>LR812519.1:67678280-67695780 GCA_903798195.1 Danio kyathit | reverse complement strand
CCACTTTCCTCTGACCTCTGGCATCAACAAGGCATTTGTGTCCACAGAACTGCCACTCACTGCATATTTTCTCTTTTTCAGACCATTCTCTGTAAACCCTAGAGATGGTTGTGCGTGAAAATCCCAGTAGATCAGCAGTTTCTGAAATACTCAGACCTGCCCATCTGGCAGCAACAACAATGCCACATTCAAAGTCTCTTAAATCCCCTTTCTTCCCCATTCTGATGCTCGGTTTGAGCTGCAGCAGATCGCTTTGACCATGTCTACATGCCTAAATGCATTGAGTTGCTGCAATGTAATTGGCTGATTAGAAATTTGCGTGTACCTAATAAAGTGGCCGGTGAGTGTGTATATGTTAATATGCAATATACAGTTGAAGTCAGAATTATTAGCCCCCCTGAATTATTAGCCCCCCCGTTTATTTTTCCCCTGTTTTCTGTTTAAGAGAGAAGATTGTTTTCAACACATTTCTAAACATAATAGTTTTAATAACTCATCACTTATAACTGATTTATTTTATCTTTGCCATGATGACAGTAAATAATATTTGACTAGATATTTTTCAAGACACTTCTATACAGCTTAAAGAGACATTTAAAGGCTTAACTAGGTTAATTAGGTTAACTAGGCAGGTTAGGGTAATTAGGCAAGTTATTGTATAATGATGGTTTGCTCTGTAGACTATCGAAAAAAAAATTAGCCTAAAGGGGCTAATAATTTTGTCTTAAAATGGTGTTTAAAAAATTAAAAACTGCTTTTATTCTAGCCGAAATAAAACAAATAAAACTTTCTACAGAAGAAAAAAATATTATCACACATACTGTGAAAATGTCATTGCTCTGTCAAGCATCATTTGGGAAATATTTAAAAAAGAAAAAAAATTCAAAGGGGGGGGGGGGGGGGATAATTCTGACTTTAACTGTATAATAAATGACTAATAATAACTTAAATAATTTTGTTTTACACATTTTTATGTGAAAAAAATCTTTTTTTTTAAAAAAACGTAAGAAATCCATTATTTTAAAAATACAATTGACACTTTTCCACGTATCTACATTTAACCACAAAACTACAATCTTCACTTAAATCTATAGTCAATCAACAACAAAATACAAAAATAAAACTTTTTTAATATTTGTATTATTTTTAAAATTAACACTCACTCACATTCACAAACACACACACTTATACTGTACACTACGGCCATTTTAGTTCATCCAATTCACACACAGCGCATGTGTTTGGACTGTGAAGGAAACCGGAGCACCCGGAGGAAACGCCAACACGGGGAAAACATGCAAACTCCACACAGAAATGCCAACTGACACAGCCGGGACTCGAACCAGCGACCTTCTTGCTGTGAGGTGACAGTGCTAACCACTAAGTCACCATGCCACCATGATTTCTGCTTTTTAACCCTAAAAGCGAAAAATTGGGGCACTTTCACTAAGCGTGATGCTGTGTTTTCTGTAGTAACTCTCTAATGCACTCGACCGAGATAAGGCTGAATCTGCAACATGCTGTCACACACTTTATTCAAGGACAAAACTGACTTTATCTCCATAAATCGATCCGATGACCTTCCGATTACCCATGCTGAGCCTTAACCCCATCAATCCATCACACAAAAAACACACACACACACACACACACACACAACAGCCCCAGTGTGTGTCTAAACGCGTGCTCCTTCATAAAATGTCATAAAAAAAGACCGTATCGAGTGAGTTGCGTATTAGACACAACATTCTCTTTCGCCAATGGAAACAGTTGCATAATCACTAAATGAATCATTGTTGATTCAGTGATTCAATAATTCATTCGTAATTCACCTACTTGTACTACGTCCTATAGGCATGTACTTATTGTCAAGAAAAAATGTATATACTTTTGAGTGTGTAACGGAGGTGTATGCAAGATTTGGGACTTACTAGGTCCTAATAAATGGGACAGTCTGTTGCTCAGTTACATCACCTGTCAATCATCTTCTCCCATCATCCACATTTCTTTCATATTTAATGTCCTACCACACGGAGATTTAAGCAGCAGCAGCAGGATAATCTGCCATTCAGGAGACTTTCTTGGGGAAAATATCTTCTGGTGTTTGCCGAATTATGAATTCAGAAGTTAATGTCTGAACAAGTCTTTATAAAAGTTCACACTGTTGCTGCTGATGAATTATAACACAGAAAACGTGATTTAAATATTCTAGGTTAGATTTTAATCATTCAAACATATTAACAAAAGCCTCTGGTCTTGAGGATCCACAATGTTTGTAGTTTGTTAAGGCTTTTTACCCGTGTTTGTAGTTCTAATTAAATTCATGTCCAATGAATTCATGAGCAATGCATTGTGGGTAATATTAGTCGTTAGACTACACACTGATCTGCACTTAGACCAGATGGTCAACTGGAAATAGTAGACCATCCAAGTAACTTTGGAAAACTCTTTTCAACATATTATAATTTGGGACACTAATTAAATTTTGAATATTAATTAGGATGGATAGTATGTGAATTAATGACACTGTGATTCCATCGATTTTTTTTCTAAATGAATCAGCCATTTTGAACGAATCACTTGAATTAATTGTCAACATACTATGATTTGGGACACTCAATCTATTTTTGAATACTATTTAGGATGAATAGTGTGCGAACTGGAACACAGCAACTGAAATGGATTAGTTCTAAATGAATCAGCCATTTTGAACGAATCACTTGAATTAATTTTCAACATATGATTTGAGACTCGCTAATTCTATCTTCGAATACTATTTGGGATGAATAGTATGTGCATTTATGACATGGCAACTCAAATCGCTTTGTTCTAAATGAACAAGCCATTTTGAACGAATCACATTAATTAATTGTCAACATACTATGATTTGGGACACTCAATCTATTTTTGAATACTATTTAGGATGAATAGTGTGCGAACTGGAACACGGCAACTGAAATGGATTAGTTCTAAATGAATCAGCCATTTTGAACGAATCGATTGAATTAATTTTCAACATATTATGATTTGAGACTCGCTAATTCTATCTTCGAATACTATTTGGGATGAATAGTATGTGAATTTATAACATGGCAACTCAAATCGCTTTATTCTAAATGAACAAGCCATTTTGAACGAATCACATTAATTAATTGTCAACATACTATGATTTGGAATATGCTAATTCTATCCTTAAATAATATTTAGGATGCGACAGTATGCGAGCTATGACACAGCAACTCAGTCACTTTGATCTAAATGAATTAGCCACTTTGAATGAATCGTTTGAATTAATTGTCAACATACTATGATTTGGGACACTCAATTTATTTTCGAATACCATTTAGGATGAATAGTGTGCGAACTGGAACACAGCAACTGAAATGGATTAGTTTTAAATGAATCAGCCATTTTGAACAAATCGCTTGAATTAATTTTCACCATAATATGATTTGAGACTCGCTAATTCTATCTTCGAATACTACTTGGGATGAATAGTATGTGAATTTATGACATGGCAACTCAAATCGCTTTGTTCTAAATGAACAAGCCATTTTGAACGAATCACATTAAATAATTGTCAACATACTATGATTTGGGACACTCAATCTATTTTCAAAAACCATTTAGCATGAATAGTGTGCGAACTGGAACACAGCAACTGAAATGGATTAGTTCTAAACGAATCAGCCATTTTGAACGAATCACTTGAATGAATTGTCAACATATTATGATTTGAGACTCGCTAATTCTATTTTCAAATACTACTCAGAATTATTAGTATGCTAATTTATCACACAGCAACTCAATCGCTTTATTCTAAATGAATCAGCCATTTTGAACGAATCGAATGAATTCATTTTCGACATACTTTGATTTGGGACACTCATTCTATTTTCGAATACTCTTTAGGATGAATAAAGTGTGAACTGAAACACAGCAACTCAGTCACTTTGTTCTAAATGAATCAGTCATTTTGAATGAATCGCTTGAATTAATTTAACATATTATGATTTGGGACACACTAATTAAATTTTCGAATACTATTTAGGATTAATAGTATGCGAGACACAGCAAATCAATCACTTTGTTCTAAATGAATCAGATATTTTGAATGAATCACTTGAATTAAATTTTCAACATACTATGATTTGGGACACACTAATTCTATCTTCGAATACTATTTAGGATGATCAGTGTGAAAATGTATGGCACAACAACTCAAATCACTTTGTTCTAAATGAATCAGCCATTTTGAACTAATCACTTGATCACTTAATCCATTTGACCCAACATTAGGTTACAACAACCAAGCATTTTTTTAAAGTGTATTATTATTATTATTATATTTAACACAATCATATAACATCAGCATAAGTAACACTTCCTTAGAAATAGAAAAAAACTAAGCCAGTTGATCTTTTTCAAAACACACAGTTTCCAACATAAACATTATTCACTGCACAGAAAACGTTTCACTGTTCATCGTCTCTTCAAATGCTCGTATCGCTCGACTGTTAATGAGGGCGCCACAAAGCGGTTTGTCGCTCTAATATTACTTTAGTGATGCATTATGTGATGGAGGTGCAGAATATCAATGCATTTAATAGCGACAGAGCAAATACATCTTTATCAGATCTGAGATACTGAGCAATAATATTTCATTCATGTAGAGGCGAAAGGTTTCACTTTTAATGAGTTGATCCTATACTGAGAGATTAAAAAGGTAAAACTAAAGCCCTGCGTTTTTCTGAAGCTCACTTTCAAATGTCAAATTGCTTGACATTTAGATCAAATCTAACATTACACTGCAGAAATAAGACAAAATTGAGTGAATATCTCATTTTTAGATTATTTTGCTGACACCACAGGCAGATTAGCTGACTTGTTTTAAAGAAAAAACATTACCTTTTTATGGGTTTTTTTCTGAAAACAAAGTAATATTGACTGGACTGACACAGTTTCCATTTAATAGAACTTCTATGTTAAGCTGCTTGGACACAATCTACATTGGAAAAGCGCTATAGAAATAAACATGAATTGAATAAATTTTGCCTGTATAGAAATTGATTCTTGATTTAAAAACTTTTAGACATTTGGACTAAAAACATTATCTTTAATTAAGAATTTATTAGTACTATTAGTTTTTCTTTTGCTTTTTTGCAATGTATTATGTTTGTGTTTAGTTTTATTTTTTCTTTAAAAGTTAATTGAAATTATCCTTATTATATTTATTAGATTATCCAAAACATTACAAATATTACATATTACAAATTTTTCAAAAAAAAAAAAAGTTTTTCTTTCTGTAGATTTAAAGTAAAATCTTTTTATTCGTTTAAAGTCAGTATTACACTGATATAACATAATCAACTTATAATAATAATTATTTTATCTTACTCTAGAGGTCATTGTAAAGACAGACACAAAAGTAAATGGAAATACACAATTTTGTTTCTTATTATACTTAATAAATCTGATTTTTGGTCATTTATAAATGAGCAACTTTGGCTTATTTACACAAATATTTAATTCAAATATCAAATTAATGAATAACACATTAAATAAAGCTATTTAAAATTGGAAAAAGAAAAGAAAAATGTATAAAATATGTAAAAATGATATCTAAAACATATAGATATTTGGACAAAATAAAGACAAAACCTTCAAGTAAGACATTTTATTATTATAAATTTCTTTTAAGGTTTTTAAATGTTTTTATTAAATGTCAATTGAAATGAACCAAATTATAATTATGAAATTATCCAAAATATAACAATTATTTTACATTATTAATTTTTTTTAATTATTTAAAATATATTTTATAAATCTGTAGATTTAAAGCAAAATCTTTTTATTCGTTTAAATTAATCAATCAATCAATCAATCAATCAATCAATTTATAATAATAAAAATAAAATGTTTAACTTACTGTAGAGCTCATTGTAAAGACAGACAAAAAGTAAACGAAAATACACTTTTTTTTTAATTATACTTAATAAAACAGATGTTTAGTGATTTAAAAAATAAGTAATACAGGCTTATTTATACCAATATTTAATTCTAATATTAAATTTAAAAATAATAATAATAATAAATAAATAAATAAATAAATAATACATTAAATAAAGCACTATAAAATTGGACACTGTTACATATAAAAAGAAAAATGACTAAAATAAATAAAAAATATCTAAAACTTTTAGATATTTGAACAAAAAAAAAAGACATAACCTCAAAGTAAGACATTTCTATTATTATAAATTTCTTTTAAGCTTTTAAGTGTTTTTATTAAATGTGAATCGAAATTATCCAAATTATAATTATGGGATTATCCAAAAAATTACAATTATTTTATACATTTTATTTTTGTAATTATTTAAAATACTTTTTTCAGTATATTTAAAGTAAAATCTTTTTATTCGTTTATTTAAAGTCACTATTATACTAATATAACACAATCAATTTATAATAATAATTAATTATTTTTTATCTTACTCTAGAGGACATTGTAGAGACAGACACAAAAATAAATGAAAGTACACAATTTTGTTTCTATTTATACCTAATAAAACACATTTTTTGATCATATTAAAATAAGCATTTTACTTATTTATAGCAATATTTAATTCTAATATCAAATAAAAAAAATAAATAAATACATGAATTTATAAAAAAAATTAATTAATTAAAGCTATATATTATTGGACACATGAAAAAACATTGCTACATATGAAAAGAAAATGTATAAAATAAATAAAAATGATATCTAAAGCTTTTAGATATTTGGACAAAAATAAAGACAAAACCTTCAAGACATTTTTATTATTATAAATTTATTTTAAGGTTTTTAAATGTTTTTATTAAATATGAATTGAAATGATCCAAAATATAACAATTATTTTACATTTTTAATTTTTTTAATCATTAAAAAATTATTCTGTAGATTTAAAAGTAAAATATTTTTATTTGTTTATTTAAAGACAGTATTACACTGATATAACCCAATCAATTTATAATAATAATTATCTTTTTTTATCTTACTCATTGTGAGGTCATTGTAAAGACAGTCTAAAAGTAAACAGAAATACTCAATTTAGATTTTTAAATATACTTAATAAAACAGATTTTTGCTCATTTAAAAATAGGCACTTTGACTTATTTATACCAATATTCATTCATTCCTTTTCCTTCAGCTTAGTCCCTCATTTATCAGGGTTCGCCACAGAGGAATGAACCACCAACTATTCCACTATGTTTTACACAGCGCATGCCCTTCCAGTCGCAACCTAGTACTGGGAAACACCCATACACACTCATCCACACACACACTCATACACTATGGACAATTTAGTTTATTCAATTCCCCTATAGCGCATGTGTTTGGACTGTGGGGGAAACCGGAGCACCCGGAGGAAACCCACGCCAACACGGGGAGAACATGCAAACTCCACACAGAAATGCCAACTGACCTAGCAGGGACTTGAACCTGCAACCTTCTTGCTGTGAGGCCACAGTGCTAACCACTGAGCCATCGTGTCGCCCCAAATAAATAAATAATACATTAATAAAGCTATTTAAAATTAGACAAGGTTGCATATGAATAAGATTCTAACATTATTAAAGCTGATAGTAGTAAAACTGAAGCCCTAAACTTTTTTAACTTTCACCTCAGGATGAATCCATTTGCTTGTCATGTGGATCTACAGTACATCATTAGTTTGCTTTTTCACTAATGGAGCCAAAAACTGTCATAACGAGCGACCTTGAAATTACCCAAATAAATCCCCTTTGGCACAGAAATACTCGAGGCAATCAGTAAACCGATGGCAGCGTATAATCTGCAGAGAGACGCTAAATAATCAAGCAAATATATTATACGAAGTCCCTGTGCTTGCTAATAGAGGACGCTCTATTCATTAGCATCCTGTAACTGGGAGACCTAATAGATTTTATGCTAATCAGACACACTGGGTTAATAAAACACAGACGTTCAGGAGTTGTTGAATATTACTCAATGACTGTCAGGACGCTGCTGTATAACTCGTCTGATGCCACACTGCCATCTGCTGGATACGAGTGGCATTAATTACTAAAGGAGTAGAATAGGCTTTATTTTTAAAGGGGTAGTTCACACAAAAATTAAAAATGTGACGTCCTCTTCCTCCAATTGTTCCATAATATGTTGGAGTACACAAATATACTGAAGAATGCTGGGAAAAAAACAGCCATTGACTTCTATTATATCATTCTTTTCTTATTACTATTACGCCTGTCACAATAATCAATATATCAACTAATGGCACAACAAATTGACACAACATTAAAGATTAAATTAATATGATAATAGCATTAAAAAATTTCTAAAAGCACTAAAAAATTAAAATAAACATGGAGGACGAGCATATGAAGAGGGCGACAGTGAAACGTTTTCGGCACGTCTGAGTCGCATTTGCGCGACTTCTGTTCATGATTCATGAAAACATGGATGAATACTTTACCTGGATCACAAAAACACAAAGAGTGTGTGAATGAGTGAAGGTGGTGTGTGTGAGTGAAGGTTAAACAGGCAGCAGGTTGAGCAAGTGAAGCCCCCTGGTGTTTGGGAGTTGAATTACTGCCACCAATTTCATTCGGCAAACAGCAGAGATCAAGAAGCTAGTTGCTGGATTGCGTGAACGTCTGCATACTTTAGTTTTGTACTAAGCACATGCCTCCTCTGTGTGTGTGCTACGAAGCCCATAAAAGGAAAACGGAGGTGTAGGAAAAGTTTTAGAGAGGAAACATTGTATTTTTTTTTAATGCTAATGTGTTTGCTTTCTCACAAAAAAAATTTTGTTTTTCCAAAATACCTTGCTCCTCCGCCAAAAGAATTGCATTCCCCTACAAGGCTTTGCATTATCTCACAAAACAATTGAAATGCAGTTCTTCTCCCAGACTTGATTACGAGCATTTCAAGAGTAAACGTACATTTTCTAAGTGGAACGGAAAAGGTTTTGTGAGGCAAGATACACATTTTGCATGCTAACATATCTGGTTTTTATGTTGCCTTTTGGCCAGGTCGTCACTGTAAATAAGAACTGGTTCACAGTTAGTTTACCTGGTTAAGTAAAGGTTATTAAGGTGCTTTTTACTCGAATGCTTTTCGTATTAAAATCCATATTTTTTTTTATGGTTATGTCAGGCATTCAAAGTACTCCAGCTTTTTTGACCAGTTTGTGTTTTTATTTTAGTGTAATTTCTGAAATAAATGCAAACTTTTGACAATAGAGGCGTGGCTAACCACAATCGCGCTCTGATTGGTCTTCTTGCCTATTGCATACACTCACTGGCCACTTTAATAGGTACACCTTACTAGTGCCCATCTGGCACCAACAACTATGCCATGTTCAAAGTCACCTTTCTTCCCCATTCTGATGCTCGGTTTGAACTGCAGCAGATCGTTTTGAGCATGTCTGCATGCCTAAATGCAATGAGTTGCTGCCATTTGATTGGCTGATTAGAAATTTGCATTAACGAGCAGTTGGACAGGTGTATCTAATAAAGTGAGTGGCGGTGAGTGTATCGTTCTCTATTCCGTCAGGCTCCGCTCGTATAACTATTACACAATCAGAAGACCACAACTATGGTTGTCGGACAATAAAGTGCATGCCCAGTGAGCATGAAGCGTAATTTACCATATGTTTTAGGGCTAGGACACACTAAGCTTAAGGTTGGCTCTTGGGTTTTGTCGGTCAGGCTACTTGGTTTGGAGTTTTCCACACATCGGCTCTTGTCAAGTTAATGTCGGAGCTTATTGGTCCGATTTAACATGTAAAATTGTTGTTGGCAAAAGTGAGTGCGCTGATTGGTTATTCAGCAACGAATCAGAGCGTAAGTGTGTGAGTGCAAGTAAACAAATTAAGTCAAGAAGCATCACAAAGAAGCGGGCTGTAATTTCTCTACATTTCTCAAATATATTCAAACGATATGGATTATTAGATTATTAGACATATTTGCAGGAGTAAATTCCCTTCCCTGCGTGACAATTAGCGATGCGCTGTTTACGATTTTCATGTGTGCGTGGGAGGTTCTAGTTTTCCGTTTCCCCCCCACGATGTGGAAAGGCTTTTGTCCGTTTGGTGTGTTCATGGGCAGCTTATTGTTCCAGACGGAACCAGACGTGAACCGAATCAAGGCTAAACACAGTTGGGTTTATCGGTGCAAGTTGTTTGGTATGTACAGGTCTTTAGGCTGTATAGTGTTGACGAAGATTGTTTTTCTAAAACGCAATAAAAACAACAATATGGATGAGGAGAATTTTGAAAGGAAAAGTAAAGGTACCAAAGGCTAAGTTTCTCAGAAGAAAGAAATGTTTGAGAGTTTTGCAAACGAATGACAAGATTTTAGGAGAAACAAGTTTTGCAAACAATCCCAATCTCGTTATTCAAGAGAAATGTCATTAAAATATTGCCATTAAAATATAAATACGTCATTCAAATATAAATATGTCATTAAAATATAAGATATGCCTTTCAAGCATTTCTGTGTGAATAAAAAAAGTATCAGAGAGAAAAATGTTCTGCGAGTCAACAAAGTTTTAATGTGAACTCAAAAGTTTAGCTTTGTTGCTAAATGGCTAACATGGATTTTATTGAGAGTAACTGTGTTTATGAAGGCTGAAAAATAGCGTAGATTCATTTGGAGTTCACTAGATCCTTTCAGAGGTGCACCCAGCTCTGTGAGCTCATAAACTCCTCCAGAAACTTAACTTGGAAGATGGAAGCTTTCAGCCGTGCTTCCGACTGAGCCGAGCCCAGTTTGATCAACTGTTGTCCGGTGTCGGCAGGAGGATTTCCCCCTGGGACACCAAGAACAGGTGCTATGTCATAGGCACGCCCCTACAAGAGAAAGCTTAAGTGTTTGCAATTGCGCAAAACGCTCACCTCGAGCCGCTTTATTCACGTCATTCGCGCCACCTCTTGCTATTTTTAAGACCATTATGAATGAAATTTAAGACTTATACAGGGTTAAATGCCTTTAAGATTTTTTTCAAATATCCCATAGAAAAGATCTTCACTTGTTCTATCAAAAAATTATTAAAATTTAATACATTCAGGAATACAATAATAATAATTTTGTTTTGAATATTTTTTATTATTTTTCAATTATATCCATTCACAAACCCTATAGCCCTTACCAAGAATAGTACAAAACATAGCTGCCAATTACTTCAGTCTAACAATCAATAATAATAATTTAATAATAAAAAATATAGGTCAGGTCAGTATCCTCAGCAGTAAATAAACTGAGAACTTTTAAGCAAATGTTACTGTAAGTAAAGTAATTAAATGCTATTTTAAAATAAAAAGCTGAAAGTTCATTGAGATGGATTGTTGGTGATTGTATGGGTCTTAACGGCCAGATTGGGCAGCTATATGAACAAAGGAAAATTAAGACCTGTTAAAAAAACATTTAAGACCTACAACACAACATTTCAGTAGTTTTAAGACTAAGGCCTAAAATTTAGCTTTTGAGATTTAAGACATTTTAAAACTTTTTACAAGGTATATGCAGGAATCCTAAAGGTAATTTCAATACCTTTTTAAGACTTTTTAAAGACCTTCTCAGAATATTTTAAGACCTCATTGCCACTTCAAGTTCTAATCAGTATCAAACCTTTAACGTAATAAACAATTGTTAATAAACAGCTGTAGTTAAATAAATTAATGGAGCGCAACCATGCAACAGAACTCAGATAAGCTCGGAAGAAACAAAGCTTGAAATAATAAATTACGTGGTTGTTTTCAACGACAGGTTTCAGCCACTGTTTAAACCCGTCTTTGTCCAACCAGGAGTACGCCTACGTTTTCCCATTTTGTCGTCTGTTTTGCTCTATGGTTTCACTACATGTGGAGAGCGTCACATCACCTTCCCGCATTTGTCACAAATTGCGTGATATCACCCGGATAAAGGAGCTTGGCCGGATGCGCCCCAGCCCAAACCAATCGCGTGGATGGAGCACGCCGTTGTTAATATTAGGAGCTAAATAAATATATTTATGCTGTTTTGGAGTCAAACACTTTGGCCAACGATACCTTTTAATACCTTTTAAGGGCCTTAATTTTCTTATAATTGATTTATCAACTTTTAATACTTTTTAAGACCCCGCGGAGACCCTGAAACCCCAACAGCGTAAAAGAACGAACACTTTTTTGGAGAGAAAGAACAAACTCAATGCACTGAATGCATCTCATATTTCATCCATCCCAATGTCTCCTTTAGGGGCTCCGTAGCACAGCATTTTCATTGTGTATTTTTTTGGCATTAAAATAAAAGACATCAAACAATCTCCATCACATACAGCACACAGTAAAGCATGATATAAGCAAATGCAAAAACAGGGTTAGGTCCAAATCAAAACAGATGCACGCTAGTCAGTCGCAAGGCATTAGCGCATGCACGCACTCAATGTTACCAGCAATGAAAACCGAAAGTAAAAGACAAAACCCTCCTCCAGCATGCACCCTTTTCAGAATGAGCTCAAACCAGATGTCCACGCCAACCCTGCAATCGCCAAGACAACGCCCCGCCCTGAATGCCCAAGCCCCACCCACCGTCCTTGCATACAGATTAAAGAAAAAGAAAAAGCAGGGATAATAATAACCGGTTGCTGAGGTTTTGAGGTTACCAAAATTGCTCTACCTGCGCACAGCATGCTCGGACACACTGATGCTGCGGGAGCGGAAGGCGTCCATGGCCGAAAGGTCTTTCAGGTCTTTAACGGGAGAGTTTGCGCTGGGGCCTTGCTTCGCCACTTTGGTCGTCCGCAAACTGCCCCGAGGACAAACGAAGTCAGGTGTGCGTCAAGGTAAGGTCGTGACCAGAGGGGATTGTGGGGGGAGAATTTGGGGCATTTTATTTTACCACGTCGGCATGGGTGGATGTGGGAGTTTGCGATTGGTTGTGGAGTGTCACGAAATGGTGCCGGCGACCAATCACAGGTGACGGATCCGAGGTGTTGACACGCCCCCACAAACCACACCCACCACGCATGGCCCAATCAGAGGAGGGGGTAGGGGAGGGGTCAAATAAGGAAGTGAAAGAAAAACAAAGTAACTTGGTCAGCAGTGCACACTGAGAACCAGAGAAACAGGGACGACATTTACAAAACAAAACAGTAAGGAAACAGAAAACTGGAAGGAGAAACAGCATAAAAAAGATCAACAGACACATAACAAGGCATAAAAGTAAGCAATATATACTGTCAGCATTCTACGAAAGAAATGAAAGAGTTTTTGGAGGAAATGAAAGGTAACTCATTGGAGAGCA
Organism: Danio kyathit; assembly: GCA_903798195.1. NCBI lineage: Eukaryota > Metazoa > Chordata > Actinopteri > Cypriniformes > Danionidae > Danio > Danio kyathit. Next base: position 67,682,472 of record LR812519.1, on the reverse strand, counting down.
CAAACATATTGATACAGGGAGAGGGAAAAGCACTGCTATGATCAATTGATATCTATAAGAAAACAATGATATGAGCATGTGTGTGATTTAATACAGCAAATAAGTGAGACACCAAGCCAACAGTCAATATCTGGTTCTTACTAGCCAGGTTTCCGTGGTTTGCAGGATGTTTGCAAGAAAAGAAAGCAAAATGCAAATTGTAGGAAAATGCAAACCCAACATGTGAACTAGTAGCGTTTCCATCCAGTTATTGGAGTGGCTGACTACAGTATTGGTAACCTAGCAACCAACAGTAAATAAGGCAATCATAATGGATTTGTAATGTTTGGATTTAGATGTGTAATGTTTGCGAAGTCAGAGTTTATTCGTCAAACGTGTTTCCATCTCTCATAATTCACATTATGCTTTTGAAAATCACCTCAGGCGAGGATGAAAATTATTCTTATTTTTTTACGAATAGAGATTTTTATTTGAAATTTGACGTAAAGGACACTTGTAAACAGTACAAAAAAAATGTAAGTTTGCAAAAAAAGAGCAAATGCAAATTAGTAGCATCTTTGTCAAGTTATTGGAGTGGCCAACTATAGTATTGGTAACCGAGCAACCAACAGTAAAGAAGGCAAGCATAATGCATTTGTAATGTTTGGATTTGGATGTGTAATGTTTGCTACGTCAGAGTTTATTCAGCAAATGTGTTTCCACCTCTCATTATTCTCATTATGTTTTTGAAAATCACCTCAAGCGAGGATGAAAATAGCTTTTTTTACGAACAGATTTTTATTTGAAATTTGGTGTAATGGACACTTGTAAACAGTTTTATATTTTTAAGTTTGCAAAAAATGAAAAAATGTGAATCACGCAAAAATGCGAATCCCAAATGCGAACTAGTAGCGTTTGCATCAAGTTATTAGAGTGGCTGACTGTAGTATTGGTAACCTAGCAACCAACAGTAAACAAGGCAAGCATGATGCATTTGTAATGTTTGGATTTGGATGTGTAATGTTTGCTACGTCAAGTTTATTCAGCAAATGTGTTTCCACCTCTCATTATTCACATTATGCTTTTAAAAATCACCTCAAGCGAGGATGAAAGATATTATTATTATTTTTTTTTTACGTATAAAGAGATTTTTATTTGAAATTTGGCATAATGGAAATTATTAAAGTGGCTGACTATAGTATTGGTAACCTAGCAACCAACAGTAAACAAGGCAAGCATAATGTATTTGTAACGTTTGGATTTAGATATGTAATGTTTTTGTTTTATTGGCAAATATTTTTATCTCATTATTTACATTATACTAAGGTCGAAAACCACCTTAAGTGAGAATAAAAAAAAAACTGTATTTAATAAATAAACAGATTTTTTATTTGAAATTTGACGTAAAGAATACTTGTAAACAGTTAAAAAAAGTTATTTAAAGTTTACAAAAAAAGAACAAACGCAAATTATGCGAAAATGCAAATCCCAGAAGTGTTTTTTTATCAAGTTGTTAGAGTGGCTGACTGTAGTATTGGTAACCTAGCAACCAACACTAAACAAGTAAATGGGGTCATTTGAGTGTAATGTTCGCTACGTCAGAATTTATTCAGAACATACGTTTCCATCTCCCATTATTCTCATTACGCTTATTCACCTCAAATGAGGATACAAATAAATATATATTCCTATTTGAAATTTGACAATGGATACTTGTAAACATGGTTTAAAAAATGATGATGAATTAAACATTTAGCAATCTTATATATTAAATTATTGCCCTTTTTGAAAATGCGTAAAAACAAATCCCAACAGTCACATAAAATGTAAGCGTTCATATACCCAAAAATTACATTTCTGTCAACATTATTCAGCCACCCTCATGCAATTTCAAGGTTTTTGTTTGCATTAACAAAAACTGTACAGTATTTATATTATAATTAATTAAAATTATATAATTAATTTTATATTTTAGAAAAATAGCACTACCCTAGGATACTCTCATTTTGAATTTGCCAATACAAATCAAATTACAGATTTTTTGATACTCTTCCAAACATTGTATCTTGTCTTCAGTTTGGCGAACAAATAAATACAATCAGAGCAAAAAAAACTCATTAATTAATACGGCTCAGTTCTAACGTTGTAATTTCATTCAAGCATTCCGATATGCAAATCAGTAATAAAACTAGTAATGTAACAAGAACATCATTAAAACTCAGTGATAAGATTTTTTACATTTTATTTTACAGTTTCTATAAGCACACTCCTAGCTTTAATTTAGCTTCGGAATTGAGTTTTGCTGTATTGCAGTGCAGCATGCAGCTCATACTTTGATGTCAACTTGGTGTGTCACACAAAAAAATGACTGAATGGGATTACATTTGAAGCTGGAACAGAGAACGCTAGACCTGCCAAAGCAGAGAAATCATAAAAAGGATTTGAAAATTGAAACATGAAAGACTATACATGCACATTATTCACGTTATATCCTGAAATAAAAGTGCTTACATGTTGTACAGCACGGATTACATTTTTTTTTTTCGTCTACATGTTCTTTACTTGCATATGAATTATTTTTTGCATAAAATAAAAATCAACAATTTTGACTCTTACAATGTATTTTTGGCTATTCCCACAAATACATTCACACTAGATAAGAGGTCCAGGTTCACATTTAAATTTATTCATGTATATATTCACATATTAGCAATCAATTATGGAACAAATAATCCAACTCACACTTAAAACAAAAGCTGACACAAAAATAATAACGAAATCAAATAAATAAATGTTTACCTTATTTATTTATTTTATAGTTATGATATTGTCAACTTTAAGTGTGTGCTGTATTGTGTCAGCAATAAATAAATTCCAATCTAATACAATATAAAAGTATAATAATATATGTAATATAAAAAATATATAATAAAAATAAATATATTGTTTATTCTGCTGCATGTAAATGTGTTTTAATGATCCTTCTCTTCTACCAGGCGTTTCATTCAAAGTTCCAGGTTCAATGACAAGACAAGACACAGGATTAAACAAAAAAAAAAAACATGAGAGAAATAACAAAAACACAATGGTTTCCACAGAAAATGTAATGGATATGGAATGTATCAGCACATGAGGTGGTTTTGTGGATGTTTTTGGGGAGGCTTTTATTAGTGATAATGCTGGAAAAACACCTGCTGTTACAATGAGAGCAATGCACTGACTACTGAACTAGTTTTTGCTGATTAAAATGGTTTATTGAAGTCTACCAGGTGATATCCTGTTAAAAGTAAAGTGGTTTATGGGATGGTGGCTGCTTTTACACAATACAACATGAAGACAAGAAGAAAAAGAGAATGAACGGAGTAGAAATAATAAAGGAAATGTATGAAAAAAGACTTTAAATCTAGACGTGGTGTCTCTGTTTTACATCATACCACCTCTTGTACAGGATGAGACTCTGGTTTGCAGAGGTTTCTAGAAATTAAACTCCATTAACACATTTTTTTTAAACTCACTAATTTAATTTGATTACCAATTATGTTAAATAGTAGTAAAACAGCATGAATATTTCCAACAAAGCATCATTTCTATCCAGGGTTATGCGAGACACTTGTACAGTTTTACATTTGTTTTACACTTTAATGCTGTTTTAATTTGAGCTGTTTTTATCAGGTTTGTTGTGCTTTTTTATTAATTATTTAAACAAGTGTATAATTGTTAAGCTATTTTTGCATCTTTTTAATTTTTAGATCTTGACTATAATGCTCTCTAATCATCATGGGCTGGAAAATTAAACAAACAAAAAAACAAAACAAAACAAAAACCAAACCAAACCAAAAACAAACAAAAACAAAAAACAAACAAAACCAAAACACCAAACAAAACAAAAAACAAAAACAAACAAAACAAAGACCAAACTAAACAAACTAAACAAAACAAAAAAGCTAAACTAAACCAAAACACCAAACAAAACAAACTAAACAAACAAAACAAAAAAAAAACTAAATAACAAAACAAAAAACAAAAACAAACAAAACAATCCAAAATCAAACGTACTAAACAAAAAACAAACCAAACAAACAAACAAAACAACAAAAACCCAACCAAAGCAAAAAACAAACAAAACAAAAACCAAACAAAACAAATTAAACAAAACCAAACAAAAACACCAAAAAAATAAAACAAAAAACAAACAAAACTAAACAAACAAAAA
>LR812519.1:67253280-67673280 GCA_903798195.1 Danio kyathit | reverse complement strand
GATTGGTATGACTGATTGAGCTCATTCTGATTGGTCAGAGTAAACTAGTATGTGAATGAGGACATTCTGACTGGCCAGAGTGTGTGAGTGAGTCTGTTCTGACTGGTCAGAGCGAGTGAGTGACTCTTTTCTGATTGGTATGACTGATTCAGCTCATTCTGATTGGTCAGAGTAAGCGAGTATGAGAGTGAGGACATTCTGATTGGCCAGAGTGAGGGATTGGTCAGAATGTGCGAGTGAGTCTGTTCAGATTGGTCAGAGTGAGGGATTGGTCACAATGTGCGAGCGAGTCCATTCTGATTGGTCAGAGTAAGTGAATGAGACCATTCTGATTGGCCAGAGAGACCAATCAGAATAGGGAGCCTCTTCTGACTGGTCAAACTGACTGATTGAGCCTATTCTGATTGGTCAGTATAAGCAAATGAGTGAGAGTCCATTCTGATTGGTCATATTGAATGAGTGAGTCTGTTCTAACTGGTCAGACTGACTGAGTCTTATCTGATTGGTCAGACTGACTGGGTAAGTTCATTCTGATTGGTCAGAGTGAGTGAACCAGTACGTTTTAATTGGTCAGAAAGAGTGATTGGTCAGAGTGAGTCTGTTCTGATTGGTCAGAAAGAGTGATTGGTCAGAATGAGTCTGTTCTGACTGGTCAGAGTGAGTGAGAAAGTCAGTCAGAATTAGTTGAAGTGAATGAGTGAGTGAGGCCTTTTTGCTAGTTCAGAGCGAGTCCATTCTGATTGGTCAGAAAGAGTTACTGTCAAGAGGGAGTAATTAAAGTGAGGTTGCTCTGATTGGTCAGAGTGTATGAGTGCGGCCGATGTCATTGGTCAGGTGGTCAGAAGGGGCAGAGCAACACAAGTAAAAGGCTGTCACTCACTGGACAGGAACTCCAGCATGGGTGAGGCCATGGCGACGGTTGCAGAGATGTGCGTGAGCTTGACGATGAGGGCGGGCAGCAGTTTGATCATGATGTCGGGCATCTCCACCGTGCACATGGTCAGGGCCACCACACACTGCTTGGCACATCGGTAGATCAGACCCTTCTCCAGACACTGCACCAGGTCCCTCTGATGGAGAGAAAACACCAGATCAGCATATTTACTCAAAGACGCTCCTGCTTTTTATATTATTATTTATTTATTAAAAAGACCATTATTCGTTCAAATTATTCAAAACTGTCCAGAGATCAGACATCAAGCAAAAATTATTTTAATCTAAAACACATTTAAATAAAACTTTACTAAATAAAAAAGTAATAATGCATCTACATTAGTGACTCCATTGAAGATTCATAAATACTGCACACTTCAGGTTTTTTACTGTAGGAGAGTGAATTTAGTAGAGTAAATATTACATTATTTATTAGAGTATGTTTAGTAGTATATGTTATTTCAATTAAATATATCACATATATAATGCTACATTAATATACAGTTGAGGTCAGAATTACTAGCTCCCTGAATTTTTCGCCCCCCTGTTTATTTTTTTCCCAAATTTCTGTTTAACAGAGAGAAGATTTTGTCAACACATTTCTAATCATATTAGTTTTAATAACTCATTTCTAATAACTGATTTATTTTATCTTTGCCATGATGACAGTAAATAATATTTGACTAGATATTTTTCAAGACATTTCTATACAGCTTAAAGTGTCATTTATGGCTTAACTAGGTAAATTAGGGTAACTAGGCAGGTTAGGGTAATTAGGCAAGTTCTTGTATAATGATGGTTTGTTCTGTAGACAATCGCAAAAAAATTTAGCTTAAAGGGGCTAATAATTTTGACCTTAAAATGTTTTTTTTTTAATTAAAAACTGCTTTTATTAAAAACAAGACTTTCTCCAGAAGAAAAAATATTATCAGACATACTGTGAAAATTTTCTTGCTCTGTTAAACATAATTTGGGAAATATTTAAAAAAGAAAAAAAAAATTCAAAGGGGGGCTAATAATTCTGACTTCAACTGTATATGTTTATTGTGAATTTATATTTCATTGTATTTTAAAGTTATAGTTAAGTTTAATTTAGTTTTAAGTAATAGAGTTTTAATTAAAATGTATAGTATATAATTATTAAAAAACTATATAATTAATTGTGATATATTTAAATGTTTAATTTAAATGTAATAATACATTTATAGTTATAAGCAAACTACAGCCTCAGGAAAACGATCAAAGCAGCAAAACGTCAATACAAAGACAAGGTAGAGGGTCAATTTAACACCAATAATGCAAGGAGCATGTGGCAGGGACTTAATTACATCACGGACTTTAAAAGTAATAAATCCGCCACTGTGAACATTGCTGCGTCTCTCCCGGACGAACTCAACTCGTTCTACGCCCGCTTTGAAGCCCAGAACAGCGCACATACACAGCGCGCTTGCTCTGAAGCCCAGGACAGCGCACATACACAACGCGCCCGCTCTGAAGCCCAGGACAGCGCACATACACAACGCGCCCACTCTGAAGCCCAGGACAGCGCACACACACAGCGCGCTCCCGCGGCCGACACAGAAACCGCCAGCACACTCTCTGTTTCTGTAGCGGATGTAACGAGATCTTTCCGTCGCGTGAACATCCGAAAAGCTACGGGCCCAGATGGCATCCCTGGACGTGTACTTAAAGCATGCGCACACCAGCTAGCGGGGGTTTTCACGGACATCTTTAACCTCTCGCTCTCTCGGTCTGTGGTTCCTACATGCTTTAAGACAGCTACTATTGTGCCAATACCGAAATCAGCTAAAACCACATGCTTGAATGACTGGCGTCCGGTTGCACTGACACCCATCTTCAGCAAGTGCTTTGAGAAGCTGATTAAAAACCACATCTGCTCTGTACTGCCCGCTAACACTGACCCTCTGCAATTTGCATACAGAAACAACCGCTCCACCGATGATGCAATTGCTTTCACCTTGCACACTGCTCTGTCTCACCTGGAGAACAAAAACACATATGTGAGAATGCTGTTTGTGGACTACAGCTCAGCATTCAACACCATAGTGCCTGCCAAGCTGGTGGTGAAGCTCCAGGCTCTGGGCCTACACAGCTCTCTGTGCAACTGGATCCTGGACTTCCTGTCAAGCAGATGCCAGGTGGTCAGAATGAACAACATCACCTCATCCACACTGATCCTCAACACTGGTGCTCCACAGGGCTGTGTTCTCAGCCCACTCCTGTACTCCCTGTACACACATGACTGTACATCCAAACACAGCTCCAATGTCATCGTTAAATTTGCTGATGACACAACGGTGGTGGGCCTAATCACCGATAATGATGAGACGGCCTACAGAGAGGAGGTGCACGCTCTGACGCAGTGGTGTCAGGAAAACCACCTCTCACTCAACATCAGCAAAACCAAGGAGCTGGTGGTGGATTTCAGGAGAGAGAAGAAAGAACACACTCCCATCACCATCAACGGGACACCAGTGGAGAGAGTCAGCACTTTCAAGTTTCTTGGAGTACACATCGCTGAGGATCTGACATGGACTGCCCACACAGACGCAGTGCTGAGGAAGGCACAACAACGTCTCTTCTTCCTCAGGCGTCTCAGGAGGTTTGGAATGAGCCCCCACATCCTCCGCTCGTTCTACACCTGCACTGTGGAGAGCATCCTCACTGGCTGCATCACCACCTGGTACGGAAGCAGCACCAGCAGCAATCGCAAAGGTCTACATAGGATTGTGCGAACTGCTGGACGTGTAGTAGGAGGTGAGCTTCCCTCCCTCCAGGACATCTACACCAGGAGGTGCATGAGGAAAGCCAAGAGAATCATCAGCGACTCCAGCCACCCAAGCCATAGACTTTTCTATCTGCTACCCTCAGGCAGAAGGTTCCGCAGCATCCGGTCACGCACCAGCCGACTGAAGGAAAGTTTCTTCCCTCAGACTATCAGGCTGATGAACACTTAACACACCCCACACAAACTCTTCCATACCCCGCACTGCACATCGTCAAGATGTAGCATGCACTGCACTTTAACAAATCCATACTTAAAACAATACTGCCTACGTATCGCTGTCAACATTGCCAATTTTACATTGTCTTGTTTTTTTGTGAGTATGTTGTTGTATACTGCACTGTCTGTATCCTGCACTGTCTGTATTTTTGCACTGTCTGTATTTTGCACTGTCTGTATTTTGCACTGTCGTTGTATTTGCACTGTCGTTGTATTTGCACTGTCTGTATTTTGCACTGTCGTTGTATTTGCACTGTCGTTGTATTTTGCACTGTCTGTATTTTGCACTGTCGTTGTATTTACACTGTCTGTATTTTGCACTGTCTGGAGCCAGCACCTAAGCTTTTCACTCATCATAGCACACGTGCTGTTGATGATGTGACAATAAAAGTGATTTGATTTGATTTACATTCATTGTCAATTAACATTTCATTGTAGTCTAAAGTTAACAGTTTTTAAATTAAAATGTATAGTTTGTATGTTTATATCATTTAATCCTTAAAAATTCACCTTGACGGTTAAAAGTTGATTTAATTCAAAAAAAATTTTTATTCAATTTAATTTTTAATTAGATTTTAATTCATTCATTCATTCATTCATTTTCTTGTCGGCTTTGTCCCTTGCGGGGTCGCCACAGCGGAATGAACCGCCAACTTATCCAGCACGATTTTACGCAGCGGATGCCCTTCCAGCCGCAACCCATCTCTGGGAACTTCCACACACACATTCACACTCATACACTATGGACAATTTAGCTTACCCAATTCACCTGTACTGCATGTCTTTGGACTGTGGGGGAAACCGGAGCACCCGGAGGAAACCCACGCAAACGCAGGGAGAACATGCAAACTCCACACAGAAACGCCAACTGACCCAGCCCAGCCGAGGTTCGAACCTGCGGCCCAGCGACGTTCTTGCTGTGAGGCAACAGCACTACCTACTGCGCCACTGCGTTGCCCTAGATTTTAATTTATTTTACATAAAATTTCCTCCAGTTTCCCCCACAGTCCAAACACATGCGCTATAGGTGAATTGAATAAACTAAATTGTCCGTAGTGTGTGTGTGTGTGAATGAGAGTGTATGGGTGTTTCCCTGTACTGGGTTGCAGCTGGAAGGGCATCCGCTTTGTAAAACATATGCTGGTTGGTGGTTCATTCTGCTGTGGCGACCCCTGATGAATAATGTGACTAAGCCGAATAAAAATTTAAATGTTTTTTAAGGGTTTTACCTTTAATGTATAGGACAGTAGAGAATATTGACAGAAAAACATGGGGAGAAGAGAGAGGGGAAGAATCGGCATTAGGCATAGGATGATAACCGTTTTCAAGGTATACCGCGGTTTGAAAAAGTCAAGCTTTTAAAACCGCCAAAATTTTCTGTAATACCGTTCCTAATACCGAGTTCAGACTGCATGATTTTAGTCCTGATTTTGACTCGCCAACAGGTTTTGAGAAATCAAATCGATGCTTGTGCACGCGAGTGACAATTACACAGTGCAAACTATCAATGACGCGTTATGAGAGAATCGCTGATGAGTCGCCGATGCCCGTGAGATATTTGGCATGCTAAATATCTGGAGCAGTCGGCGATTCAAATCATGCCTTGTGAAATGTGTTCTGACTGAAAATAACATCCGCGATCACCTACAGCCAATGAGAGAGCAGCATTCACTAGCGTGGTTACCTGCAGGCCAGCGGGAGGCTGGGGGAGAAGTTGAAAGCGCTCATTTTCAGTTTATTTGGACCCAAGAAATGGAGAAAAAACGAGTGTAAAATTGGCAGGAGCACTGTGTCTGTTTGACGTGTCATCTGATCAATATCACAATCAAGTCGAAAAGTTAAAGTTGAGGAGAGATTGTTAATTCTCTTCAAAAGCCAGGTGAGCAACACAAGTTTCTAAAGCTAAAGCCTTCAGTTTACATTATGTAGTTAATACTGAAAAATATATTACGTGACCTTGCGATGTTTCCATGTCACTTCTCGCGTTTGTTTGGCTGTGAGATGTAGTTTGGACAAAGTTGTCTGTGATTTTTCCTATTTTAAAGTCATACAGTTTGAACTCTCCTGTCGCCGATCCATCCTACAGTGTAAACACAGCACCGACAGAACGCATCCGTGACACGACTACTTTGAAAATCATGCAGTCTGAACTCAGCATTAGGTATGTGAAAGATTTTTTTGTTTCCTTTTTTTTTTTTTTTTTTTAGGACCGCAGAATAGTGATGCGCGGATGGCGGTTAAATCCACGGGCGCTGCGGATAATCCGCGGGTCGGGCGGGTCGGGTAATAAAAATATACATTATGATTAATTGCGGGTGGGTCGCGGGTGGATGTAGCGGGTCATAGCAGTTGACCAGCAAAAAAGCAGAGAGTGGACTTCGCAGAATGTGAAGATGAGAGACGCCCAAAATAATGTATGAAGTGCAAGAGTACTGTGCTAACTTCAGTTAGAGGAGTCATCAGAGGGAAATCTGCTATCATTCTGGGAGAAACAAGATCGCTTATTTACCATTTACACGACTGCAGCGCCTTGCAAGGAGAAGCTTGTGCATTCCTGCAACAAGCGGTTCGCGCGAACGCTCATTTAGTGCAGCCAGCCATGTTTTGGAGGCGAGGCGGAATAGCCCGAATCCAGGCACAGTAGATGCTATTCTGTTTTTGCACAGTGTTAAGAAAAGGGCCAAGTACACACAACATAGCTGCTGTTTAGGCTGAAGGGACGCCGTTTTTGTTCTCTTTTTCCTGTATATGTAAAAGCTGAATCTGCTGTTAATAACGAACGATCCACTGTGACCTAAGTTGCAAGAGAGGGGAAATAGTGTGGCCGCTTGCCTGCTTTTACGTGAGTTGTAGTCCATAACATTGTGGGTAGTGTAGTTCGACACGCATGCTGTGTGATGTGAGCTCTCGCTGTGTGCTGTGCGTGCGGTGAATTAGAGGGAGAAAGTTTTATCCGGTTTTGTTTTATGTTTACTTCAGTAATTCCACCCGGGTGCTGTTTTGCACTGTGAACCTGAAAACTCTGAAATAAGTAAAAGAAGGGCATGCATCGAGTACTTTTGTCCATCTCATCATTTGCTCGAGCATGAATTAACGAGCTGTTACTCTGCCGCCGGACATTGCGGAGAAAGTTACACCTATCATCATGCTTAAAACAAAGAATTAAAATTATTAAAGTGGCGATCGGTGCGGGTCGGGTGCGGATATATATATCAGATAAAATAATATGTGCGGGCGGGTGGCGGGTGGATGATCAGAATGAAGGAGCGGATTCGGATGACATTTGAGCTGATCCGCGCATCTCTACCGCAGAATCTCCAGCAGAAAAAAATACCCAAAGATGCCGTTTTAAATTGTGAAGAAATTGTGTTTTTGAAACTAATGAAGACAGCAGAAATCAATTAATCTTTTGAATTATTTAGCCTGACATGTTTATTGTTCCAAACTATTATAAATCTTTCAAAAAATAAAATATATTGTTTTCAAAAGGGGAAAAACGTTTGGAAAGAATATATTTTAGAGCAGTGAGCACAATACCGTGATAACGTGACATTTTTATCCAAGGTTATCATACCGTCAGAATCTTATACCGGCCCATGCCTAATCGGAATAGGACCTCAGGGGCTAGAATCGAACTCGGGTCGCCGTGAAACTGGAGTGCGATGTGTTGACGCGCTAACCACTACACCATTGCCGCCAACAATTCATTTAATAATAACAACAACATTTAATAATATCATCCTCATGTGAACAGCTAGCGTTACCTGTCGAAGCTGATCCAGATAGCTGTGGTAGGACGTGATGGCCGTGAGAACAGGAACCACAGCAAGCTGAACATCAGTGAGGGAAAATCCATCAGGGGTTTTCTTCAGACGCTCCGAAATCATGCGGTCCGTCACCTGCACAGGAAGTTCATTAAAGAGACCTATTATGCAAAATAATCACTTTTATAAGATGTTTAAACACAGCTATGGGGCAACAGTGTGTGAATATATCCAGCTTCTGATGGTAAAATGTATTTTTTATAATCACACTTGATAAAAACAGTCTGCAGAAACACTTTGATTGACATTCTCTCTTTGTACGCGTCATCGGAGGGGGAAAGCCCAGCCCACTAGTGACCATCTCTCCCTCATTAGCATAAACAGCCCTGAGTGAGAAGCAGGAAGTTTGTAGCTCCGCCCTCTTCTGAAAACACCACAACCTCATTTGAATGACACAATTAGGATCAAAGTCTAAAAGGGTCAGTGTCAGAGAGGTAGAAAACATTATTAGTGTGTTATTTTGAGCTGAAACTTCACACACACACTCTTGGGACATCAGAGACTTATTTTACATCCTGTAAAAAAGGGCATAATGGGCCCCCTTTAAACTCAGGTGACTGTGTGTGTGTAGATCATTACCATCGAGCAGAGCGTTGAGCACAGATTATCAATGTTACACGGAGACGTCAGGATCAGCACTTTATACTGGATGGTGCAGGACATCTTATCCAGAACCAGCTTCAGGACCTTCCAGTCCGTCTCCTGAAACACAAACACACAGAGCTGCTAGCGTGCGCAGGCTAACGTGAGGATACATACAGAGAGAGATGGCTAGTTGTTCTCTAGTTAGTAACAGCGGTGCATTTAAAGGGAACACAGCGTAAGTTTTGTGTGTGTACGTGTGTGCGTAGCCTGAAGTGTGTGTACTGGTAAGTGTGTATATACGCTTGTATGCATGTGTACGTAGATTTATGTGGTTTATGAAGGCACACAATTGTATAATGACATGGGTCTGACCTAGTTGTACTCTATTAAGGTGGTTTATGAGGACACGGCATCATCTACTGTCTTCCTAATTCAAAACACTTAAAAATCTGATTAATTAGGTCTTTTTACATTCACAATTTAACATGTGAGGGTTGGGATGAGTGGTGGGGTAAGGCCAAACAATAAGTGTTTTTTTTACAGTTTAAGATATATTAGTCCTCATAAACCATATATACAATTTTATGTGTGTGTGTGTGTGTGTGTGTGGGTGGGAATTCGGCGTGTGTTTGCCTGAATAACACATTTGAGAACAGAGTTAGTAACTGCACTGTGGTGTTAGTAACTGTACTATGGACCAGGTTTTGGGCGGCCGCTGCGATCGGATATTATACCAAAGTTGGCAACACGGGGTGTTACAGACTGTACCAAAAAGCTAAGGACCGGGGCCAGAGTGAAATTACAGGAGTTTTCCTGGAGAAATAATAAAACGTGAGGGTGGCACGAGATGGATCTAAAATATGAGAGACTCCCGGGAAAAACAGGAGTGTTGGCAGATATGGTGTGTGTGTACCGTCTTGAGGCACTGCAGCAGAACACTGAAGGCCAGACTGTAGGGCAGGTAAGCAGTGCGGATGGAGGAGGGCGGAGCCGCCGGTGTGGGACTTCCTGCCGGTGGAGACACACTTCCTGTCGGCTTCTTCTCTGACACTCTCTTCTCAGACTCCCTAAAAAACGAGACCATTGAAAAGACGTTCAGTCAATCTCTTTCCCCTAGATGCAATACTTCATTTAATAAATACATCTTTACCATTTAAATGTATACAAATACATGTAATCAATCTTAATATTCTTGATTATTCATACATATTTACAACTATTTCAATAAATCTTTCTTAATTTATTTGAAACTTTATCAAAATGTTTTATTAAATGTAAATTAAAATGCTTTTAAAACAATAATTTGACTATTCTATATATTTTAAGGGGAAAAAATTTTAGTAAAAAAAAAGTTTATATATGAATGAAATTTAATAATAAAATATCATTTAAATAAATATGAATAATACATTATTTATAAATTATTAAAACGTAAATTAAAATGCATTTATAACAATAATTTAAATATTCTACATCATTTAGCAAATAAAATGAAACAAGTTGTATATGAATAAAATTTAATAAAATACAATTAAAATAAAAATGAATGATACATTTATATATTAATTATTAAACGTTTTACTAACATTCATTTATAACAGTAATTTAAATATTCACCATTTTTGGGGGGAAATGTAGCATTAAATTGAAATGGGTTTATATATGATCAAAATGTAAAATTATTATTTAATTGAACTAAAAATTAATAATATATTTATTTATAAATGATAACAATTCAGATAATACAGTTTAATAGCTTCGTTTTTCAAACAAACACATTTAATTAAAAGACATTTAGTCAGTCTCTCTCCTACATGCAATAATACATTTAAATACATCTTTACCATTCAAGTATATTTAATTTATCTAAATATTCTTAATTATTCATTCATTTTTATAACTGTTTCAATAAATCTTTCTTAATTTATTTAAAATTTTATCTAAATGTGTTATTAAATGTAAATTCAAATGCATTTATAAAAGTAATTTAAATTTATTTAAACATTTTTTGGGGGGGAAAAAGTAGCAAATAAACTGAAGTTTGCATATTAATAAAATGTAATAATACAATATAATATAATAAAAATGAATAATATATTTATTTAAATTTTTTTTAAATGTTTATTTAAATGCATTTATAATCGTAATTTGAATATTCTTCATATTTGGGGGGGGTGTAGCATTAAATTGAAATAAGTTTGTACATGAATAAATTTAATTTAATAAAAAATTAATAATACATTTATTTATACATGATTAAAATGTCAATTAAAATTCCTTTAAAAGAGTAATGTCAATATTCTATCATTTCTTCGGGAACAAAATGGGGCAAATAAATTAGGATAAGTTTGGATATGAATAAAATATAATAATACAATATAATCAAATAAAAAATAAGTAATACATTTATTTATACGATTAAAACTTAAAATGCATTTATAAAATGCATTTATAACAATAATTTGAATACTCCAAGTATTTTTTTGGGGGGGGGGGGGATTTTTAGCATTAAAATAAAAAAGCTTATATATGAATGAAATTTAATTATTAGATTTCATTTAATTAAAAATGAATGATGTATTATTTTAAAAATTAATAAAATCCATTTATCACAGTAATTTGAATATTCTCCATCGTTTTTGGGGGAGAAATGCAGCAAATAAATTGAAAGTTTATATATGAATGAAATTAAATATTATTTAAATAAAAATGAATAATAAATGTATTAATATATTATTAAAATATAAATTAATATGCATTTATTATAGTAATTCTCTACATCATTTTTGGGGCAGCAAATAAATTGAAATAAATCATAAATTAATTATGAATAAAATGCAATAATATTATTTAACTTAATTTCAAATAAATAATACATTTTATAATACAAACATATTTAAAATACATTTAATTACAAATAAATAATACAATTTATTAGCTTTTTTTATTAATTATTATTCCATTGTGTAAAAACAGAAGTGTGTGTGTGAAAAGCAGAAGCAGGCCTGTGCTGGTGTTCCGTCTCACCCCGGGTCACAGTGGCAGTACGGGCTGAATCTCAGAGCTCCGTCTTTATTGGGGACCCCGAGACGATGCAGAGAATCAGCCCTCATCAGCAGCAGGAAATCAAACACCTCAAACACAGACAACACACACTCTAATAAAGATAGCCAGCATTACTCTGTGTCTGTGTGTGTGTGTGGTCACATGATGTGGTTTATATCACATTGTGGGGACCAAATGTGTAGTGAATATCAATAACATGTATAGGAATGCTGGTTAAAACATTGTGTGTATGGGGAGTCCCCAGGAAACATGAAAACCCAACAGGGCGTGTGTTTCTGTGTTGATAGTTGCGTGTAATTGTGTATTTAAAGTGTGTGTGTGAGAGAGAGAATATGATGTGTGTGTGCGTTATGCTTTATGTTATTTGTGTATTTTAGGAGTGTGTGTGTCTGATGTACGTTGAGTATGATGTGTATATTGTGGGAGCATGTGTGTGTCTGATGTATGTTGTGTGTGAGTGAGATCTGCGATGTGCATGTGTGTGTGTGTGTGTGTACCTTGAGGCGTATGGCTCCGCTGATGGCGCTGCAGTATTTGTTCTTGTAGTGCAGCTGCAGGTGTGAGATGAGCAGCTCATACACTCGACTGGCGTGACTGGCAGGCAGACTATAGAGTTTGCTCTGAAACACAGACACAGAGCGTCAGAGTGTGTGTGTGGGACAGACTCAGGATAGCAGTGATGACGTCAGTGTACCTGCAGGATGTCCAGCAGACCCAGGATAGCAGTGCGCACATCCTCCAGCGGCGACTCCACACACAGCTCTCTGTCGCCCTCTACAGAGCAGCTCAGAGGACGACTGGCCACCTGCGCGCACACACACACACACACACACACCACAGAGGGATTTTATTTAATTTTATTTTGTTTAGTGTGTGAATTTGGGTCTATTTTTTCAGTTTTGAATGTGTGGTGACCTTCTCGATGATGTCCAGCAGGCTGCTGAAGTGGTGCGTGCTGCAGCCCTCGGCCAGATCCACCAGCAGCTGTGTGGCCTGCTTCCTGACTGACGGGTCACGATCTTCAGCTATCTGACCCAGCTGAGGGATGACCACCACCTCAATCAGCTCCTCCTGAACGCACACACACAAACACACATACAAATAAACACATACGCAAATATAAACACACACAGACACAAAACAAACAAACACACAAACAAACACACAGAGACACAAGCACAAGCACACAAACAACACTTACACAAACAAACAAAAAACACACACACAGACAAACTCACACATACAAATAAACACATACGCAAATATAAACACACACAGACACAAAACAAACAAACACACAAACAAACACACAGAGACACAAGCACAGGCACACAAACAACACTCACACAAACAAAAAAAAACACACAGAAAACACACACACACACACACACACACACACACAGAGACAAACAAATAAACAAACACACACACATACATACATAGACACAAAACAAACAAACACAAAAAACAAAACAAACAAATCAAACACACACACACAAAAACACACACACAAACAGACACCACAAACACAGACAGACACAAACAAACAAACACACACACACACACACACACACGCACACAAACAACAAACACAGACACACAAACAAAACACACACAAAGCAAACAAACACACAAACCAAACACACACAAACAAAAAACACAGAAAGACAGACACAAACAAACAAACAAAGACAAACACAAACACAAACACAAACAAACAAACATCCACACACACAAACAAACAAACAAATAAACACACACACAAAATAAACTTACAAAACAAACACAAACACACACACATACAGACACAAACAAACACACACACACACAAACAGAAAACACACGCAAACACAAACAAATAACAAACACACACATACATAGACACAAAACAAACAAATCAAACACACACACACACACACACACACACACACAGAGAAACACAGACACCACAAACACAGACATACAAAAACAGACACAAAATAAACAGACACACAAACCAAACACACAAACAACAAACACAGACACACAAACACACACACACAAACCAAACACACACACACACACACACAAACAACAAACACAGACACACAAACACACACACACAAACCAAACACACACACACACACACACACAAACAACAAACACAGACACACAAACAAACACACACACAAACACACACACACAAACAACAAACACAGACACACAAACAAACAAAACACACACAAACCAAACACACACACAAACAAAAAACAGACACACAAACAAACACACACACACACACACACACAAAAACAACAAACACAGACACAAAAACAAACACACACACAAACAACAAACACAGACACACAAACAAACACACACACAAACAACAAACACAGACACAAAACAAACACACACACAAACAACAAACACAGACACACAAACAAACACACACACAAACCCAACACACACACAAACACAAAAACAAAACAAAACAAACACAAACAAACAAGCACCCACACACAAACACAAAACAAACACACACACAAACAAACACACACAAAACACACACACACAAATTAAACATACACACACACAAAACAAACACACACACACACAAACAAACACACACACACACAAACAAACACACACACACACACACACAAACAAACACACACACACAAACAAACACACACACACACACACACGTGTCCATCTTCTAGAGGCTGCTCAGTGTGCTGCAGTGCTGTTGACCGCAGTGTGAGCTGAACTGACCTCATACAGCTGACGGTTTGTGCTGAGAACGAATGACAAGATGTGCAGAACCTTGATCCTGATCATCGTGCGGCTCTCATTCCTGACACACACACACAGGTTTGTTTTTGTAAGCACATTCCACAGGTTTCCTCTGTTTCTATACTCTATTGTACTCTACTATTTCATAAACAACAGTTATTTTATTTTTGTAAACAAACTGGACACGCCGTCTCCACACCTGAAGAACTTGTCCATGAGTTTGAGCAGGTTCTGCAGCCACCCGTCTTTGGCCGGCTGAATGGCCTGAGCTCTGTAGGAGACCAGCGTGAGCACAGATGTGTCCTAGCACACAGCAAACAATAGCCAGAGGAAACAGCCAATCAGAGAAAAAAGTCAATTAGAGACAACAGCCAATCAGAGCTCACCCTTCAGAGACGCTCAGACAAATACAGACACCCGGACTGAATGTTAATGGTATTGACCCCCTGCCACAAAAACTTTCGTCCCTCATAAAGAAATTAAAATCTGATTTGATTATTTCAGTTTTTCACACCTGAATAAAAGCGTTTTGAGAAGGGGTTTTAAATTAATCAATAAATTAATATAAAGTCAGAATGTGGCAGACATTTGCGAACCCCAATATGCTGGACACACCTCTCTCCTACTGAAAAATATTTCCAAAAAAAATTTCGGACTTGAGTGTGCAAAGACTTTTCGACTCACGGGACGTTTATCCGCGCATTTCTCCACCAGACTGAAGAAGCGGGCCGAGGAGCCGTGGAAGTCGTTCTGCTCGTACAGCTCCTCTATGGTGCTCAGCAGCTCATAGACGATCACCTTCAGGTCAGGACTGCCCATCGTCTGAACACACACACGTATCAGAGGTGGGAACATGCTAGAAACAAGCCATTCTTTTAAAGCGTCAAGCAATATTAAAAAGATAGTTCACCCAAAAATGAACATTTACTGACTATTTATGATTCCAAACCTTTATAAATGTCATTATTCTGTTGAACGCAATAGAAGATATTTGGAGGAAAGCTGAAAATCTGTAACCACAGACTTACATATAGGAAAAACAAATACTGTGGAAGTCACTAGCCGCGTTTCCACTATCGCGCCTAAAGCAAGCGAGCCAGGACCAGTCGCGTTTCCACTGTCACTTCCGGGGCTCGATCAGGCCAAATTGGGGATTCCTCGGGGCCAGCGTCTGGCCTTTTTTTGGACCAACGAAGGCCAGCTGGGGCTTCGGGGCGGAGTGAAAGGAGAGGCGGACTTTGCCAGAGTCTGGTAAAGATGGCGTGCCATCATTACACTAGTTTTCTGATCGCACACAAGCCAAACAAATAAATAAATAAATAAATAAGGGAAAGAAAGACATATAGCTGGTCAGTTTAAGGGCGTACTCACACTATGCTATCCGAACCGTGCCCCGGACCATTTCCCAGATTGTTTGGGAAGTGTGAGTGCTCTGAGTCAGACATCGAGCCCGAAACTGAAAGCGAGACTTGACTTTTAAGGGAAGCAAACCTCCTAATTCCTGCAGCACGAGAACTTTATGATTGTTTATGAGCGTCAAAAGTGGCTGATCTGTTCAGCGAAATATTTGACTGCGTGTCACCGCATATCAAACGACTTAAACGATAAAACTAAAGAAATGTCCACTGTGCTGAGCGAGAGCGTTTACTGAACAGCGCATCATTGATGACGTAAGCGTGCCCAGGCCCGAATGTAATGTGAGTGCGGGCCGTCGAGGGAGACAAGCGTGCTTTGGTCGGTTCAAGCAACTAAGATAGGCTATTCCATAAAACACCTTATGAGCTAGGAGTCTTTCTGCTTATGATCGCCCTTATGTTTCCCTTTTAAATGTAGGGCTGTTGCATAAAATAATAAAGTACTTTTAATTTATGTGACATTTCTTTGCTGCGTCCTCCTTGATGTTTCAATAATGCATAATAATCTTTACACCATATTGAAGACACAGCAGCCAGTAAAGGTTGTCAAGAGTTTGGCTCTGTTGATGCCACTTCTTTCTTACTTTCTTTCTTTCTTTTGGAGATAATATCAAATATGAACACAACTGAAAGACAAAAAAAACTTTACAAATGACGTGTCCGCTTTTGTAGGCTCAATAGTGTCATATCTAGATAAAACAGCCTAAGCTATATTAAAATCATTTAAAGAATTACAAATATCGGATATAATAAATTCACATTAAATAAATAAACCAACCAAAAGCTATAACAATGTAGGTATACAAATAAATGAAACCGTTTTAAAGCCTTATTAAACTTTCATTTTACAAAGGCCTATCTGAAAGAAAGATTTTAGATATTTTCTAAACACAATGAAGAACGAAGGAGTCTTGAAATATTATTTATAAAGTATTTAGATTTGATCATATTAATCAAATCGTGCAAACAGAGCATTTATTGGGTGTGAAACTTCCTTTTTCTGTCAGCCAGTCCTGCGCAGCGCCGCTTTACAAACGGATCAGGGCAACTGCACGTAAAAAATGTAGCCCAGTCTGTCCTCAAACAAGCGTTTATGTTTTTATATGACGTGAGAAAATTAAAAAATGAAATTTTAAATAGATGTAGAGCTTTTTTAGTGAATAGCTGCTGAGCGCAACGAAATATAGGCTATATTTTATTACTTGCTCGCTCTTATCTCCTGAAACACTTAACGGTTTCCTATACTTAAGATAACCGAATAACATGCATCATCCTTTAATTATTCTCCTAAATAAAGGGGAATTACCTATTACAGTTTTTCCCAATCGTTTACACACATTTTCTGAAAGCATGTCTCATATTGTCAGAACTCTACACACAAATCACAAAACACACACACATTGGGCAAAACCCTTCAATTCTACTGCAAAATCAAACTTTACATTCAAAACAATGTGATTTCTTCACAAAATGGTGTTTTGTTTTCAAATGACACACACACCATCACATGAATAGACATTTATAAGAACCAGTTAATCACTGAAGTGCTTAATGTAAAACACTATGACCACTTCTCCATTCATCATAATGACTTACTGTAAGCCTTTTTTGTTCAGTGTTACACTTACTACAGGCAGTACATGGGCCTACAGAAGTGCATTGTAAAATTTTTCAGAATAACATTTTTCTGAAATGTTTTTATACAAAACAAATACACGATACCAAATATGTTTTACTGTATATTTCCCACAAAAACAGTGTACACAGTGTTCATCCCAACCAACAGAAAGTTGCACATAACGTGGTCTACATATAACAGAAGTATTTACAGAATAGTTACAGTAAAAAAAAAAAACTAAAAAAAAAAGTGTGGATTTGGGTCATACACTTTCCATCCCCAGGCTGAAAGAAATTTCTCAATAGGATTGAGAAATGGAGAATATGAGATGAGCTCTGATTTCTAAATTGCAATTATGTGTGACCGGTGTTTATCTATGTGATGAGTTGGTATGCAAAGTAGGACAACTGACTTTACAATTGTGAATGACAGTGTGTTCCTTGTGAAAACAAGAGATTTTCTGCATGAAAATTGTGCCAAATGCAGAGAATTATTTTGAAAAAAGTGTGTTTTAAATCTGCAATTTAAGTGTAAAGCAGGAATTGTGCTTGTAGTTTAGCAGAATTGGTTCAGGGGGTTGGTGCATCGGTTACATGTTGTAGTCATTGTGTCTGAAGTACAAGTAATTGTGTGTAAACAATTGGGAAAAACTGTAAGTGTCATATAGCCTATAGGGAAAAATGTATATATTTTAAGTCTCTCCGGAGCATTTGGGCTGAATGTTTGACGTCGTCTATCAAAACGAGGATGTTATAAAATACATTTCATTACCAGAGAAATTCTGTGGTTTTAAATGATAGATGGTGCGCTGGGTCATCCCTCTGTCAGTGGCGAGACCACTCGATGCACGATACCAACAGTCGGTCAGTGAGTCAAACAAATGTAATGAATGAAAATACACAGGCCTGTGCGTATAGACATATAATGTAATGCTGTACAGTAGCGTGTCATTTGTTTGTTTCGGTTGTCTTCATTTTAATCGTTTCGTGATGATGCGATGGTGTGCTTTTTCTGCCTGCCTGATTCCCACTGATCTGGAGTGCGTTTCCCAAACAACGACGTAACTCGCGGCTGAACTATCATAGTACGATGCATCGTTTGGGAAAAGAACGATGTAGTGACGAGTGTTTCCCAAAACCCCAAGTCGCAGATCCATCGCCTGAACCACATTAGTTATAACGTAAAACGCCCATAATGATGCTCTAAACGGGGTGGAGTAACAACTTCTTTAGAGAACAACCCCATAATTTCTTTGTTTAAATTATATTGTTTTACACACACGCACACATTTAAAATAAAATCCAATATTAGTGCACTCGTTTTTCATACATGTAAATGGCACATATAGGGCCTGCGCTTCCTTTAATATTATTGAGAAGTTGAACATTACATATTCTATTCTAAAACATAAAATCACTTTAAAAAGCTTACATATTCTAATATCATATATAAATCATATAAATAAATAAATAATGAGGCGATTTATTATAAAATGAAATTTAATATTTATTAGGAAATTTTTTAAAAATCCTACTTTAATAATAATGTTAATGATGATGATGATTATTATTATTATTATTAAGTAGGATATTGTTTATTTATTTTTTTTGAAAAGTCTACTTTTACAATTTGACACATGCAAACCCCTGCAGAAGTGTTCTAACCAACAGGCCCATGTCATATACAGTACAGATACTTAAAAAATAACCTACTATAAAATAAAAGCATTAACGTTTGCTATGTTTTTTGTATTCACAAGCTTTGGAGACGTAACATAAATTCCGCTTTTAAATAATAGGTCACTTATAGCTTTCGCCATGAGGCTGTGTTCAAAATGATATCAATGTTTTCAAAGTGCACTGCGAAGGGAGCTCAATTGTAAACATGAAGATCGCTAAAACTGAACTGTAAAAATACTTTGAAAGCAAATTACACCTAAGAGAGTTGACCTTAATGCTTTTTTATTTTTAATAATTCCAACTTTGAATGTTAGAATGTTCTAAATGAATAGGGCATAGGGGGGATAAGTGGGAATAGAACACAGCCAGGAACTACGTTTCTAACTACAGCTCCAGAGGTGTAGTTTCAAGTGCTCAAGTTTGCGATGCAGTTTGCGAATGTTCGTTGAAGCGATGGATTTGGGAAACGGCAAATCAACAAACTATGTTTATAATGACAGAACTTGCGATCTTAGTTGGCTAACGATGGTTTTGGGAAACGCACCCCTGGGAGGGTTGTGTGACGTTTGATTCGGTGGACGTTCTGGGGGCGAGGTTTGCATGACGTGCTGTGAGCTACTAGCCCAACAGTGGAAACACGACATGATTTCGGCCTTACTGCTCAACCTCCCGGGCGATTGGCCTAGCCCGGCCGGATTAAAGCCCTGGCTCGCACTGGCCCGACAGTGGAAATGCGGCTATTGGTTACAGGTTTCCAACAGGAAACTCAAACAGGTTTGGAACAAAAGTAAATGATGACAGTCTTTTCATTTTTAGGTGAACTATCTCTTGAATATTGTTAGCATTAATCAATGCTCAAAACATGTAAGCAACTCTGATTATATTAAAGGTGTGTTGTGTGTGTGTGTGTGTGTTTGTGTGTGTGTGCGCGCTTGTTTTTATATCCTATTGAGATATAAACCTGAATGCACACAGACCACAATGAAGGTGCGCACAGGTAAACATGCTCATAAATCACACAGAATGAAGTATTTTGTAAATGCAGATTGGTTCCTTTAGGGGGGATAGAATATATGGTTTGTATAGTAGAAACATCATTATGTCTATGAGTCCCCACCGGAATATAAAAACACATGTGTGTGTATGCGTGTGTGTGTGTGTGTGTGTGTACCTGTATCTGCTGCAGGAGTCTGTCTATGATGGACAGCAGGATGTCCCAGGTCACCACCTGCAGCTCGCGGCCGTATTTTTTAATGAGGCGGGTGATGGAGAGCACGATCTCATAGGACACCACCTCATTAGCACAGCTCATGGCCTGGACACACAACTCACGGTTAAACGCTGTAGTCTTTATCATACATCAATACACACACACACACAAACACACACAGACCTTGTAGAAGGAAGGCAGGACCAGGGTGGGTGTGTTTTTGAGAGCAGGAAGTCTGTGAGCTCCCCACAGCGCCATCCCAACAAAAAACACAGCGCCGCGGAGGAGAGCAGCGTCCTCGGAGTACACCCTACACACACACAAACACACTACTCAGAATAATAGAGAGAAAATATGACAGCTGGCTACATTTCAGAACTCTCCAATCTAACATCAGCACTTAAAATGGCTTTACTTCCTTTATTTTCCTTCAGCTAAAAGGTTACAGGCAGCACGGTGGCGCAGTGGAGAGCACAATCGCCTTACAGCAAGAAGGTTGCTGGTTCGAGCCCTGGTTTGGCCAGTTGGCGTTTCTGTGTGGAGTTTGCATCTTCTCCCCGTGTTGGCGTGGGTTTCCTCTGGGCGCTCCAGTTTCCCCCACAGTCCAAAGACATGTGCTATAGGTGAATTGGGTAAGCTAAATTGTTCGTAGTGTATGTGTGTGTATGGTTGTGTCCTAGTAATGGGTTGCAGCTGGAAGGGCATCCGCTGCGTAAAACATGTGCTGGATAAGTTGGCGGTTCATTCCGCTGTGGCGACTCCAGATTAATGGGGGGACTAAGCCGAAAAGAATATGAATGAATGATAAAAGGTTCTATTCATAAAAATATAAACAAATGTATTTATGTTGTATTGTATACAAATGTAATTATACATATTTCATGCTATTATTAATAAAATACTTTCGTGTAATTAATGACATAACAGCAATATTTATGATGTAATAACAATAATAATAAATAATAATATATTTTATGCATTCATTGTATAAATAACATAAAAAATTATCATTATTGAAAATAACAATGGTGATGACAATAATAATAAAAATAATAATAAACTAAAATATGTATATATATGAATTTCCTTAGCAATATTATGCATTTTCCAATACAACAAAAATCACAAGCAAAATATTAAGAAAACAATAGTATATTTTTTATTTAATATTATATTCTATTCTATATTATATTATAACAAAAATCAAAAACAGTGGCAAACTCAGAAGTCAGACACAATTTCTGAGACATTTATACGTACAAAATTCCATATTTACGGTCAAAAAAGCTGAACAATATCAAGGCATGTGATCAGCCAAGGACAAAAAAGAAGGAAGACGATATCGATCGATCAATCGATTGATCGATCGATAGATAGAGCCTTGCTGGCCATATGAGACTTTGCAAATATTTTACCAAGTTTGGAACTGTAATGTGGATACATGTATATATATATATATGGATGGATGGATGGATGGATGGATGGATGGATGGATGGATGGATGGATGGATGGATGGATGGATGGATGGATGGATGGATGGATGGATGGATGGATGGATGGATGGATGGATGGATGGATGGATGGATGGATGGATGGATGGATGGATGGATGGATGGATGGATGGATGGATGGATGGATGGATGGATGGATGGATGGATGGATGGATGGATGGATGGATGGATAGATAGATAGATAGATAGATAGATAGATAGATAGATAGAACGATGGATGGATGGATGGATGGATAGATAGATAGATAGATAGATAGATAGATAGATAGATAGATAGATAGATAGATAGATAGATAGATAGATAGATAGATAGATAGATAGATAGATAGATAGATAGATAGATAGATAGATAGATAGAACGATGGATGGATGGATGGATAGATAGAGTTTTTAAATAATAATAATAGAAGTAATAATTCTAAAAATAATAATAAATAATATAATTTATATAAATATTTGATATTGGCCACACAATTTTTTTTTTGTTTTATTAGTTTCAATGTTTAGCAGTTTAATAGACACTCAAGTAATATTTGATAGGTTTATAGCCTACTTTTTATCTCAATCTCAATCGGGACATATCCACATACCATCGCTAGATGGCGCCACTAACTCGTTTTAGTGCTCGTGTCCACAAAATATAAATGTTCCTGTAATTTAGTAGACTCTTTATTCCACGTGATACTACTACTATAAACTACTAGACAGTTTATTCATTTATAATGTACATAGAGCAGGCGTGACATGCAAATGTGAGAGCGGAAAAAGCCAGCATGCATTCAAAGTGATTTCATAATCTTGCATATTGTCAGCGGCTTCATCATATGCACAAATTATAGGACTACACAATATCATTATATTATATATACAGTAGCCTCAGTAAGTTCACAATTACATCTCTGAAAGACGTCCAGAATGAAGCAGCACTCCTCCTTGTGCACAATGATGAACACTGAAGAGGGAAACCAACAGGTCGTCTGCTTTGATGACCATGAACCTCAGTGAGACCCCCGCCACCCCCCACCCCAAAAATACCTTGGATTTACACAAATTACAGGGGTTGCCCCATTGAGCTTGGAAAAAACAGAAATCTGTATTTATATAGAAGAATCACATCCCTGAATATCCTTTTTTACTGACTTTTCTTATGCGTCCTATGCATATATGTGTTTAGTTGCAATTATACGTCATATACAGTAATGGAAGAGAATGCACGAAACACACTTATCTCTTACTGACTCTATAAATCAGTAATGTTTATATAACAAGTGCCGTTCAAAACACACTTGAGTCGACTAAGCATAGCCCTCTGTGTGAGTGTGTGTACCTCTCTTCCATGATTCGGCACATGGTGTATATGGCACTGTGACCCAGATGAGTTCCCAACACTTTACGCATCAACTAGAGACACGAGCAGACAAAAACATCAGCCGAAAGGTCAAATACACATCACAACAATATATCTAATCAGAATCTGTGTGTGACTGTTTTACCTTCCAGCAGGACTCGCAGAACTCCTTCACATTTACAGTTCGGCACAGAGTGATGATGAAGACTGTTAGAGAGTCTGATGGCAGGCAGTTATAACACACCACCGCATCCAGCACCTGCAGCGCAACCTATACACACACATGCATACACAGATATATGGCTGTTATACTAGAAAGAAAATCCAAAAACACTGAGCAAAAGTGTTGTTGTGATGTACCTCAATGTCTGTGGAGGATGTCGTCCGGTTGCACAGAAGGCAGATTTTCCTGTGAGAAACAAATCAAGGATGTTATTTCAGCTCTTTTCAAGCTAGATTGTAGCTTTGCAACTCTAAATACTCATATGCAATCTTCATGGCCTGCATAATAATTGTCAAATAATACTATAATAGCTTTCTAAACAACTGGTTTTCAACCTGTGGGTCATGACCCCCCAGTGGGCCAAAATGGTATTGCAGGGTGCGCAAGCTGTTATTATTAAAAACCAAAATTGTAATATGTTTATAAATTTGTCTAGTCCTAATTCTGATGTATGATTAAATAAAGAGCAATAAATATTAAATTGTATTATGTATTTACATGCACTTGCTATTCGATTTTGCTCATTGGTTCTATAACAACTCTTTTTTTCCCTGCTTTTTGATGGTATGGGCCACTTTTTTGTGAGTAATCTCATTTTTTCAGCTCTCCTAGAGTTAAACTGTTGAGTTTTACCATTTCTGAATCCATTCAGCTGATCTCCGGGTCTCACTGGAGCACTTTTAGCTTAGCTTAGCATAGATCATTGAATCAGATTAGACCATTAGCATCTCACTCAAAAATGACCAAAGAGCTTTGATAATTTTCCCATTTAAAGCTCCACTCTTCTGTAGATTCATCATGTACTAAAGCCATTTTGCTGATTGGTATAATAACAACCCCTTATTTGCATCTTTTTGATGTGTGGGCCACTGTTTTTGTAAATAACCTCGTTTTACAGGTCTCCTAGAGTTAAACTGTTGAGTTTTACCATTTCTGAATCCATTCAGCTGATCTCTGGGTCTTGCGGGAGCACTTTTAGCTTAGCTTTGCATACATCATTGAATCAGATTAGACCATTAGCATCTCACTCAAAAATGACCAAAGACTTTTGATCATTTCCTATTTAAAGCTCCACTCTTCTGTAGATTCATCATGTACTAATGCCATTTTGCTTTAATAACAACCCTTTTTTTGCTTCTTTTTGAAGGTGTGGGTTATTGTTTTGGTAAATAACCTAATTTTTTCAGCTCTCCTAGAGTTAAACTGTTGAGTTTTACCATTTCTGAATCCATTCAGCTGATTTCCGGGTCTCGCGGGAGCACTTTCAGCTTAGCATAGATCATTGAATCAGATTAGACCATTAGCATCTCACTCAAAAATGACCAGACTTTTGATCATTTCCTATTTAAAGCTTTGTATATACTAAAGCCAAAGATTTTATTTTATTTACTAGGCTGATATGGACCAGAACTAAACTCTCATTCTGGCATAATAATCAACAGTGGCGGCTGGTCAATAGAGGGCGCTGGGGCGCCGCACCCCTTCAAGTTAGACCCCTTTAATATGTTAATGTTTATTATCACAAATGTTAACAAAGTAAATTGATTTAATTATAACATTCTAACATTTATTGTAGTCATACTAACATTTATTGAAAAAAAAAGTATGAACAATATTTTTCATATGTGTGCGGGGCGCCGGACTAATGGGTGTCTATGTAGGTACACAAACTTTTGCAATGCACGTGATATGAGGATAAGCTCTAATTGGCCTGATTTAAATTGTCCCTGGGGCACAGCGCTCTGCGCCACGAAACCTCCCATTTTTGTTGTTAGAACGAATCATATTTGTTTTTATATGATTGGCCTTATGTGATTGGACCATTCTCACCAAAGAGCTTAGAATGCAATTTCTAGAGATGAAGGAAAATTCTGTTGTATCTTTGCAAACATATCCGTTCACAAGGCGTTTGGATGAAGAAAAAAAAAAAAAGAATCAAGAAGCTTGGACCAGATCGACTGTCTTTGCAAATTCACCAGTAGTCAAGTGATGGCGAGCGCGCGTATATTCGGGGCTTTTCCAGCACTTGTTATGACAAACGGAGTTGGCCGGCAGGTTCATGTAAGTCATACCTTTTTATCATTATATCATTATATCATGCAGGTCACATTGTACATGTCTTTACTGTAACTCCATGCATCCTTGCTAAAAAAAGCGAATTCATTTACACTAGTAGTGTATATCAGTCTTCAAGATGAAGCTCAAGCGTTCACACTTATTTAGACATTTAGTTTGCTATGTGTTTATGTGATTTACAGAGACAGGAAGTTGTATAATAACATGGGTATGACTTAGTTGTACTCTATTAAGCTGGTTTAGAGAGACATGCCTTGTTTCCTTGCAATTCAAAAGCATACAAATCATACCCTTATGGGGTCTTTTGAAATCTGCCACAGGTTTCCTATAAGGGTTGAGGTTAGGGCTAGGGGTGGGCCATATAGTTTTTTCACAGTGCAAAATACATTACGCTTATGGAGAATGTCTGTAAATCATGTATACAAGTGTGTGTTTTTGTTTTCTTACTGAACCATAAGCGAAACATTCTCATCCAGGTAGCAGGAGTTAAATTTGACAAGGTTGACAAGGACGTGCAGGAAATCTGAGGACAAGCCGTTCTCCATCCACAAAAGGACAAACCGAGCTAAGAGAGAGAGAGAAAACACACACACACACACACACACACACACACACACACACACACACACACACACACACACACACACACACACACACACACACACACACATATATATATACATGCATACATACACAATATTCATATATACACAAAGTTTTTTTTTTTCTTTTTCAAATATTTCCCAAATGATGTTTCACAGATTCTAGAATTTTTCACAGTATTTACTATAATATTTTTTCTTCTGGAGAAAGTTTTATTTGTTTTACTTTGGCTAAAATAAAAGCAGTTTTTAATTTTTTTAAAAACCATTTTAAGGTCAATATTATTAGCCCCCCTATGCAATATTTGTTTTCATTAATCTACAGAACAAACCACTGTTACACAATGACTTGCCTAATTAGACTAATTAACCTAGTTAAATCTTTAAACTGCACTTTTAGCTGAATTAAAGTATATATTCTACTTGTATAATCCATAAATATATATTCGACTTACCAATCTCCTCCTCTAGATATGTGATGTCCTTCCCATTCTCTGTGAGGGCCTTGAACACCTCCAGTCTCTCTGGCAGATCTTCATTGGAGGGCTGATAGTCCAGAATGACCTTAAAGAAGTAAGCTCTCAGCGGACCCAACCACTCGCCCTACACCAGGAGAAAGAATTAAACCATGAAGAGAGTTCACTGCCATCGTATGAAGGAAATGCATAAAGTGAAGGTAAAAAGGTTTTGGGAAAAATATCATATCACGAGATACGTTATGTCATATACTGAAAATGATATACAGTGCTCTGCATATATTTGTACACCCCATTTAGAAAATTAATATTTGTATCCATTTCTCAGTGAATATAGGCAATGTATTTTAGTGCATTGAACCAAAACAGATTTATTAAACAGATATATTTATTAAAATTGTGTTTTTGTCACTAAACATCTTTAGAAATAGAAATGTAATGCATTTAAATTAAAGCAAAATATTACAAAAAATGTTTGATTCTCTTGATTTTTCGTCTTTTTAAACGTTTTAAAATATTTTTCCGTAACATATAAACTTGGGTGTACTCGTTTTTGTACTGTTATTGTAAGTTTTTGTTAGATAAGCTCCAGATTTGGCTTCAGTACCGACTAATCTAATGTATATGCACAAATATAATGTTGTAAAAGATCCTATTACAATTATTAATTTAAAGGATAGATTTGTGAGGGGTGTACTCATATATGCTGAGCACTGTTTATCACGATAAATTACCATTTCTGTATTCTCATCATATATTTTTTATTTAATGCAATGTCAGCAACAACGGCTGTTTTTATGGCTAAAACAACTTATTAAAACTATATACAATTAAAAAGCCACAAACAAATAAATACATAAATTATGTAAGTAAAAAAAATTCTAATATTCGAAACATTTTTTTTTTCCTGGCAAACACTTTGCTGAATATCTTTTTGAGGGAGTTCATTTCATTAAAAAAAAAGCTTTCTGGAGTCATTAAAAAAGCAGATAGTCAAATAGAATGTTTTACCATTTCTGTTAATTCAATCCATTAATAGCTTATATATAGTTAAAGTCAGAATTATTAGCACCCCTTTGATTTTTTGTTTCTTTTTTAAATATTGCCCAAATTTTGCTTAACAGAGTAAGGACATTTTCACAGTATATCTGATAATATTTTTTCTTCTAGAGAAAGTCTTATTTGTTTTATTTCAGCTAGAATAAAAGCAGTTTTTAATTTTTTAAAAGCCATTTTAAGGTTAAAATTATTAGCCCCTTTAAGCTATATATTTTTCCGAAAGTCTACAGAACAAACCATCGTCATACAATAACTTACCTAATCACCCTAACCTGCCTAATTAACCTAATTACCCTAGTTAAGCCTTTAAATGTCACTTTCAGCTGTATAGAAGTGTCTTGAAAAATATCTAGTCAAATATTATTTACTGTCATCATGGCAAAGATAAAATAAATCAGTTATTAGAGATGAGTTATTAAAACTATTATGTTTAGAAATGTGTTGAAAAAATCTTCTCTCCGTTAAACAGAAATTGGGGCTAATAATTCTGACTTCAATAGAGGTATGTGTGTGTAAATGATCACCTGTCCCTGTATGATGGCCCTCAGGAGCACCAGCACCGCATGACGGGCTTCAGGCGGCTGCTCTGGCTGCGTCAGGTCCTCCACCGCCTTCCAGATAGCCTCTACCGCATGCTGAAACACACACAAACACACTGAATACACTCACATCAACATCATACGCCACTATTATTACTACACTCTTCCCTGAGTTTCTGCATGTTATCACACAAGTCAAATTTAAAGGTCCCATGAAGGGTTTTGAAATGTGTGTTTTTTATTCGTTGTTTGATGTAAAGTCAACTAAAATATGAAGAGAGGGCAGGACATAGAGTAGCTCCTCCCCTTTTTAAAAACCAGCCAATAGCGTTTTGTTTTTATCGCAGCTCTGCCAGTGAGAGTTGTTGAGATCAAGCGCATCAAATGAACAGCAACCGAGAAGAAGGCGGTGGGACATGTCAGATACTAGAGAGCATTTGATTGGTCAATATTTGATGAAGATTAATCTGAGAGTTGTATTTGCAGTGGTTGTTCAATACAGCACCATATGCTTGAAAACTTAATATTACTGCTGGGCTTTAATCGTTATTAAATCGCATGCAAAATAAAAGTTTACTTTGACATAATATGTGTGTTTGTATTATACACATTATGTTTGTATAATTTTTTATTATTTTATATATTTTTTGCATAGATATTTAAATTTATTTATAATTTGTATCATATACATTTAATATCTAAATATAAATAAACATTTTCTCAAATATATGCATGCATGTGTGTATTTATATATACATAATAAATACTGTATACACAGTACACACACAAATTCATTCATTCATTTTCTTTTTGGCTTAGTCCCTTTATTAATCCGGGGTCGCCACAGCGGAATGAACCGCCAACTTATCCAGCACTTGTTTTACGCAGCGGATGCCAGTCCAGCTGCAACCCATCTCTGGGAAACATCCATACACACTCATTCACACTCAAACACTACGGACAATTTAGCTTACCCAAATCACCTGTACCGCATGTCTTTGGACTGTGGGGGAAACCGGAGCACCCGGAGGAAACCCACGCGAACACAGGGAGAACATGCAAACTCCACACAGAAACGCCAACTGACAAAGCAGAGGCTCGAACCAGCGACCTTCTTGCTGTAAGGCGACAGCACTACCTACTGCGCCACCTTACACATATATATTGTCAAAAAAAATTAATTTTTTTCAAAACAATTAATCGCAATCTTTGCTACTTAATAGTAATACTTTTATTTTAATCTGGCCTACAACATGACAGAGAGTGACTGAAAAGGTAAATCTGAATGTTTATAGGCCTGTTGTTTGTTGCATTGTACAATAAGGCTCCATTTGTTAACATAACTTCACTTAACTCACAATAAAAACAGCAAAAGCATTTATTAATCTAAGGTGATGCTAATTTCTTTAAAACTTATTAAAATCAAATAATTACGTAAACATCATGATAAAACCAGCAATTAAATCAACTTAAATTGACTTAACAACAATAAAATTTGATACTGTCATAAGCTTACTTTAGAGGCAGTGTTACTTGGACATTAAGTTAGTCGGAAAAATAAAGAAATATGCTAATTCTTATAAATATGCCATTTCTGAATCCATTCAGCTGATCTCCGGGTCTCACTGGAGCACTTTTAGCTTAGCTTAGCATAGATCATTGAATCGGGTTAGACCATTAGCATCTTACTCAATGATATATGGATAGGAACTAAACTCTCATTCTGGCGTATTAATCGAATAACTTTTCAAAACCTGGAACACAACATTTTTACGGTCTTAAAATGATGATTCTGAAGTTGTAGACTTAAATCAAACTATTTAAAAACCCTCACCTCTTCAAACCTCTTCGTTTTCGCCAATTCACAAACGTGATTTACCACCCTGATGCGATGGTTCAGGCTGTACTCTGGCGTGAGCTCCTGAATGAAAGGAAGACAGAGATCATATGAGGAATAATATATAAGTCCATGGAGAAGCATAGAAGATAGTGGAGTATTTCTGACCATCAGGATGTCCAGTGTAATGATGTATTCAGAGGGTTTGTTGTCTGCTTGTTTATGGTGTGGCCTGGTGGGCCCGAGGCCAAAAATGACCTTAAATTTGTCCTTCAACGACTCTTTACTGGGCTGTTTATTCATTTTAACAGCAGTGAGAGAGCCTGAAACAGAGAACGAGACATACTTTAGTGCTTCAGATAATTGAGAAAATAAAAGGCAAACATGTGGGTGAAATCATTTAAACGGTCAAAAAAAAAAAAAAAGCTTTAGTCTAGCTAGCTTGCTCTTATTTCATAAGTAATTGTCAATTTATTAAATATTAAGTCTGACAAATGATTTTAAGTATAAAAATTTAGATAAAATATAATCGACGGGTATTAAAATTGTAAAATAAAACCGATAATCAGTCAAAAATGACAATTTTAGCCTACTTTTCTCTTACTTCTTCAGTTATTTTCAATATATATCATTTGTCAGACTTGTAATATTTAATAAGGTATGAATATTGAAATAAAATATAATCAACGCTGTTAATATAGAAAAATGTATTGGTTAAACCGATAATTACTGCAGAAAGATAAGATTTAGTCTAGTTTGCTCTTATTACACAAGTCATTTTCAATTTATTAAATATTACAAGTCTGACAAATTATATAAAGTATCAAAACTGAGATAAAATATAATTGAAGGGTGTTAAAATTTTAAAATATATCGGTCAAAACCGATAATCAGTCAAAAATGACAACTTTAGTCTGTTTTTTTTTCTTATTTCTCAAGTTATTTTTAGTTTAAATAATTTGTCAGACTTGTAATATTTAATAAAGTATGAATATTGAGATAAAATATAATCGACGGATTTTAAAATTGAAAAAATAAAACCGTTAATTCATCAAAACAAATTAAACTTTTGTCTACTTTTCTCTTATTTCTTCAGTTATTTTCAAGTCTAATCATTTGTCAGATTTGCAATATATAAAATATGAATATTGACATAAAATATATTCGATGGCTGTTAAAATAGAAAAATATATTGGTTAAACCGATAATTACTCCAAACTGATCAAATTTAGTCTAGTTTGCCTAGATTAGTTGTCTAATTCAATTTTAATTTATTAAATATTACACATCTGACAAATGATTTAAAGTATGAAAATTGAGATAAAATATAATCAATGGGTGTTAAAATTGTCAAATAAAACCGATAATCAGTCAAAACTTAGCCTACTTTTCTCTTATTTCTTCAGTTATTCTCAATTGATATAATTTATCAGATGTGAATTATTTAAAATTTAACAATTAAGTGATCCGACAGAATTTTACCATATTTTAAATGATTGATTAGTTGAAGGATACCGGTAAAGTATAAAGATGTTAAATGACAATTAAAGAGTATTTTGGGACTGCACCGATTGAGGTAAAGATGGTTTTAAATTTGCATATTCGCTTATTTTAAAACAATAGCTATGTTTCCATCCAAAAATGCAAATTAACTTTATAAACAAAACTGGATTATTGCATTAAAGACGTGCGAATAAAGCAGCGTTTCCATCTAACGAGTCAAAGCGAACAAAATCGTCACCTCCTGATTAACTGGCGCCAAATATCAACAGTAAAAACTGAATTTGCTGCGGTAGGAGAAGCTGCGTCAATCTTTTCTTCATTTAATAAATTACTTGTGCCTCAGAAGGCAATCCTGACACGCGGTGGTGTTTGGAGGTGTCAGACGCGGAGCACAGACGCTCTTGATTCTGGAGGTCATTATAATATAATAACACTAATACTGAAACGGTGAAGCTTTTTAGAATGACCAAAATGACATTTCAGATGGTTTACAATGTGCTCAGCCTGCTGGTTTGTCCATTTACACACATTTTAATCAACACATGATCTCTTATAACAAAATCACATGACCTTTTTTAATGCGCACACTGGAATTTGTGCGGTAAAAATGTTTCCATCGTAGTTTATGCAAATCTTTTCTTATCGAATAAAAAGTTTATCCTACTCAGTTATGCGCATATGTTTTTTTAAACGCATTTTCTAAATTTATGCGCTTCATGGCGTTTCCATCAACCGGTTTTTTATGCGCATAAGCAAAATGCGAATAAAAATAGGTGGATGGAAACATAGCTAATGACAACTTGTGACTTGGTCCCTATACTGTTTACCATGATACTTTGAATACTGAGTCTGAAATTGCATGCAAGTATGACTTAAAAACAACATTAGCATGATTTAATTGACTTTGAACACTGTTGTACTCTGATAGTCATTGGCTGCTAATATGATTTCCCTATTCAGAATTTGCAAACAATTCTTTTCCTAAATTATATTATTAAGGAGAAGTCTGAATGTGCAAATATAAAACCAACTTTACCTCAATGCTGCACTGTAATCCATAAATAGAGTCTTTAATTATGTCATCAAACGATTCGTTATAAATCTTTTTTGTTTTTGGTCAAAAAGAAAACTAAACTGGCCACAACTGAATGTATGAAAAACAAAACCTTTATAAAAATTACTTGAGAGCCCCTTTTAAAGACCTGTATATTATACATGCTATGATTTATATATTGAAAATATTCATAATATTTTATTTATTATATAAAAAGAGAACAACATCTATCTAAAAATAATTCATATTGAATAATAAACAACTATGTTTTAAACCCCTAACCTGATTTCACAAAGTGGGACATGTTGCTGGATTAACATCTATGTTGATCCTGGAACAACATTCCAATCAGAATTAAGGAATATGTTTACCATATATATTAAATTTAGGCTTATGCACTTCTACATGACTGTTATCCAACTATAATTCCCCTCTGATTTTGGGAATATTTTACAGTTATGATTGGGTTTATGGATAAGGGAATAGGTATGGATTACATTTTTGAACAAATATTATGTTCCAGAATCAACATATATGTTAATCCAGGATCACATTGCACTTTGCAAAATCATGACGTGCTTTTTAAACAGTAAAAAAAAATACAAATTAATGTATTAAAGGGATAGTTCACCTAAAATAAAAATGTACTCACACTCAAGCAGTTCCAAACTATTATGTTCTGTTTAATAAACACAAAAGATATTTTGAAGTATGTAGGAAACCTGTAGCCACCATAGAGATAAAGTTGGTTTTATATTCACGCATTCGTTCATTTAGAAGTCTCTATATTGTTTACCATGTTACTTTGAATATTCGATCGGAATTAGCATTCAAGTATGACTTCAAAACAACATTAACACTGTCTTATTGACTGTGAACAATGTTGTACTTTGATAATCAATGGCTGCTAATATGATTTCCCCATTTAGAATTTGCAAATATTACTTTTCTGAAATTATATTATTAAGGAGAATGTCTGAATATCCCAATATAAAACCAACTTTACCCCTATGTAGCCACTGACATTAATACTCAGAAAAAAAAGAAAATCAGTTTTGAACATTCTTCAAAATATCTTCTTATTTGCTGCTGAACAGAAGATGGACCCACAACCAGGTCTGAAACAAGTTACTGAGGTAAAGTTGGTCTTATATTCACATATTCGGACGTTCTCCATAATAATATCATGTCAGAAAATATTATTTGCAAATTCTAAATAGAGAAATCATATTAGCAGCCATTGACTAACAAAGTAAACACAGTCAATTAAATAGTGCAAATGTTGCTTTGAAGCCTTATTTACATGCAGTTTCAGACCCAATATTCAAATTAGTGTGGTAAACATTAGAGGGACCGTGAAATGAACGAATGTGCGAATATAAAACCAACTTAACCCCAATAAACAAGCTTAGTGTTAGTAAATGATCACATTTGTGGGTGAACAATCACTTCATTTGAGGGTGAACTCTCACTTTAAGATGTCTTATGCTATTAAAGACATAAAATAGTCCTCTTATAGTAGGTCTCTGGTTCAGAAAAAAGTAAACAACTTTACATATGTGCTCTCTGTGCCATGTCATTATTGTTTATTGGTACTAGTAGACCTCAGATTTGAATGTTAGGATTGTCAGACCTAAAATATCACATAAACAAACTCATTTGCAGCATAAACAACAATTTATCGCACTAAAGTTTTGCATCTTATGGCAGAAAAACAATGCACAGAAGCCAAACGACTGACACCTCGTGACAGTTCAGTTCAGCTCAAACACAAAAAAGCCTACATTAGTAAGTGAACAAGACTAGAAAACGACACCTGGAAATAAACAAAGCCAATCACTCCGTTTAAATACATGCAAACCCCAGATATCAAGAAATAAACAAGGTTAAATAAATAAATAACGCAGGATTAGACCATAAACAAGCCAATGCATTAAACACACAGTGATATTTACCGTCTGCGAGGGACAGGTGTGAGATGATGATGATGATGATGATGATGATGATGATGATGATATAATGTTAAATAAGTGATCCAACTGGGTCGCCCCTGATTTGTGCATTTATTTGACAGCGTCCCAGCCAACAAAACTGCCCTGCTCTCACCAGCCCCCTTTACTGCCCTCCGGAAGTCATGCTTAATGCAAAGGCATGCACTTCCTTTAAAAACATGTCATATGAACGGGTAGAGACGGGAATTGTAGTTCAAAGCTCATCGAAGGCGCGTTCACTTCAGAAGCGCAGGCGTATTAAGAAACTACAAACGATTGAGAACTGCGCGATTCAGTTCCTTCTCGCGCAATCAAGCGATTCTTCTAAATGATTCATTCATATTGTTGCTAGAAGAGATACACCGCAGGTCGGGAGTTAACGATAATTATTTATAACATTCATTAAATCACCCGTTAATTGTATTTTATTAACGTCTACCCCTACATTAAAACCATTACAGAAATTTAAAAATAGTAATTATATTGAGTATTATTCATATTATTTATAAAATTACCCATTAAATTGTACTCTTTTAAAGTTTTCCCAAAAAACATAAACCTCACAGTATTGTAATAATAATAATTATTGTTGTACAGTGTCACAAAAATTGATATAAACAAAATATATATCCGCAGCTGTATCCCATCTAGACTTTACCATTCAAACCGCTGAGGTGAAAGATCCGACTCAAGCGAATGATTCATTCAGGAGTCGGACATCGGTTTTCGAAAGCATGGATTGGGATGTTGTTTTTAGGATATGCATTTAAGTAAAACTGAGGTGATTTGTGTTACGTAAATTCAGGAAATGTCAGCTAATGTTGAAGCCACTCTGGAGTTTATATGTGTATATGTTTCGTCGTTTGACTGTTAGAATGAACTCTCCATATTTCACATCAGCTGCGTTAGACTCTTCTGCAACCGAGACTATGGGGAAAAGTGCTATAAATAAAGAAGGAATCCGCAGACTGAGATCAAGAATGAGTCAAGGGCTCAGATCTGAAGACGATCCTCCAAAAGTGAAAGCAGAAGTTCAGGAGCAAAGTATTTCAGATGGCCCAACACACGCACACAATCCTGCAGGTGAGATGAACTGCACAGAATTTAAACAGAATTTTCTGTTATTGATTTGCATTCTATTAAAATATTGCGTGCATTTCATAGATTTGAAAGACTTAATAAAGTCTGTGTGAAATTAAAATATGCAATGTTGGTTTTGCTAGCACATATTGTTATTCTTTAGCTGAACATTTAATATGTGCAATCTAATCCACAGAAAAAAATTAAGTTTGTTTTGGTAATCTTCAATCAAAGTTTGACGATTTGTTTCTGCATTTGGTGTGGTGGTTCTTCTCTGTTGACATCACAGCTTCAGGCATTTAACCACGCCCCTCTTACTGTTAGTTTGCTATGAGAGAAGGATGCACAAAAAGAAAGCTCCGCCTCCTACTCAATATTCCGTTGAAAGTACATCAACATACTGCCACGATTTTCTTAGCCACGCCCCTCTTACCATTAATTCGCTATGAGGGAATGATGCACAAAAAAAAGCTCCGCTCCCTACTCAATATTCCGTTGAAAGTACTTCAACATACTGCCACGATATTTTTATCCACGCCCCTCTTACCGTTAGTTTGCTATGAGGGAATGATGTGCAATATGAAAGCTCCGCCCCCTACTTATTATTTCGTTGGAAGCACATCAACATACTGCCATGATATTGTTAACCTCGCCCCTCTTACTGTTAGATTGCTATGAGGGAATGATGCCCAAAATAAAAGCTCCACCCCCTACTCAATATTTCGTTGAAAGTACATTAACATACTGCCACGATATTCTTATCCACGCCCCTCTTACCGTTAGTTGCTATGAGGGATTGATGCGCAAAAAGAAAGCTCCGCCCCCTACTCAATATTCCGTTGGAAGTGCATCAACATACTGCCACGACATTCTCAATCACGCCCCTCTTACCAATAGTTTACTATGAGGGAATGATGCGCAAAATGAAAGCTCCGCCCCCTAATCCATATTTCGTTGAAAGTACATCAATATATTGCCACGATATTTTTAACCACGCCCTCTTACCGTTAGTTTGCTATAAGGAAATGATGCGCAAAATTAAAGCTCCGCCCCCTAATCAATATTCCGTTGAAAGTACATCTACATATTGCCACGATATTCTTAACCACGCCCTCTTACCGTTAGTTTGCTATGAGGGAATGATGCGCTAAATGAAAGCTCCGCCCCCTACTCAATATTCCGTTAAAAGTACATCAAGATACTGCCACGATATTCTTAACCACGCCCCTCTTACCATTGGTTTGCTATGAGGGAATGATACGCAAAATGAAAGCTCCGCCCCCTACTCAATATTCCGTTGGAAGCACATCAACATACTGCCACGATATTCTTAACCACGCCCCTCTTACCAATAGTTTACTATGAGGGAATGATGCGCAAAAAGAAAGTTCCGCCCCCTACTCAATATTCCGTTGGAAGTGCATCAAGATACTTCCACGACATTCTCAATCACGCCCCTCTTACCAATAGTTTACTATGAGGGAATGATGCGCAAAATGAAAGCTCCGCCCCCCTAATCAATATTCCGTTGAAAGTACATCAACATATTGCCACGATATTTTTAACCACGCCCTCTTACTGTTAGTTTGCTAAAAGGGAATGATGCGCTAAATGAAAGCTCCGCCCCCTACTCAATATTCTGTTGAAAGTACATCAACATACTGCCACGATATTCTTAACCACGCCCTCTTACCGTTAGTTTGCTATGAGGGAATGATGCGCTAAATGAAAGCTCCGCCCCCTACTCAATATTCCGTTAAAAGTACATCAAGATACTGCCACGATATTCTTAACCACGCCCCTCTTACCATTGGTTTGCTATGAGGGAATGATGCGCAAAAATAATAATATTTATTTTTTTTTACAGATTCTGTGAAATCAAGTTCCAATAACACAACCACAAAAGTAAAAGAAGAAGCAGATGATCAAGCCCTCCTGTCACCTAGAAAACGAGGGCGGGGCCATTTAAAGGTGGAGTATGAGACGGAATGGGTGGGTCTAAAGAGGGAGCCGTGTGATTGGAGAACGCAGCTGTCATTTATCAGGGAGATGCGGAGCAAACGAGATGCTCCTGTGGACCAAATGGGAGCAGAGAAATGCTACGACACACAGGCCCTACCTGAGGTGAGCGAGAGCCAATCACAGAACAGCATAGGTAATCAACAGCCAGTCAGCTTACCCCTGTCTTTTCTTAGGTGCGACGTTACCAGGTGCTGATTTCTTTAATGCTGTCGAGTCAAACAAAAGATCAGGTGACGGCTGGTGCTATGCAGAGGTTACGTAAGCATGAGCTGAGTGTGGACGGCATCCTGAAAATGGATGACGAGACTTTGGGTAAACTCATCTACCCAGTGGGCTTCTGGAGGGTAAATTACATACAGTATATGTATTAAAATCCATGTGTGTGCATACATATAAACAGAGCAACTGATTTTGACAGCTATATTTCCATCCACATATGTAACATTTGCAAATAAAGCAGCGTAGAGTCAAAGAGAACAGTATTGTCACTTCCTGGTAAACTGGCGCCAAATATCAGACAGAAAAATGTAGTTTTGTGCAGTAGGAGAAGCAGCTGTGGGCCTTTTTTCTGATATATTAAATGAGTTGCGCCTCAGAAGATGAAATGTAATTTCGCTCTGTGGTTTTTGGAGGCGCTCTTTGGGAGCGCAGACAGATGCTCAAGACAGTTCTGGAGGTCATAATAATAGAATAATAATACTGAACTACAGTGATTACAGACTTTGGCTGAGGGATTTTGGAAATAAGCAAAACAACATTTTAGATGTTTTAAAATGCGCCCGCTCTGCTGGTTTGTCTATTTAATTGTCCCATAATGGCACATTTTTATCATCATATGATCTGTTGAACAAAATCACATGATGCACCTGCTGGAATTTATTCAATAAATGCGTTTCCATCGTAGTTTATTCACAGTTTTTTCTTATCGGATGAAAAAGTTTATCCTACTTGTGCTTTTTTTATGCTTATTTAAGAAATATACATGCATCTTGGCATTTCCATTAATCATTTTTATGCAATATTCCAAAAAATAGATGGATAGAAACATGGCTAATCAAAAACTTAACCTCCACTTCAGACAAAGGTGAAGTACATCAAACAGGCCACAGCTCTGATCCAGCAGGAGTTCGGTGGAGACATCCCTAATACAGTAGAGGGTCTGATACGTCTACCTGGCGTTGGACCTAAGATGGCCCACCTAGCCATGGACATCGCCTGGAACCAGGTTTCAGGCATTGGTAAGCAGGAAGTTAACTTACACTGGCTTGACCAAGGTATCTTTGTGTTTTGACTTAAAGTTCAAATGAAATCCAATCTAACCGTATGATTTAGCTAGTTTGTGGTGAACAATTCATCTGTGCATGTCATTAAGAAGAAAAACTGAAAATGCACTTGTTTGTTTTGAGTTCAATTCTCAGATTATGTCGGTCTGAGGTATTGGGTGTGGCTAACATACTTAACCACGCCCCTCCAGCTGTCAGCTTTGACAACAAACAGAAATGGTGAGCAGGAGGAGTCTGTTAGGTTGTAAGAACTCTCCCCAAACCCTTTTTCTGAACTTTCTGGATGAAATGCCAACTTAAGTACATCCAATCAGCTTGCAGTAGGAAAAAACAAGCCACGCCCACTGTTTTTTCATTTCTCCAGGAACTGCATCACAATAAAATAAAAAATGGTCGCAGCGTCCGGTTCATGCGGACTTTAAGGTGTTATGACTGCATTTAAACCAGATGTGAGTTCTACACTGAAGTGAGTGACAAATCCCTTACAGTAAACTGATGCCTTATTAAAGACACAGTACATAATTTCACCACTAGATGGTGTGTATTCACAACAAACAAAGGTGTAGTTTGATGATGACATGACTAAGTGTGAAATCAAGGGAGTTGTAGACTTCATCATTCTACAGGACTCCTCCTGAAATCATGTTGATGGATGAGCTAAAATATTCAATACTTATCATGGTAGTATGAAGCAGAGTTAAGCTGAAAACCATGGAAGTGAAACAAGAGAAATGCTGAAGCAATTGCTGATGAAAGACGAGTACGTAGTGTTCGTTCAAAGAACCCTTTAAAGCAGGGATGTCCAAACTCAGTCCTGGAGGGCCGGTGTCCTGGAGAGTTTAGCTCCATCCCTAATCAAACACACCTGAACCAGCTAATCAAGCTCTTAGTAGATATACTAGAAACTTCCTGACAAGTGTGTTGAAGCAAGTTGGAGATAAACTCTCCAGGACACCGGCCCTTCAGGACCGAGTTTAGACACCCCTGCTTTAAAGTTTACTCAATGGGACCTTTAAAGGTCTCATTAAATTAAAATAAACTTTTTTAGATGTTAGAATCAGTCTGTTAGGATATCTATAAGCTAGTGTGCTCCAAAACAGTGACAAAAGTCACGTTTAGAAGATATAAAACTGATATAAACATCCAAACACTAATGCTGCGTTCACACCAGACG
The DNA here is from genome assembly GCA_903798195.1 of Danio kyathit. Classification (NCBI taxonomy): domain Eukaryota; kingdom Metazoa; phylum Chordata; class Actinopteri; order Cypriniformes; family Danionidae; genus Danio; species Danio kyathit. The sequence continues at coordinate 67,633,371 of LR812519.1, read as the reverse complement.
CGGAAGAAGCGTCAAGCGCGAGTGATTTACATGTTAAGTCAATGCAAACGCGCGAATAGGCATCCTGCGGCGCGATACGCGCGAATGGCGCGATACGCGCGAATTGAGCGTTTGACGCGCTTAACGCGCAAATCGCGCGAATCGCTCGAGTTCAAATATCTGAACTTCTGCGGACATTCGTGCCGCGTTAACCAATCAGGAGCTTGCTCTTGTGGGAGCATGATTGTGAGGTAGCACCTGTTGTTGGTGTCCGGGGGAAATCCTCCAGCCGACACCGACAACAGTTCATCAAACTGGGCTTGGCTCAGTCAGAAGCACCGCTGGAAGCCCCAGTCATCCAGGTTAAGTTTCTGGAGGAGTTTATGAGCCCACAGCGCTGGGTGCACCTCTGAAAGTATCTAGTGGACTCAGACACGGCTCCAAACGTATCAACGCTGTTTTACAGCCTTCATAAAGCACATAAACACAGGTATTTTATCAATAAAATCCATGTTAGCCATTTAGCAACGAAGCTACATTCACCGAGCAGACAGAAGCCCTGCCCATGACGCAAATCCGCGTCTGTTCTGAGGTGAATTTGACGCGCGAATGAAGCGGAGTTTGACACGTGAATGAAGCGGAGTCTGACGCGCGAATGAAGCGGAGTCTGACGCGCGAATGAAGCGAGTAAACTCAAATGTTCACGCGTCTATTTACTCGCGAATAGCGCGATTTAGCCATGCGTTCCGCGTCTGGTGTGAACGCAGCATTAGGACGTACTCACACTATGTTATCCGAACCGTGCCCAGGCCCGTTTCCCGGATCGTTTGAGAAGTGGGAGTGCTCTGAACCGGACTCAAGCACGGTTCACTTGGCCGGCCCTGGAAGAGGTGGGCCAGAGCGCAGTTCACTTGGGCTCAGGCGCGGTACGCTTGCAGTATGAGTGCAAGCCTGCCTAAGCCCGAAACTGAAAGCGAGACGTGACTTTTAATGGACTGTATCATATGGATTAATTAATCATTCGTGCTGTTCAATGAATGCAAACTGTCGTAGTTTATTAAAGACGAGGACTTTATGAGCGTCAAAAGTGGCTGATCTGTTCAGCTAAATATTTGACTGCGTGTCACCGCATATCAAACGACTTAAACGATATAACTAAAGAAATCTCCACTGTGCTGAGCGAGAGCGCTTCTCTTCCTAAACTGAACAACGCGTCATCGATGACGTAAGCGTGCCCAGGCCCGAATGTAAAGTGAGTGCGGGCCGTCGGGGGAGACGGGAGGGGGGACAAGCATGCTTTGGCCCGGTTCAACGCAACTGTACATAGTGTGAGTACGCCCTTACAGTTTGTCACTTCTGCCTAAATGGATCAACGACTTTTTGACGTCATCTCATACTTCAGTTTCTCATCAAATCTTCCAACCAATCAAATGCTCTCTAGTGTATGACATGCCCCGCCCCCTTCAAGACACTTCACATTTGCTTTACATTTGATGCGCTTCAGCTCAACCACTCTCACTTGCAGAGTGGTTATAAAAACAAAACGCTATTGGCTGTTTTTTAAAAGGGGAGGAGCTACTCTATGTCCCGCCCTCTCTTCATTTTTCAATTGAGATTACTTCAAACATTGAATAAAAAGTGCACATTTCAGTGGGACATTTAAGTTAGAAGTAGTTCTCTGAGTGTGTGTGTGTGTAGGTGTTGACACCCACGTGCACCGAATTTCAAACCGCCTCGGATGGACCAAGAAGGAGACCAAGACACCAGAGGAGACACGGAGAGCTCTTGAGGAGTGGTTGCCACGGTAACCTCTATTTTCGTTCTGCTGTTGCTAACGTTCATCTCCACAAGACAACATCAGAACTATTTCAATTGAGCATCATGACTTGTCTTGCAGAGATCTGTGGAGCGAGATCAACTGGCTGCTGGTGGGCTTCGGACAGCAGGTGTGTTTACCTGTTGGACCGTTGTGCTCCGTGTGTTTAAATCAGCACACCTGTCCCTCCGCACACCAGTCATCTCCCAGGAAGAAGATCAAGTCCAGCCCTGCAAAACCAAACAACAGGCTAGCATCTCCGACAGAGCTGGTTGAAGAGGAACCAGAGGACACATCTCCACACAGAGTCTCATCTCAGAGGAGGAAAAACACTGGCCAACAGGTGGAGCTGTGCTATATGACAATGTACAGTTGAAGTCAGAATTATTAGCCCTCTTGTATAGTTTTTTCCATATTTCTGTCTAACAGAGAGAAGATTTGTTCTACACATTTCTAAACATATTAGTTTTAATAACTCATTTCTAATAACTGATTTATTTTATCTTTGCCATGATGACAGTAAATAATATTTGACTAGTTATTTTTTAAGATACTAGTATTCAGCTTAAATGATGAATGTCAAGATGAAATGATGAAAATCTTCTTTTGTAAGATGTTTGGACAGACCTGTGTGTAGGTATAATGTGTCCACAGTCATATTGGACTGATAGAAACACAATAAGTCTCTTTTTTTTTAATTCCCTGATGTTAAAATAGGATCCAAATTCCTCCCATTTTGAGGCCGACCGCAACGTGACATAGGAGTGCGGTTTCCCCGCCAACCGAATTGATTGACATCCACGTATTAACATGTCTCCGTAGCAACGCGTATAATCATATCAACAAGACAGGACGTGCGCAAAGTAACTGGGAATAAAAGATCTGTTCGGCTCGCTGTGATCATCAATCGTCATTAAATGTGATCAAGAATGAGCTTTACAAGTTTAACACGTTTTTAAAACAGTGCATGTCTGTAATGAATTACAACGATTTTACCGTCTTTATCACCACAGCCGCAGGTCAGTACAATTATAAAAGAAGACGCTTCAATCTCGGTTTGTGGACGTTAAATCAGGTTTATTTTGTACATTAACATAACGGGTATCCATACAGCAGTGGATATTAACCTGTATCCTGTCACATTTGCTGTGCAAAAACAGTGCAAAGTTAAATGCGCGCGCTGTATGTGTGTGTCTGTGTATGCGTGATTTGTCTAACGACATTGTGTGTTACTTATCTTTGCAACTACACAATACATCAAATAATCGTTGGGAAAGTTCTTACTGTAGTATTTCTCACAAATGTTACATGAGATCTGCTTACTTCATGTCAGTCACTGTGCTGTTTATCTGACGCAGCCGAGGCGGAGACTAAAGCCTGGTTTATACTTCTGCGTCAAGTGATCGGCGTGACCCACGGCGCAAGCCTCGCACGTAGCAGTGCATTTATACTTGTGCGCTCCGTTTCTGTTTCTCTGCAATAACACTTCCAAAACGCTAGCTGGCAGTAGGTGTTTATGTTTCTCTGTGTCGAGTTTCTTCGCTGGTGTTTTGTGTTTCCTGAAAACTTCCTTAATGTACAAGTGGCTCAAATTCGCTCATTTTGAGGCGGGAACCAGCGGAGGTGTAACAACTTTAATCATGAGGTAAACACAAAACAACAGTCTCCATCCGGAGCTCCTTCACGGGACTCCATACTTGTAAACACTCGCTGCATCGGTTCTCACCTCCGCCCACACTCGTCAGTGCTACCAAGCCGACCAATCACAAAGCTTGAGAGGTGCACGTCAACGACGTCGACGGCCACGGCGAGGGGCTATGCGTCCACGCGTAGGCTGCGCCGTAGCATACGCGTGCGCTTGACGCAGAAGTATAAATCAGCCTTGAGGCACACTCTGATAGATACATGGGAACAGTGGGCAGGGAGAACCAGCATTAAAGGCTCAGGCAACAAAAACAGCTACATAGTGTTAAGAGCAGAAAATTGCAATGTTTTGAAAACTATAATAAATATCTGATGGGTGTTTTAAGCTGAAACTTTACAGACACATTCTAGAGGCACAAAAGACTCATCTTAAATCTTGAAAAAGGGGTGAACTAGGTGCTCTTTAAGGGGGCTAATAATATTTTCCTCAAAATGGCTTTTAAAAAATTAAAAACTGCTTTTATTCTAGCCGAAATAAAACAAATAACTTTCTCCAGAAGAAAAAATATTATAGGAAATACTGTGAAAGATTCCTTGCTCTGTTAAACATCATTTGAGAAATATTTAAAAAATTAAAAAAATAACAGGAGGGTGAATAATTCTGACTTCAACTGTATGTTTGTGTATGTTAATGTTTATTATTTTTTCTATTATTAATTAACAGAATTTACATTTAAGGTATCACCTTTTATCAGAGTTGTCCTGAAACTATTGAACAACACGCATTCTTGTCTTAGGACAATTTTGAAAAACTTTTATTGATTGACTTCAGATGTTGACTACTGTGTATTGTTATCAAAATATGCGATGACTTATATCGTTATATGTGATTATTATTTTTTTTCACATCACCTAGCTCAACCAACAGGATGTGTCGACATCAAGAGAAGAAACTCCATCTCTTGCCAGAAACAGGAGGAAGGGGAGAGCAGGAGCGCCACCATCAGGACAGACTCAACAGCACAGACCTGCACCTTCACACCAGACACAAACAACAGCAGAGGATTAGTAGATTAGCTTTGTAGATTTGCGTATTAATAAATTGTAACTAAATTGAAACCATAAAGTGTTTTATATTTGTTTTAATTCGTTTTTATATTGGGTTTTCTACTTGTGATGAATAATGCAGACAGCACATCCCACAATGCACTGCATCCAACCTGCTATTGAATCCTGTGAAATAGTTTTTTAAATGGACATTTTCCGCAGTATTGTATCTATTATATTTTTCATTTGAAGAAAGTCTGATTTCTTTCTTGGGACTGTAAAGTCCCTTTATTAATCTGGGGTCACCCATCCAGCTGCAACCCATCACTGGGAAACATCCGTACACACTCATACACTACGGCCAATTTAGCTTACCCAATTTATTACCTATACCACATGTCTCTGGACTTGTGGGGTAAACCGGAGCAGCCGGAGGAAACCCACGCGAACACAGGGAGAACATGCAAACCCCACACAGAAATGCCAACTGACCCAGCCGAGGCTCAAATCAGCGACCTTCTTGCTGTGAGGCGGCAGTGCTAACCACTTAGCCACAGTGTCACCCCATTAAGAATTTTATTTTATTTTTTTTGATAAAACTACAGTTGTTGACTTGCCTAGTTAACCTACAGTAATTAACCTAGTTAGCCTTTAAATTGCACTTGATTATTAGTGTCTTGCAAAACAGCTAGTAAAATATTATGTAAAGTCATCATTATTTAAAAATGTGTTGACCACTCTTCTCTCTGTTAAACAACACTTAGAAAATATATTTACAGTACATTAGCAGTTATCGTGCATTCACCAGCCACTTTATTAGGAACATGCATTTAACTGTTAATGCAAATATCTAATCAGCCCAATAGCAACGGTGTGATTTTATCGTGATAATATTAACTAAAATGTTCTCAGAACCTTGTTGAATCTACGGGACAAAGAATTAAAGAGTTCACCCTAAAATGAACATTTCATCACCATTTACTCAGTTTGAAACTTTCATAAATTTTTCTTTTTGAAACGCAAGATGGTATATTTTGAAGAGAAATAGCAGGCATTGACATCCATAGTAGGAAAAAAAATACTATTAAAGTCAATGGCTGTTTTTATTTTTACAACATTATTCACTACAGAACATTTTGAGGGATGTAAACAATATTGGTCCTAACATATTTCCTGTTATACATTTTTAATTTCCACAGCTTTTCTGGGAATTTAAAAAGCTTGACATGTTGATAAATAATGTTACGATATAGCAGTTTTAACGTGAAATTATGATTGGATTGCATTTTTTTTTTACAGTCATGAAATAGTTTGACAATAAACAGGAAATGTTCATGGGCCGATAATCATCAAATTGAAATGGTCTATATATCTTCATTTGAGTTCAACAGAAAAAAAAACAGGTTTGGAACAAGTGTTAGAAGAGTAAATGATGGCTGAGTTTTTATTTTTGGGTGAACTGTCACTTTAAGGCAGTTCTGAGCTTGGTCAATATTCATTCATTCATTTTCCCGTCGGCTTTGTCCCTTGCGGGGTCACCACAGCGGAATGAACCGCCAACTTATCCAGCACGATTTTACGCAGCGGATGCCCTTCCAGCCGCAACCCATCTCTGGGAACATCCACACACTCATTCACACTCATACACTACGGACAATTTAGCTTACCCAATTCACCTGTACTGCATGTCTTTGGACTGTGGGGGAAACCGGAGCACCCGGAGGAAACCCACGCAAACGCAGGGAGAACATGCAAACTCCACACTTGGTCAATATGTGCTCAGTAAAAGTATTTTGCGTAAACCATGATAAATATATTCAGGATTCTATGGATTCGAAATAACAGTATTTATTTTGTTACCAGGGTGTGAATTACATGGGGGTTTGGGGGGTTGATCCCCTCTGAAGAACATCAAAACAAGATCTGTGGGGGGAAAGCCCTTTAATAGTAAGAAATAGCTTTCTCTAATCTCTGATCTATATATCAAATATTAATAATTAAAAATGTATTTTAAAAATATTCATTTGATCCCCCCTATAATGATTTATACCATCAATCAATGCTAGAAAAAATATCATTCAACAGTCTGAAACTGGCAGCTCTAGAGCACCGAAAGACATCTTAAGTATTTACAAACCATGTTTCTTGTAAAATAGGTGTTTATATCGGAATGTAGCCTAAAAAAAATAAAAAATAGATACATCATTTGTATAGACCTACAGTAACCTCTAAAAATAATCACTAAATATCCATCAAAACACTGTATTTTACGTGCATTTTATTAATAAATTAGATGTCATTTAAATACAAGCATGAATTTGATTCACTGAAGCATGTATTACTAAACTACTACCGAAAAAAGTCAATGTATAATTCGCACACTGTTATAAATGTATCTACCTTCACTTTGGATCCTTTGCAACGTCAAGATTTAGTTGGTTTTTATCAACACTAGAGGGCAGAACGGCCGAAAAAAAGTAATTACTTCACACTTGAAATCTGTGTTTACACCTTCACTCAAACACAGTTACACAAGTAAACATGAGAAAATCAAAATATATTTTCCAGCTGAATGATTTATGGTAGTGTTGCAGATCTGCAAGTGAGTGTGTGGGCGAGTTTTAAATGCAGTGGGCGAATAAGCCTTATACAGCAGCTGATGGTCCCTCCAGGTCAGTTATGAGTCTGTTATTTACTCAGTGTGGACAACATGAGCTGATCCCAGATCTGTCCATAAAGCACGCGAAGAGGAAGAGTTCCGCATGGATATCTGTGGCTCTGACTTATCCAACATCTGATCTCTCCAATCCTCTCTCTCTCTCTTTCTCACACACACACACACTTTTCTGTCGCTCTCATCCTCCTCCACCTGTTTCGCACTCAAACTGGCAAACTGATGAGTTCCAGGCTCAGACATTTACTCAGAAACACATTTGACGATTGTTGATTTAGCCTAACATAATACTTCGGATCAAGAAAACGCATCATTTTATCAATGTGAACGCTTGAGGGATGCGTGACGAAACCCGTTCTGGAGGAACGTCTACTGATAAACTTATTTCACTGTTAACGGGGTGAAGAGAGTCCTTTTTTGGACGACACACTTGAGTAAACATCAATTTTTTTAACAAATTGAAGCAAACCTATTTTTAAGAAGCTGGAGTATCTGAATGCGTTTATTACGGTTGAATTAATGCCGTTATTTTGATTTTTTTAAAACATTCAAATTTTGATGTTCGGTTAGGACCGTTTGGACGTTACATTTCCCATTTTATAGTCATTTTCTCAATATTAAATGACTAAGAAGCGACTGCAGACTCAGCATGTGGAATAAAGCGTTCTTTAAAACGTGAATAAAACTATATTTGAGTTGTTATTGAACATGGCGAACACACTGGAGAGGGAGATTCTGGAGCGGGAGCTGCGCCCGCGGCTGTGTTATTTAACGAAAGGAGATCGCGGTTACGGATTTCATCTGCACGGTGAACGGAACCGAGGAGCGCAGTACATCCGCAAGATCGAGCCGGGCTCCCCCGCCGACCTGTCCGGTCTCAGGTCTGGTGACCGGGTGGTAGAGGTGAACGGAGAAAACGTGGAGGGAGAGACTCATCACCAGGTAAGCGGAGAGGAGAACCTGTTGGACCACTTTACCTGCTGCAGGGACGTGTCACAAACCCTAACGAGCTGCCTAACAACACAACATTTTTGAGCATCACACTATATAATTCATTTGAACTTTTCAAAATCGCCTTCAGATCGGGATAGTCCACCTAAAACTGAAAATTCACTCACCCTCCAGTCATTCTAAACGTGTATGAGTTTCTTCTGAAAACTTGTAGCCATTGTAACCATGGTTACAGTCTCCATCATTTTTCAAAATATCTTATTTTGTGATCAACAAATTGAAGTCAAACAGCTTTGGAACAAGTGAAGGGCGAGTAAATTATGACTGAATTTTTCATTTTTGGAGTGAACTATTTTTAAAGGTATGTTTCACACGCAGGCATGATACCCACTATGCTATCTAGATAGGGATCTCACTATGTTTTGATACACAGCCTCAGAGTCAGCAAGTTCTGTATTCCACAGAGGTGACAATGTTAATGTATATTTGTTCAAGATTGTATCCTTGTGTGCTGATGTTAAGAAAACACTGCAGTCTCGACTCCAACGAAACTTCCCCTCCACCCTTACAAACATTTACCATGGTAACTATAGTTACTACTGTTAAATTGTTTCAAATCATTTGGAACCCACCTAAAACAGGGAAATATATTTTACATATTGTATTTATGCAATATTTATTTAATCTCTAGGTAAAAGTGGTGACACCACCATGGTTTGTACAGTCTAAAAGGACTAATAGTATTGAATGACATGGCCCATGGCATTTTATGATGTAACTGCTTAAAGGGACATCTTGATTAGAAAAGGAGAGGAAAATAATACTTTAGTGCTTCTGCGTCAAAATCTCTTTTAAGGATATCTATAGTCTTTGTTGGTGTGCCCCAAGTTTGGCTGCACTGCAATGTATTTACATCACAACTCTGCATTTTCTTGCCAAACTTCTGTTCAAACTTCATACAAAATGTTTTTTCCTCAAGACACTTATTGGTTGCTCACAGAAAAAGTAGCATTCATTGGAGAAACCTCAGATGTTCTCACGTTACATATTGCGTTACCACAAGAAATCTTACATTCCCTCAGAAAACTCTCAAGATTTCCTGCAAAACTTATGCATTTGTCAGAGAAACTATTACTCTTTAAAGTAAATCTGAAGATTTCATGTAAAACAAGTTTTTTAGCATTGAAAATATTTCTATTTTTCCTGGAAAACTTTGCAAAAATTGCATTCCTGTAAAAATGTTTGTATGCTACTGAGAATCATTGTTCTGTCACACATCTTTTTAGGTTTCTTGCAAAACTATTGCATTCGCTTGAAAAATATTTGCAATTCCCTTAGAAACTTTGTTTGTAAAAAATTTGAGATTTCTTAAAAAAAAAATTCTGACAAAAATGTAAAAATATATATTTTTTTATTATTCGTATTATTCATATTTTTCATTATTTAATTTTATTTTTAAAAATTATAACATTATTGCATCTCCCTGATTAAGATGAACAATTTAAATGCTATAAATGTAGAGAAAATATATTTTATACTTTATACAGGCAGTGCAGAATTATTAGGCAAATGAGTATTTTGACCACATCATCCTCTTTATGCATGTTGTCTTACTCCAAGCTGTATAGGCTCAAAAGCCTACTACCAATTAAGCATATTAGGTGATGTGCATCTCTGTAATGAGAAGTGGTGTGGTCTAATGACATCAACACCCTATATCAGGTGTGCATAATTATTAGGCAACTTCCTTTCCTTTGGCAAAATGGGTCAAAAGAAGGACTTGACAGGCTCTGAAAAGTCAAACATAGTGAGATATCTTGCAGAGGGATGCAGCACTCTTAAAATTGCCAAGCTTCTGAAGCGTGATCATCGAACAATCAAGCGTTTCATTCAAAATAGTCAACAGGGTCGCAAGAAGCGTGTGGAAAAACCAAACCAAAAACCAAGGCGCAAAATAAACTGCCCATGAACTGAGAAAAGTCAAGCGTGCAGCTGCCAAGATGCCACTTGCTACCAGTTTTGCCATATTTCAGAGCTGCAACATCACTGGAGTGCCCAAAATCACAAGGTGTGCAATACTCAGAGACATGGCCAAGGTAAGAAAGGCTGAAAAACGACCACCACTGAACAATACACACAAGCTGAAACGTCAAGACTGGGCCAAGAAATATCTCAAGACTGATTTTTCTAAGGTTTTATGGACTGATAAAATGAGAGTGAGTCTTGATGGGCCCGTGGCTGGATCGGTAAAGGGCAGAGAGCTCCAGTCCGACTCAGACGCCAGCAAGGTGGAGGTGGAGTACTGGTTTGGGCTGGTATCATCAAAGATGAGCTTGTGGGGCCTTTTCGGCTTGAGGATGGAGTCAAGCTCAACTCCCAGTCCTACTGCCAGTTTCTGGAAGACACCTTCAAGCAGTGGTACAGGAAGAAGTCTGCATCCTTCAAGAAAAACATGATTTTCATGCAGGACAATGCTCCATCACACGCGTCCAAGTACTCCACAGCGTTGCTGGCAAGAAAGGGTCTAAAAGAAGAAAAAATAAAGACATGGCCTCCTTGTTCACCTGAACTGAACCCCATAGAGAACCTGTGGTCCATCATCAAATGTGAGATTTACAAGGAGGAAAAACAGTACACCTCTCTGAACAGTGTCTGGGAGGCTGTGGTTGCTGCTGCACGCAATGTTGATGGTGAACAGATCAAAACACTGACAGAATCCATGGATGGCAGGCTTTTGAGTGTCCTTGCAAAGAAAGGTGGCTATATTGGTCACTGATTTGTTTTAGTTTTGTTTTTGAATGTCAGAAATGTATATTTGTGAATGTTGAGATGTTATATTGGTTTCACTGGTGAAAATAAATCATTGAAATGGGTATATATTAGTTTTTTGTTAAGTTAGCTAATAATTCTGCACAGTAATAGTCACCTGCACACACAGATATCCTCCTAAAATAGCTCAAACTAAAAACAAACTAAACACTACTTCCAAAAATATTCAGCTTTGATATTAATGAGTTTTTTGGGTTCATTGAGAACATGGTTGTTGTTCAATAATAAAATTAATCCTCAAAAATACAACTTTCCTAATAATTCTGCACTCCCTGTATATATATAAAATAAAAAGTCTATCATTTCATATTATGCTCTATTGTTTATATTGTGGTGTCACTAAATACATAGCTTACATTAATATATTTTTTTGAATTTATATGACTGCAATATTACACACTATAATGGGGATGCAGACAGAAACACAAATAACAATATCGAGAGAAAGTTGCGATCATGTAATTACAATGTTTACATTTATGTAGCGATATTTTATGTTGGACCTGTAATCATTCGTTTTTGAAAAGTGTTTTATAATCAATTTATTTTATTTTATATTACCACATTCTTAATCAAACATTTGTCCTGAAGATATAAATAAAGTGAGAAATATGATTACACACGAATAAGTAAGTTTTTGTTTATACACTTTAATTGAATTGATTGAATTATGTAACGAGATATGAGATTAAGGGCGGCACGGTGGCTCAGTGGTTAGCACTGTCACCTCACAGCAAGAATGTCGCTGAGTTGGTTGGCATTTCTGTGTGGAGTTTGCATGTTCTCCCTGTGTTGGCGTGGGTTTCCTCCGGGTGCTCCGGTTTCCCCCACAGTCCAAACACATGCGCTGTGTGTGAACTAAATAAAGTAAATTGGTCGTAGTTCGTGAATGTGAGTGTGTATGGGTGTTTCCCAGTACTGGGTTGCGACTGGAAGAGCATCCGCTGCGTAAAACATATGCTGAAAAAGTTGGCGGTTCATTCTGCTGTGGTGACCTCTGATAAACAAGGGACTAAGCGGAAGCAAAATTAATAATATGAGATTATGATAACCTGTACTTTCATCTGCAAAACTCTTACACTCTCCTAAAATACTTTGTATATTTTGCATAATTATTCCTCCCATCTTTTTTTTTTGCATCTCGATGTGTCATGTGGAGCTCTGTAATACAGTACTCAAAGTACACCACCACACTGCGTTTATACACTCACTGTAGCATATCCAGAAAGCTGGGCAGTGTGTGGTCAGTTTTAATAAGAATTTCTCTGTGTGTGTGTGTGTCAGGTTGTTCAGAGGGTCCTGGAGGTGGAGCACCGCACCCGGCTGCTGGTGGTGGACAGGGTCACAGATGAGTTCCTGAAGTTCCACGGTCTGCCGTGTACAGAGGAGAGAGCGATGGAGATGGGCTCTCTGTCGTCTCGCTCCTCTGCGGCGTCTTCTCCTCGAGGTCCTGCAACACCTCCTCCATACAGCAGACAGAGCTCAGAGGCCATCTTCATTAATAAGGTGAGGCCGGCTGGACGATATGACAAAAAATCTCCTATAGAAAATCTCATACAGTCCTGCATCCAGACGTGGAACAAAGCCATGAGATGCTCGCTGGTTTTAGGATTTGTGGACTTATTTACTTTGTGGACAATAGTGTCTCGTTCTCTGTTTATGTTCTTCTTTCTCTATGAGAGGAAGTCTTGGAGGAAATCCAGTCCAGAAAGGAGGAGCTCTGTGCTATATTTAGATCACACTGTATGAAGAATAGCGTTAAGAACCCAGAATGCTTCTCTAATCACTGCATTCTTGTGATCAAATTAAATATTGCAAAAATATATTATATAACCTACACATCTTTTTAGTGCATTTTGCTGTGTGTGAACAAAAATATATTATACAGTGAATTATATTAAAGTGCAATTTCTTTGTGTTAAATATAATATGTAAAGTTGAAGTCAGAATTATTACCCCCCCTGAATTATTAGCCCCCCTGTTTATTTTTTTCCCTAATTTCTGTTTAACGGAGAGATTTTTTCAACACATTTCTAAACATAATAGTTTTAATAACTCATTTCTAATAACTGATTTATTTTATCTTTGCCATGATGATAGTAAATAATATTTGACTAGATATTTTTCAGGACACTTCTATACAGCTTAAAGTGACAATTAAAGGCTTAACTAGGGTAATTAGGCAGGTTAGGGTAATTAGGCAAGTTATTATACAACGATGGTTTGTTCTGTAGACTATCGAAAAAAATATATAGCTTAAAGGGGCTAATAATTTTGACCTTAAAATGGTTATAAAAAATTAAAAACTGCTTTTATTCTAGCTGAAATAAAACAAATAAGACTTTCTCTAGAAGAAACAATATTATCAGACATACTGTGAAAATTTCCCTGCTCTGTTAAACATCATATGGGAAATAGCTGAATTCATTTTGGAGGAAGACTGTAGATTTGAAATGCATATTGTGAATATTTCATTGTTTCGGTGTACACATGTCTGCATCACATAACTTCCAGTCACCTCGCTGCAAAGTGCTTTGTGTGTCCCTTGATAGAAGCTAGTCAAATTAGCCGTGTGAACATGGACATGTAACATGACATCTTTGAAAACCAAAACTATGCAAAGCAGGGTTATTAATAACTAACTGTAAAGACATATTTTTGTTACTTGAAATACAAAAATCTCTCTATAACCTTTTAAGCTTGTTCCCAAGGCAACATTTGTTATGTAGGTTCAATTTAACTTAAAATAGTTACTAAACTAATAAATAAAAATAAGGCGACGCAGTGGCGCAGTAGGTAGTGCTGTCGCCTCACAGCAAGAAGGTTGACTTGAGTTCGACTTGGTCAGTTGCCGTTTCTGTGTGGAGTTTGCTTGTTCTCCCTGCGTTCACGTGGGTTTCTTCCCGGGTGCTCCGGTTTCCCCCACAGTCCAAAGACATGCGGTACAGGTTAAATGGGTAGGCTAAACTTGTCCGTAGTATATGAGTGTGAATGAGTGTGTATGGATGTTTCCCAGACATAGGTTGTGGCTGAAAGAGCATCCGCTGCGTAAAACAAATGCTGGATAAGTTGGCGGTTCATTCCGCTGTGGCGACCCCAGATTAATAAAGGGACTAAGCCGAAAAGAAAATGAATGAACGAATAAATAAAAATAAGTAAAAATAAACATTCATTCATTCATTTTCCTTCGCCTTAGTCCCTTATTTATCAGGGGTCGCCACAGCTGAATGAACCGCCAACTATTCCAGCATATTACCTCCAGCTGCAACCCAGTTCTGGGAAACACCCATACACACTCATTCTCACACACTCATACACTACAGCCAATTCAGCTTATTCAATTAACCAATAGCGCATGTGTTTGGACTGTGGGGGAAACCAGAGCACCCGGAGGAAACCCACGCCAACATGGGGAGAACATGCAAACTCCACCCAGCAGGGACTCGAACCAGCGACGGTCTTGCTGTGAGGCCACAGTGCTAACAACTAAGCCACCGTGCCCCCCTAAAAATAAACATGAAAAAAGCACAATAACATTAGTAAAACTAATGGTTTACCTTTACTAAAATAATAAAAAATATGTAATAATTTCAAAATATTAACAGAAAATAGAATAGTTTACCATTCATTCATAACACTGATGCAACACGAAGCAACCATTAAAACCAGACTAAATAATAACAACCATTGTGTGCAATTTATTACTAGGAATAAAAAACTATGCAAATGTCAGTTGATTGTTAATAATTATGCATATTGTGCAGATTAGGATTATTGTAATACATTTAATATTTAATGTTGAGAACGATCAGGGGCCAGTTTCATACACTTTTACACTTCCGTTCATTACCTTGCATTAAACAAATATGTTAAAACTGTGTCTAGTTTGATCAATATATTCAGATTGCACCAATCTGCCTTTCTATATTACTAGACTCCAAAAATGTTATGACCAGTCTTGATTTAAAAGTTAGATGAGTACATTTAAAGACTAAGTCTAAGCAGATTATGCAACTGATCTTTGATTTGCGCCACTGTGAAGCCAACCTTGGCCAGGATTGTGTGCTATAAAAAAACGAAGGTTACTTTTAGACACTTCATTCGTTATTTCATTTTCTTTTCGGCTTAGTCGCTTTATTAATCAGGGGTCACCACAGCGGAATGAACCGCCAACTTATTCAGCATATGTTTTACGCAGCGGATGCCCTTCCAGCTGCAACCCATAACTGGAATACACCCATACACTCTCATTCACACACATACACTACGGATAATTTAGCTTACACAATTACCGTATAGCGCAAGTGTTTGGATTGTGGGGGAAACCGGAGCACCCGGAAACCCACGTGAACACAAGGGGAACATGCAAACTCCACACAGAAACGCCAACTGACCCAGCAGAGACTCAAACCAGCGAACTTCTTGCTGTGAGGCGACA
Organism: Danio kyathit; assembly: GCA_903798195.1. NCBI lineage: Eukaryota > Metazoa > Chordata > Actinopteri > Cypriniformes > Danionidae > Danio > Danio kyathit. The sequence continues at coordinate 67,617,993 of LR812519.1, read as the reverse complement.
GCACTACCCACTGTACCCCCGCGCTGCCCCACTTTTAGACACTTGCGCTATATCATTGTAATCTTTAATCAAAACAACTTCCCCTCCCCTTCAACATCTTCTCTTCTCTGATTGGTTTTTACTAGCACATTGGTGGGATCATTCACATGAGATCAACCAATAGCAAGCCACAACCACTCAAGTTCCAAATACATTCGTTCTTGTTTCCAAAGCCATTTCACTCCCATTCAGTCCATCACAATAGAGAAGATTTTCACAAATAAAAGACTTTCCCTGTCTTCCTCTAGAGCTGTTTATAAGCTCTTTACAGAGCTCCAGGTCAGCAGAGGTGTGTTGACACCTGTCCAGGTAGCAGGCGGATTCAAGATCAGCTCACAGCAAGAGTCCTATAAGCCCCGTAATCCCGCCAGCTTCAGGAATGCTATTGTTTATTTTTAACTGCAGCGTGGTTCAAACCAACAACCATTTTAAGTTCTGTTTACACCTGGTATTAAAATGGATGACAGTACAGGTGTAAACAGGGTCTAAAACGTGTCCACTTTGGAGCACTTCCAATTGTAGTAAAAAATGCATATAATCGGATTGTATTTGTAGTGTAAACGTGGTCAGATGTATTCAAACAGCCACAAAACAGGCAGCACCTACTCACTGAACACTAGAAATGCGACAATTGACTCAACTCAGAAGTGAGACAGTGACTACATTTACATGGACATCAGTAATCAAATTATTCACCTTAATCTAATTAAGACAATAATGTGATTAAGGCATTTACAAGAGTTGCTTTTTGAACGTTCCTTTCATGATCCCGTTTTACATATTATAGCACATAATTCGCTTAACGTCATTGCGTTACCATGCTATCCACGCTTCCTCCAGAGTTTAATGTAATTTCGGGTGTTTCATTTTTAATTTGTTGACTGTAACTTCCGTTTGGCACTTTCACTTTTATTCGGAAATATTTCATGGATGCTCCCTGTGACAAACGAGATATTGGATGCAACTATGAACTGCTGGAAGAGTGTTGTTTATATGGAGCTGGGAATTTCATACCGCATGCTGAATTAAAAAAAAAAACCTCCGCATTTCGCGATGCAGGTGTCTATGGTCTTCACTGACTCGGTAGGTGCAAAGAATAGTGTCAAACAGCCGTGTGTGTGTGGACTATCCTGTCGCAAAAGTGGCAAAAAGTCCTACATGACTGTAAATAGTTTGATTAAAGTGTTTACATGTCTGTACTGCACTTCAATAATGCAACTAAAATTGGCATACTCCACATGTCTCCACATGTCATGTTTAGTTCGATTATGACTTAATCAGATTAAATTAATCAAAAATCGCTGTTTACATGATAGATCTTAATCAGAGTATTGTTTTAATCGCATTAAAATCAGATTATTGGTAAACATACTCAATCATGACTTGACTGAACTCACAATTTTAATTTCATAATTAAATTTTCTCACTTTTTTTTACTAGAAGAGATTAAAGACATTATAAGTAAGTGAAAAGATGTCTTTTATCAGACTATTGCTGCTAGGGATGGGCGATATGGCCTAAAATCCATATTGCGATATACATTGCAGCCTCTTGCGATAACGATATATATTGCGATATATAAATTATAATAGATCCATTTCAGAACAGGTTACATAGACCCTTAGGAAAGCCAAACTGATATTTTTTTTTAAGAAATAAAGAAACGTTGCATGTCGTTTTGAGAACATTTATTGTGCAAAAGCAAAACTGTAATTAAACAACACAATGTTGCAGATAAATAAACTAAATGTAGTGCCTTTCAGAAAGAAAGACTTTTCTTTTAAGTCCTTGGTTCCTAAATGCCAAGTTGCAGAGAACAAAAAAACTGGTGTTTAGTTAAGGAACTTACACTGTACTGAAATTACTTCCAGTATTAAATTAGTCAAATAAAATTTTGTATTGCAGATACTTTAAATAAAAACATATTTCTAACCTGCAGCCTAAGGTAACACATTTGGTTTAAACATTTTGTTCTCCTAATGAAATTAAAACTGGTGTCTTGATCTGCTCTTTCTCTCTCTCCCTCTCTCTCTCTCTCTCTGTCTGCTGTAGTGTTGGTGCTGCTGAGAGATTGAGACGCACCAGACAAAGTTTGCGAATAAAGTAATGCAAAAATGAATACAATTAATATCGAAAGCGAAAACAGATTCTCGGACATGTCCGGGGAAAACAGAATGTATTGTCACCCCAAATAATAACTGGAACAGTTCTGTATCCAGCGCGATACAGCGCGTCTCTGTGGGTCTGCATGCAGAGCATGCGAGTCTGTGGCAGAGTGTTCTCAGTTTCTCGCGAACACAGAACCGGGCCGCCCAAATAATATATCGATTGCCCAGGTAAAATCTGTGTGGGAGGCACTGATGTTCACTAGACAAGCCACAATATGCCATGCATGAGGCTCGCAAATTGTGCGACACGCCGCCATTCGGTGCCATGCGTTGCTTAGTGCTGTTGTTGCTGTTGCTCTTAATTTCACGGGTAGATTGCGTCATCAAATATGCATTATCGCGATAGTGCAATAGAATTAGAATCTCTATCGTAGGCCAATTTTGTATCGTTTATATCGCATATCGTTTATATCGCCCATTACTAATTGCTGCATGTTTCTTTGTGAAATTTAAATAAAATTATAATTAAAGCTTTAAAACAAATCAAATAAGTTACACAAACCGACGGTTCTGAGATGTTCAAAATCTAGAATAGGTACCAAATACATTGTTAAAACATTCCATGTGTCTTCAGCGATTTAACTGTAATCATACGAAGCTCCAAGAACACAGGACAGGGTGCGTGTTTACTATGGACAGTATGATCTATTGACATTAGACTCAGCAAGTGTCTGCCTATACTGCCTATAGTAAACTCGCACCCTCACCTGATGTGAAAGAAATAGGCAAAAGTCATTTTGACACACAAAGGTGTTCTTGGAGCTTTGTATGATTACAGTTGAATCATTGAAGTAACATGAATGTTTTTGTCTCTTTTCTGGACTTTTGAACATGTCTTGCTGTCTATGGAGGATAAGGGAGCGCTCTGATTTCATTTAAAACATCATTTGAGTTCTGAAGATAGATGAACATCACATGGGTTTGAAATTACATGAGGGTAAGTAATTAATGACAGAGTTTTCATTTTTTTGGTGAACTAACCCTTTAAGTCTTTAGTGCCACAAGATCCTTCAGAAATAACTTTAAAAATTGAAAGTGTTAATTTCCAACTTACCCAAACTTTTAAATGGCAAAGTATCACAGTTTCCACCAAAAGTCGTTAATTAATTTACTGTTTTATAGAGATCATTATAATTTTATCAGCAATGCAGTAAAGCCAAACACATCATCAAAGGGCTAGTTTGACTGTGGTTTAGCTCATTTAAATGACGAGGAGCTTGTATCTTGGCTAACAACAGTTTCAAAGCAGCTTCTACAAACACCTTGTTTTTATATAGAACAAAACAGACACTTGTTTTAATACTTAATGTTTCACTGAGGAGAATTAAATGATTATCTGAATTGCTGCATTATTGCACTTGTGTTGGAATTGTGTGTTATCCAACATTTTTTACAGCATACTTGAAATCACTAGTATATAACGCTATAAACTAATGAATTAGTAGTCAGTAAAGTAAATTACTACTGTAAAACTACAGTAAAATCTATCTTTTACAGTGTTTTTAAATGTATTTTTAATTGCAGAATTCGAACAACCACAGCTGCCAGTTTTACCATGAACTTTACAGATTTTCTAACAGCGTACTGGTGTTTTGTTCATAGAGTCCGAGCAGCACTGGAGGAGTGATGAACGGCTCTCCACTTTACAGAGCTCATGCCCGGCTGACATCACCTGTGCTTCTGTCTCCACCATCACCCAAGACTGAAGCAGAGACTGAGCCCTTCAGCCAACTCAACGACAAAACCAGCGTCACATCTGACACAGAGTCATTCACCAAACTCAACGACGAAACCAGCATCATGTGTGAGATCGAGTCTTTCAGCAAACACAACACTGAATCCAGCATTACTCCTGAGTCTGAGCCCGAACCCTTCACCAAACTCACAGAAGAAACCAGGGTTATACATGAGCCCGAACCCTTCACCAAACTCACAGAAGAAACCAGGGTTATACATGAGCCCGGGCCCTTCACCAAACTCAGAGAAGAAACCAGGGTTATACGTGAGCCCGAGCCCTTCACCAAACTCAGAGAAGAAACTAGGGTTATACATGAGCCCGAGCCCTTCACCAAACTCAGAGAAGAAACCAGGGTTATACGTGAGCCCGAGCCCTTCACCAAACTCAGAGAAGAAACTAGGGTTATACAAGAGCCCGAGCCCTTCACCAAACTCAGAGAAGAAACTAGGGTTATACAAAAGCCCGAGCCCTTCACCAAATTCAGAGAAGAAACCAGGGTTATATGTGAGCCCGAGCCCTTCACCAAACTCACTGAAGAAACCAGGGTTATACGTGAGCCCGAGCCCTTCACTAAACTCAGAGAAGAAACTAGGGTTATACGTGAGCCCAAGGCCTTCACCAAACTCAGAGAAGAAACCAGGGTTATACGTGAGCCCGAGCCCTTCACCAAACTCAGAGAAGAAACTAGGGTTATACGTGAGCCCAAGGCCTTCACCAAACTCAACATTGAAAGCAGCGATACCAAACACAAGGCTGCAAGCGTCCGTGAACTCAGCACTGACCTCAGCGAATCACAGAACAGCGCACAGGTACATCACACACACATCTGTGAAGTGTGCTTGTGTGTTTTTTTTGCTTTGTGCAAAGCAAATGTCCCCACAAATACAGCAATACCAGTATATTATGTAATGTAATGTGTATTTATATAGCGCATTTATTGTGTATGGCCATACACCCAAAGTGCTTCACAATCATGAGGGGGGCGTCTGTCCACACCACCACCAGTGTGCAGCGTCTATTTGCATGATGCGATGGCAGCCACAGGAGAACGGCACAAGTGCGCTCACCACACACTAGCTATTGGTGGAGTGAAGAGACAGTAGTCAGTGGGGACATTTTTTTGGTCCTCATAAGGAAAACAGCCCTTAAATCCCACAGAAATGGAATATTTTGCATTGTAAAAATGCAGATTGTTTTTTGTGAGGGTTGGCTTTAGGACTAGGGGGATAGAATATACAGGCTTTACAGTATTGACCTTATTGTTGACATACGAGCAGCCGCAGCCATTGGAATCTTTTTGGCTTGAGACTCACTTCCGTTGGTATTTAGACGTTAAAAACAGCTCATTATGCTGCAAACTGACATTTTCTTATTATATTATTCTACTTTTTCTGTAGAGTCATGAACACACTTGTATGTAGTTGGCTCGAACCAGCAACTTTCTTGCTGTGAGGCGACAGTGCTACCCATTGCGCCACCCCTATAGGTGAATTGAATAAACTAAATTGTCTGTAGTGTATGAGTGTGTGTGATTGAGTGTGTATGGGTGTTTTACAGTACTGGGTTGCAGCTAGAAGGGCATCCACTGTGTAAAACATATGCCGGAATAGTTGGCGGTTCATTCCGCTGTGGCAACCCCTGCTATATAAGGGACTAAGGTGAAGAAAAATGAATGAATGATGCTGTCACTTTTGATCAGCTCAATAAATCCTTTTATAATCTTACTAATCCCAAACTGTACACCACATATAGAAGCCTTAAAGGTACAGCAGCAAAGTCCACCTGTCTATCAAGCTTATGTTGCATGCATGAAGCCTTGACTTACATTATAAACAATATGTGCTTTATGACATGAAGTTAAGGTAGAGAACACACACTGTCAGCTTTTGCAGTGCATGTGAACCTGCAGACATGACCCCTTTAAATAAAGCTACATTCCCATCTCTCTCTCTCTCTCTGTCTTCATTCATTCGCAGTCCTCTCTCTCTCTCTCTCTGACCTTAATTCTCATTTACCTGCTTTCTGTTCACACTCTAGTCCAAGGTGTCGGATTTCTGGGTATTTTCCCAGAATTCAGTGAGAGTGTTGTTTTGTGTGTGTGTGTGTGTGTAGGATTAAATTAAGCATCTTCTTAGCCTCAGGAGGTGGAGTGTGTGTGTGAGAGTATGAGTGAGTGCGTGTATGTGTGTGCATTAGTGCGTGTGTGTGAGAGAGAGTGAGCGTATGGGTGTGTGTGTGTGTGTGTTTATATGTGTAGTTTGTGTGTGTGTTTGTGTATGTGTGTAATTTGTGTGTGAGAGTGTGTGTGCATCTGTGAATGTGTGTGTACTTGTGCATCACGTGTGACTGTGTGTGCTTGTGTGAATGTGTTTGTATAATTTGTGTGTGTGAGAGAGAATGAGTGTGTATGAGTGAGTTAGGGAGTGTGTGTGCGTGAATGTGAGTGAGTGTTTGTGTATATTGTGTCTGTGTGTGTGTTTGTGTAATCTGCATGCATGTATGTGTGTGAGTGAATGAGTGAGTGTGTGTGTTTGTGTAATCTGCATGCATGTGTGTGTGAGAAAATGAGTGTGTGTGTGTGTGCGTGAATGAATAAATGGCTGCGTGTCTGTGAATGAATGTCTGTGTGTGTAATATGCATGTATGTGCGTGTGTGTGTGAGTGAATGAGTGTGTTTGTGTAATCTGCAAGCGTGTGTGTGTGTGTGTGTGTGTGTGTGTGTGTAATCTGCATGTATGTGTATGTTTGTGTGATCTACATGCGCGTGTGTGTGTGTGTGTGTGTGTGTGTGTAAGGCGAGGTTCTTCAGTCACTCAATCCCATGGGAAACAAACAGACACCACCCTTGCATTGTCTTGGAACAGGAAGTGACATGGTGTCTCACAGAATGTCCCTTATTCCTGTTGGGCGTGTTTTGGCTTCTTGAAGGAAATGAGCCAATGGTCACGAACACTCGCTCGCACGTCCTCGTATTCGGCCCTGGGTCAGCCATAAATCACATCATACAGCATATCATATCAGACCTTCCCTTTCTGATGGCCTTCACATCAGTGTGTTCTTGTAGTTTGTGTGTTCTTGTTGGCAGAATGCACAATATTGACTAAAACTGGGCATTTCTTTTGCTGTGATTATGTTGACTGTGGCGGCACGGTGGCTCAGTGGTTAGCACTGTCGCCTCACATTAAGACGGTAGCTGATTCGAGTCTCGGCTGGGTCAGTTGGCATTTCTATGTGGAGTTTGCATGTTCTCCTTGTGTTGGTGTGGGTTTCCTCCGGGTGCTCCGGTTTCCCCCACAGTCCACTATAGGGGAATTGAATAAACAAAATTGGCCGTAGTGTATGAGTGTGTGTGTAAATGAGTGTGTGTGGGTGTTTTCCAGTACTGGTTTGCAGCTGGAAAGGCATCCGCTGTGTAAAACATATGCTGGAATAGTTGACGATTCATTCCGCTGTGGCAACCCCTGATCAATAAAGGAACTAAGCTGAAGGAAAATGAATGCATTGAAGAACGAAACATTGCAGTGTTGCTCTTAGATGCTCAAACGCTCCAATTTTGTTCTGCAGTATTTTCTTGGGCAAAAAAATACATTTAAAAAAATCTATAGCATATGTGTGATTATGGTTACATGTTGATATTCATGAATTGCTTGCTTATTTGATATTATAAAACTGTCATATCTTATAAATTCAAAAACAGACCCATACAAGATTGATATTTTATATTATAAACAGATCTGAATTCAATATTTGGCAAAGTTTGTTCTTATACATTGTTTTCCCTAATCATTTTATTTAGTGAAGTGTATGTATAAACTAATTTCGAGAGGATCACGTGCTTATGATCAGGGGCGTAGCAACCAGGGGGGACGGGGGGGATATGTCCCCCTCACTTTTAGAGACAGACCATTTAGAAACAGGTGATTAAGAATGTAAACTTTTGGATTTCATACAGCTGTCCCCCCCACTTTTAAAATGTCCACTCCGCCCCTGCTTATGATTGCTTGTGGCTGGTCCCGCATTATCCAATTTATGATTCACCAATCAGACGATTCCTAAGCCACTATAAATACCCTAAGTTCCATACCATAGTCATCTTCATTTTGAAGAATCCCCCCTTCCACTCATATTCCTCCTCCTTTCCTAGATGGGTGACACGGTGGCCCAGTGGTTAGCACTGTTGACTCACTGCAAGAACATCACTGGTTCTAGTCCTTACCAAGCCAGCCGATGTTTCTATGCGGAGTTTACACGTTCTCTCCGTGCTCACGTGGGTTTCCCCCAAGTTCCCCTGTTTCCTCTCACCATCCAAAAACATGCAACTTTAGTTAATTGACTAATCCAAATCAGCACCATAGACATGCTCCTAGTAAGTAGTTATCTCGGTCACACTTTATTTTGATGGTCCGTTAGTTGAATTTAAGATACATTGCAACTAATTCTCAGTAGATTCTAAGTAGGTTGTTAGGTTGGGGTTAGGGTTGGGGTTGGGGTTAGGGTTAGTGTACGTTGACGTGTACTTGCAAAGTTTCTTATAGTCAGTTAAATGTCTGTTGAAGGATTGTTAAATGTCAGTATCAACAGATATTAAGCAGACAGTCTACTAATACTCAAATGGACCATCAAAATAAAGTGTTACCGTTATCTCTTAAGAGCAATCACTATCTGTTCATTAGCTACTACAGCAGGGGGAGTTCTCGAGATCTACCTGAGCTCAAAACTTCCCTCTCACCTTGCAAACGGGAGGGAGCCCTGGGCTCGAGGATCTTATGAGCTCAGGGATCTCTCCCAGGACAGCATGCCAAACACACTTTATAATCAATGATCAGCTGTGAACTCTTAAATTTACACATTTATAGACATACATTTTTACAATTTATTTCATTTATTGAGTTTTTGCTTTGTTTATGAGAATCTTATTTCATAATTTTTAGTATTAATTCATATTATGGTTATTTAAATTCCGTTTCTATGTATTTGTTTGTGGCATCTGTTTATTGTTGCAAATATTGTAATCTTTTTTATTTCATCATTTATTCATTCATTTTCTTTTCGGCTTGGTCCTCCATCACTGGGAAACATCCATACACACACATACACTACGGAGGATTTAGCGTATCCAATTCACCTATAGCGCATGTGTTTGGACTGTGGGGGAAACTGGAGCTCCCGGAGGAAACCCACGCCAACATGGGGAGAACATGCAAATTTCACACAGAAATGCCAACTGGCCCAGCCGAGGCTCGAACCAGCGACCTTCTTGCTGCGAGACGATTGTGTAACTCACTGCACCACCATGATACCTTTTTTATTTCATAAATTTATGAATTTTGTTCCTTGAATTTGTGCTTTTTTATGCTTCATCTTCAGGTATTTCCATTAATCCCCTAACACTCCTTTTCCAAAACGAAAATATTAGATCATTTAATAAATGTTCCATGTGCTTACCATAGTAATTACAATTACTTATGCATAATTACATGCAAAAAACCTAAACCTAACCCACATTCTAACCCTAACCATATAGGAAATACATGTAGCTAATTAGGGGCCGCATGGTGGCTTAATGGTTAGCACTGTGGCCTCACAGCAAGAAGCTCGCTATTTCGAGTCCCGGCTGGGTCAGTTGGCATTTCTGTGTGGAGTTTGCATGTTCTCCTTCGGGTGCTCCGGTTTCCCCCACAGTCTCCAAACACATGCGCTATAGGTGAATTGGATGAACTAAACTGGCCGTAGTGAATGAGTGTGTGTGTGTGTGTGTGTGTGTGTGTGTGTGTGTGTGTGTGTGTGTGTGTGTGTGTGTGTGTGTGTGTGTGAATGTGAGAGTGTATGGGTGTTTCCCAGTACTAGGTTGCAGCTGGAAGGGCATCCGCTGCGTAAAACAAATGCTGAAATGGTTGGCGGTTCATTCCACTGTGGCGACCTTTAAAATAGAGACTAAGCCTAACGAAAATGAATGAATGTAGCTAATTAATATTACTGAGTAGTGAAAGTAACACTGAAACAATCCAGTATGATCATAGACACGATATAAAGAACATAAATCCTTTTGGCTTAATTAGGAACATTTATTATTGGCTTAAAGGGTTAGTTCACCCAAAATTCATTTACTCACCGCTGACTTGTTCCAAACCTGTTTGAGTTTCTTTCTTCTGTTGAAGACAAAAGAAGATATTTTGAAGAATGTTGGAAACCTGTAACCACTGACTTCCATTGCAGGGTATATACAGGAATCAGAGAGTAAAATTCAATACTTTTAAGACCTTTTTTAAGACTCTTCAGACATTTTAAGACCTTATCACCACTTTAGGGGTCAACCAGTAACATTGGCCATATTTTAGCTTATAGTATATTTACTAAATACTGATAGTAAGAAACTAATCCTAAACAAAAACATCATTCATATACATTCATACACTAGAAATACTAATCCAGCAGGTATCAGCAGAAATAACAGCAGAAATAATGGTGTTGCCTTATTAACTGCAGTAAACAATGCAGCTTGATGTCAAGTCTAGCAGGATTTAATTTATATATATTCGCAGTATTCGCAGATTAAATTCATACAACTATATACTGTACAATCAGAAATGATACAAAATTTAACACCATGTAAAATAGCATTTACTTTTAATACTTTAAGTAAATTTCTCTAAATTGATTTATCAGATTTTAATATTTTTTAAGACCCTGCGGACACCCTGCATAGCATTTGTTTTTCCTACTATAGAATGGTTACACATATTTAGCATTTTTCAAAGTATCTCCTTTTGTGTTTAACAGAAGGAAAAAAACAAACAGGTTTGGAATAAATCAAGGGTGAGTGAATGATGACAATTTTTTGGGTGAACTGTCCCTTTAATAACAAAATCTGCTCTAATGGCATCATTTTTCCTTATTTTAAAACTGTAACTAAATCTCATGCTCTGTCTCCAGGAGGAGTCTTCAGAAGCAGTGACAAAGGACCTGCGTCCGCGACTGTGTCACATGACCTTAAGCGAGCAGGGCTACGGCTTTAACCTGCACTGTAAGAAGTCTCGCGCTGGTCAGTTCATCCGCTCGGTGGACCCCGACTCTCCAGCGGAGCATGCAGGCCTGAGGCCCCGGGACCGGCTCATCGAGGTGAGATTATCTCCATCAGCCCAGATTAGCAGATTACACTCCACTTCTGAGAGTGAGTGATTACGCAATTCAACAGAAACGTTTGTTTGCTGTCAAGTCGTCCTTTTTGTGAAGGGAGGATCCTGTTTTAGAGCAGCCAGTTTGTTTGCTTTCCTTTAAGTCTGTGCGTGCGTGTGTATGTGTGTGTGTGTGTGTGACCCATCAAATCCGTCTTAATGGGCTTAATTTGCATCCGTTTTCTGTAATTGTCACAGACAGATCAGTAATTATGACTGACGAGCAGTGCGTAATCCAGTTTGTCTATTAATCAATATCATTAGCAAATAGGATTAATTATCATTTGTTTTTTTTTATGGATGCCTGTAACAGTAGTTTTTTAAAATGATACTCGTGCCAAATCGATACTTTTTAAATGATTCTGGTGCCAACTCGACACTTTTTAAATTATACTGGTGGCAAGTCGATACTTTTAAAATGATACTGTTGCTAAGTCGACACTTTTAAAATAATACTGGTGCCGAATCGAAACTTTGAAAACAATACTGGTGCTAAATCAATACTTTTAAAATGATACTGGTGCCAAATCGATACTTTTTAAATGATTCTGGTTCCAAATTGATACTTTTAGAACGATACTGGTGCTCAATCGACACTTTTAAAATGATACTCGTGCCAAATTTATACTTTTAAAATTATACTGTTGCCAAGTCGACACTTTTAAAATTATACTGGTGCCAAATCGATACTTTTAAAACAATACTGGTGCCAAATCTATACTTTTAAATTGATACTGGTGCCAAATTGATACTTTTAAAACAATAATGATGCCAAATTGATACTTTTAAAAGATACTGGTGCCAAATCGATAATTTTAAAATGATACTGGTGCCAAATTGATAAAAATTAAATAAATCTTTTTGCTTTTGCATAAAATAAAAACTCTGGAGCCTGCACATGTTACTGTAGCATGACCAGTCTTTTTTATCTGCACCCTTTCATATTAAAATAAAATAAATCTTAGATGAAAGACTCATTTAAGATGTGAGTAAATTACATATAAGAGAGTAAATGACAGTAATCTAATGTTGGGATAGTGGCAAACATGCCGTCAAAAATGTCCTTACAATACTAAAACAAATAGCATCTGACATAATGTGATGAAGTACGTAATTTGCCACACTTGTGCTGGAAAAGTTTGAATATGCACGTGAAAAGTGCTTGAAAAGTGCTTAAATTTGACTTTGGAAAAGGAGCAAGAACCCCGAAAAAAGAAAGCCTTTGGGAATAACGTACCTTGTAATGTCAAAATTGACCAATAAGAAACAAGTATCCAGACAGCTGTGTAGTAATGGCATTTAAACTCGTTCAAATCAATAAAAGGTGAAAAAAAGCACACTTTAGGTTGTGGGCTGTGAATGGGATTCCTTAGAAGTTTAATAATGGCCTGGCCGTGATGTGCTGCACGTTTGTCTGCTTTCTTAGAAAGCCACTGACGTGCTTTTTATTATTTTGGCATAAAAACACCCTTCCTCCTGGATAAAAACGATAGACTTTCACATGCATTACATTAGTCTGAAAGGCTCAGGAACACACAAACACACCCCAAACTCTTTTATCAGACTGAGACAGCAGGAGAAACCCAGAAAACATGGCAGATGAAAGTTTCTGGGTTATGTAAGGCTTCTTCAAAGACAGGAAGAGGAAGAGGAAGTTTCACAAAAAGGAGGAAGCAACATGGACTCACACTCCACCTGCTGGACAAACACTGACCAACAAATATGTGCTGCATTTGGTAAAATAACTATTATAATGAATATTAAATATAAAACTAATATTTTTTTAACATTTTAAAATATAATGAATATAAAGTACATTAAATATTATTTATAGAATATTACAATATTATAATACAAATCACAAATAGTGTAATATGACTGCATGATAGAATTTTTTGCATAGGTAATATTATAACATATTTTGATGTCCTAATATATACATATAAATAAAAGTATAATAAATATATTTTATAATTTTTATATTTATTTATAATAAATATAATATAGAACCAATATATTTAGTGTACTGTATTATAATGCATTTATATTATAATATAATAAATAATATGTTTAATGCATGTCAGTACACGGAAATACAATAAATATATTTCAGTGTACCAATATCATACTGCAATTTACATCTAGTATATATATATACTAGATGTATACAGGACAACGGCGCCAGTGCGCTCACCACACACCAGCTATTGGTGGAGTGAAGAGACAGTGATAGAGCCACTTCAGTGGATGGGGATGATTAGGAGGCCATGATGGGTAAGTGCCGATTGAGGGACTTTGGCCAGGACACCGGGGTTACACCCCTACTCTTTACGAGAAGTGCCATGGGATTTTTAATGACCACAGAGAGTCAGGACCTCGGTTTAACGTCTCATCCGAAAGACGGCGCCCACCGACAGTATAGTGTCCCCTTCACTTTTACTGGGGCATTAGGACTCACACAGACCACAGGTTGAGCGCCCCCTGTTGGCCTCTCTAACACCACTTCCAACAGCAACCTAGTTTTCCCATGTGGTCTCCCATCCAGGTACTGACCAGGCTCAGCCCTGCTTAGCTTCAGTGAGTAACCGGTCTTGGGCTGCAGGGTGATATGGCTGTGGCAATATATATATATATAATAAATAAATAGATAAATAATATGGTTAAGTATAATGCATGTAAATGGGGTCTACATGTCATGTTTTATGTGTAGCTTGATATGAATGCATAGGAATTCAATAATAATTCATAATCTAGAATACTGTATTACATATAAATATATAATAACTAAATATAAACATTTAAGTCAAAATAACTTTACTGTGCAATATAAAATATAATTATGTATAAATAAATATTACCAATAGTATTTCATGTGTATTTCAGTTGAATACATTGTAATTCAATAATAATTCACAATCTTGCACACTGTATTACATTTAATATAGTTATTGTATATAAACATTAAGTCAAAGTAATCTACATTACTGTGCAATATAAAATAGAATTATGCATAAATAAATATAACCAATAGTATTTCATGTGTAGCTTCAGTTGAATGCATTGTAATTCAATGATAATTCATTATCTACATTAGATTTAATATAATTACTGTATATAAAAACAGTAAGTCAAAGTAATCTACTTTACTGTGCAATATAAAATATGATTATGCATAGTAATTAATAAATATATCAATAATGTAATAAAACATCAGCAAACATATCAAATAGTGAGTGGATGTTGTGTTTGTGATATTACAGATCAGAACATGTATAAATGTGTGTGTGTGTGTGTGTGTGTGTGCAGGTGAACGGCTACAGTATCGAGGGTCTGCGTCACGCTGAGGTGGTGGCGCTGGTCAAAGCGGGTGGAGGAGAGACGCGTCTGCTGGTGGTGGATCCGGACACTGACGAGCTCTTCAGCCGACTGGGCATCGCTCCTACATCTACTCATCTTAAAGGTGCAGTGCGTGCTTTTACATACACCACCATATGCAGTATGTATCTAAAATCTATTTATTAGTTATAGTTATTTAAATAGGTAGTCATTCCAGTAAATAAACAAAATTGGTTATCCATTCACTTTCCTGCAACTTAGTCCTTTATTTATCAAGGGTCGCCACAGCAGAATGAACCGCCAACTACTCTGGCATGGGTTTTTAAATTATTTATATAATGTACATTAATATTATAATATAAGCTATTTACAAATAATATATTTAAATATTAAATAATATTCCATAACTAATAGTGTAATATGGAAAGTATATGTATGTTATTCATTCATTTTCCTTTCTGACTATGTTAGTGCATGTAATATAATTAGGTAAGGTTAATAAAAAATTTACTTTATTGTGCGATATAAAATATAATTATGCATTATAATAAATAAATAAATACAATCAATAGTGTTCATTCATTCATTCACTCATTTTCTTTTCGGCTTAGTCCCTTTATTATTCTGGGGTCACCACAGCGGAATGAACCGCCAACTTATCCAGCACATGTTTTACGCAGCAGATGCCCTTCCAGCTACAACCCATTACTGGGAAACACATACCCTATGGGCAATTTAGCTTACCCAATTCACCTCGCATGTCTTTGGACTTGTACGGGAAACCGGAGCACCCGGAGGAAACCCACATGAACACGCGGAGAACATGCAAACTCCACACAGAAATGCCAACTGACCCAGTCGAGGCTCGAACCAGCGACCTTTTTGCTGTGAGGCGATTGTGCTACCCACTGCGCCACCGTGACACCTAATCAATAGTGTAATTAGGTAAATGTGTTATTCACTTTCCTGCGGCTTGGGTGACACATATTAAAGCAAACAGTTTGCAATTGTTTGTTCTCAATGAGAGCAGAGTTTTGGTTTATATTTTAATACAAAGGTTAAAAAAAATTCAACACCCAGCCAGCTTTGCTCATATGCCAAGGGTGCTGATATTATATGACAGGGCAACAGAATGCTCATGTTTCTCTCTGGGAAATTCCCCCAGACTGGACAGCAGTTATTAAAATCCTTCATCTGACTGCTAGCGTGTTCATCATTAGGAAAGTTTATGCAAAACATGGCGGAAGCTCTATGCAAAGTAGTATTGCAATCACTGATGCCACAGCACACCAGTTCCTAAGCCGCTGGCGTGTGGTGTAGTTTCCGTCATTTGAATAATTATATATGTTTGTAATATTTGACAGAGGACTGTGTGGACGGGCCGATCATAGAGATTCCACCTGTGTCTGCTTCAGCCCGCACCTCTCCACCAATCATCAACATCAGCCTGACAGATCCACCAATCACAAACGGCTCCCCGAGACACCAGAGTTACAGAAGCTCCTCCTCCAGATCCACTTTATCAGAGACCAGCGCCGAACTCAGCTTTGACACCAGCAACAAAGTGAGTGTGTGTGTGTGTGTGTGTGTGTGTGTGTGTATGAGAGTGGAAATCATGAATTATCACAGATATGTTTATTAATTAATTGTAAAAATAATTGTTGTTGATAATAGTAATATTACAATAATACTGTTATTATTAATAATAACATATTAATTAAAATATTAACAATAATAATACCTTTATTAGTGTACAGATTAATTTCAGAACAATAATAATACTATTAATAGTAATAAAAACATTAATAATCATATATTCATTCATTCATTTTCTTTTCGGCTTAGTCCCTTTATTAATCCAGGGTCACCACAGCGGAATGAACCGCCAACTTATCCAGCACATTTTTTTACACAGCCGATGCCCTTCCAGCCGCAACCCATCTCTGGGAAATAATCATATATTATTTTTTTAAATAATAATTGTTGTTGATAATAGTAAATTATTACAATTATTATTATATTTTTTATTATATATTATTATTATTATTATATTACAATTTATATAATTACTATCAATAATAATTTAGTATTAATCATAATAATTTTATAAATAATAATAATAACATTAATATTTGATTAAAATAATAATAATAATAATAATAATAATAATAATAACAATAATAATTATAATATCTTAATAATTTAGTATATTACAAATTAGTTTCATTACATAAATAATACCAACAATAATTCATTCATTTTCTTTTTGGCTTAGTCCCTTTATTAATCTGGGGTCGCCACAGCGGAATGAACCGCCACCAACAATAATTAAATTAGGAAATTCCTATTATATTTTGTATAATTTTAAAAATAAAAAAATATATCATATATATTTTAATATTTTTATTATTATTTTAAATAATAATTGATGATAATAGTAAATTATTCCAATTATTATTATATTACACTTTTTATTATATATAATTATTATTATATTACAATTTATATTATTATTATCATCATCATCATCAATACTAATTTATTATTTATCAAAATAATTGTATTAAATATTAATTATTAATAATAATAATATTAATATTTGATTAAAATAATAATATCTTAATAATTTAGTTAATTACAAATTCATTTCATTACATAAATAACACAAACAATAATTAAACTAATAAATTCATAATATTTTTGTATAATATTCAAAATAAAAATTAATAAATAATTTAAATATGCATCATTATTATTATTAATAGATATCACATATTATCAAATATGTCATTGTATAGTTGTTAATTTGATATATTAGTGATTTATTTAATAATAAATACTAATAATTTACATGATTTTAATACCTTATTAATATTATATAATATTAATTTAGTAATCAAAAACTGTCATGAAATTAGCATTGTTTTAGTTATTAAAATTTTTGTTGTACGTTTTAATGTAAAAATACTATTTTGGTAACAGTTTATTAATTGATATTTCAAATACATAGTAATAATAATGTATTACTTTTTAATTAGAATTATAATGTGCTCACATGTCACTCAAATAGCAAAATATGCCGCTAACATGCTAGGTTTGATTCATGAGGAACTAAAAATATGAAAAAACCTTGAATGCTATATACAGTTGAAGTCAGAATTATTAGCCCCCCTAAATTATTAGCCCCCCTGTTTATTTTTTTCCCCAATTTCTGTTTAACTGAGAGATTTCTTCAACACATTTCTAAACATATTAGTTTTAATAACTCATCTCTAATAACTGATTTATTTTATCTTTGCCATGATGACAGTAAATAATATTTGACTAGATATTTTTGAAGACACTTCTATACAGCTTAAAGTGACATTTAAAGGCTTAACTGGGTTAATTAGACAGGTTAGGGTAATTAGGCAAACTATTGTATAATGATGGTTTGTTCTGTAGACAATCGGAAAAAAAATTGCTTAAAGGGGCTAATAATTTTGACCTTAAAATGTTTTTTAAAAAATTAAAGACCGCTTTTATTCTAGCCGAAATAAAACAAATAAGACTTTCTCCAGAAGAAAAAATATTATCAGACATACTGTGAAAATTTCCTTGCTCTGTTAAACATCATTTGGGAAATATTTAAAAATGAAAAGAAAAATCAAAGGGGGGCTAATAATTCTGACTTCAACTGTACATCATAATATACGTTATACTATATATGTTAAAAGAATATGCAATATGCATTAATGTCACTAACTCCTGAAAGTATGCATGGATTAAAATATGTGTTATAATGCTGAGTAATGTTATTTAAAATAAAAAAGTTTGTAATATGCATGCTCTATTTTAATTAACGCAATAATATGCAAATTAAACAATGTGTTGACTGTTTCGCAGCTTACAGATTCTGACCATCACTCCAGCGATGATGCTCGTAAACCCAAACATGATGGAAAGTCCATGGAGCGTTCGCTAGATCCGTTCTGGGAGAGCGGTCTGCATCTGAGTCTGACCGCAGCTGAGGCCAAGCAGAAAGCCCGCGCCAAACGACCCAACAAGAGAGCGCCCCCTATGGACTGGAGCAAGAAACAGCAGATATTCAGCAACTTCTGAAAGATGTTCGGCAACTCACTTCTAGACAGACCAAAAACACAGGCTTTATAAACCTTCTGAAATGAGGGAAGTTTGGCATCTTTTATGAAACGAAAGGGAGAAAATGTGTATGTTTATTAAGAAATGCAGGAAATTTGTTCTTAATGGTATCATTTTATGTGATTAATTTGACATTTTGCTGCTGAAATGTTTTTCACAAGCAGTCGTTTTGATATTTCAGCCAATAATGCACAAGTTCCCTAAGATTTTCTAACGAAACAGCAGTTTCCACATGAAAATGAGGAAAATGAGGAAGGAGATTGAGCAAGAGTTTAAAAATGTGATGACAAGACAGAAACGGTAAGACAAACAGAAGCAAAGGCAACTGGAAAATTTCACTGCAAGGGAAAAAAAAAAGACGTAGACTGAACGCGGAGCTGACAAAAATCATGATCTAGCAGTATCAGAGAGAATGTACAGTAAGTTGTGTTGGATGATAATGATAGGTGGCAAGAAAGAACCATAGAGAAAGTTGAGTCCAAGATTAACAGATGGAGAGTTGACTTAAATTACCTATTTACTAACTAGTGAACTTGTAAAACCTCACAAAAATCACTATTAGCAGACATAGCCACAAAATGTTAATTTATGTACTTTATGCTCCTTGAAAACAGATAAAAGTTTTTGATGACATCATCTTGCACTACACAGATTTTCGTCCAATCAGATAACAACTGTTTTAGTTTATTTTTTTGAAGGGACAAGCTCCGCCCACACTAAAAAAATGTTTATTTATTTATCTTCTTGTCGTTTTCTTAGAAATTTTGGTTTCATGTTTTTTTTAAATGATATAGATCATGATTTATTTGATCACTCAGAGTATTCACAGACATTATAGTTTAGCAGGCTTCCATTATCATCTCATTGTAGATCAATACTAACCTGTCTGAACAACATCATGTTTCAAAATTAAAAAACTGAAACTGGCTTTAATAGTTTGCTACACTAACATATATACAGTTGAAACCAGAAGTTTACATACACTGTATAAAAGGGCACATAACTATTTTTAAAAAAGTCAGATGTTAATGTGACTAAACTTTTTCTCTTTTAGGTAAGTTAGGATTATCAAATTAGTTTCTGTTATGCTTAACAGCAGAATAATGAGAGAGATATTTTTTGAGAAATTGTTATAACTTTACTTGAAAGTCCAGTTTACATACAATAAGATTATTATGCCTCTGAAAAAGCTCAGATGATGGTGTCAAGATTTTGGAAGTTTCTGATTGGCTAATTGACAACATTTGAGTTAATTGGAGGCACAACTGTAGAATAGTGTTTAAGGAAAACCTCAAACACACTGCCTCCTTGTGTGACAACATGGAAAAATCAACAAGCCAGAATCAACAACAACAAAAAAAAGCCAGATTACAATTTGCTAAATTACACTGGGAAAAAGAATAATTTTTGGAGACACGTCCTGTGGTCTGATGGAACTAAGATTGAACTGTTTGGCCATAATGACCAGTGTTACATTTGGAGGACAAAGGGAAAAGCTTACAATCTTAGGAACACTATCCCAACTGTGAAGTATGGGGGAGGCAGTATCATGTTGTGGGGCTGTTTTGCTGCAGGAGGGACTGGTCCACTTCACAGCATAGATGGCATCATGAAGAAAGAACATTATGTAGAAATACTGAAGCAACATCTCAAGACATCAGCCAGGAAATTGAAACGTGGCCACAAATAGACAGACCATGACCCTAAGCATACTGCCAAATTAGTTAAAATGTGCTTTAAGGACAACAGAGTGAATGTTTTGGAGTGGCCATCACAAAGCCCTGAACTCAATCCTATGGAAAGTTTGTGGGAAAAGCTTGTGCGAGCAAGACAGCTTACAAATCTGACTCAGTTACACCAATTCTGTCAGGAGGAATGGGCCAAAATTCCTTCAAACTATTGTGAGAAGCTTGTGGAAGGATACCCAAAACATTTGACCAAAGTTATACAGTTTCAAAGCAAAGCTAAAAAAATACCAAGGAAATGAATGTAAACTTTTTACTGTATAGAAATTAATAAAATATTCTCAAAAGAAATTCTCTCATTATTCTGGCATTTAGCAAATCCTAATGGACCTAAAATAGTAAACGTTTAGTATGATTTACCATCAGACATTTTTTTAAAAATGGTTATGTTCATTTTTTTAGTGTATGTAAATTTCTGGTTTCAATTGTATATATATATATAGATATACTATAATAATAATAATAGCGTAATACAATAGTATATATTCTACATACATATAGTAATACAACAATGTAACTAATCACAGAAAAAGTCCTTATATTTTTATCTGAGGCATGTATTGTCATGACATTATCATTTTAAGCCTGTTTTGTGTGTTCTTAATGTATATAAATTGTTCTTGTCACACTCATAGGATGTATGCACATTTTCCCATATGCCAGGTTCGCCCTCACACACGTATAAAGCGAAATAAACAAAGTATTTTAGACAGAAGTTGTAATAAACTGTGGTCTTACTCTGACGGTGCAACCTGACAGTCTCTCTGGCTCTCTCAGTTCTCCGTCGTCATCTGCACTGGCGCCAAATGAAACCGCCACTCTCTCACATCCCTTTGTGTAACCCTTCAGAGCAACTGCGTTTCGCTTTAAACACAGCCGTGTGGATATCTCTTAACAGAAGTCGGCGTGTTAGCGTTTTCTATATATAAAAACGATCTCGTCTGCCCTTTCAGTAAGTCGTATCTTTGTACAATGATTATAGTATGCCGTTTTCGTCGTGTTTTCTCACCTTTTATGATATCTTCGTGTTTTTTAACGTCTTCACCAAACGCGAGGCTCCTCAATATGAATGATACTGTTTGAGCGGGAAACTGAAGTAAACTCCTCACACCTGCTGTAACGTCACTTTACTGGTCAACCTAATCAATATTTAATTAACAGTAATATTTACGTTTATCATCATTAATATATCCTGATGCTGTAGGTTAACTACACGAACGAATCGTAAAAGGTGAACTAATGTTTGTGTAGAAGCTAAACTTTAAAAGGAGATAAGTATTCAGAAGAATAGCCTATAATATATTATTATTCATTTATATTATTAACATGATTAATACTAAAAAATGCGGAAATAATATTGATATTTTGATCTGATTCGAACCGATTCGTAAAGCTGTACTGAATTTAATGTTTTATGAAGTGAGAAATAGTCAAATTATTTAACTAACACTTTTGGAAATAATACAGTTATGCTTAAAATTGATTAGTAAAACTAGTGAGATTATTGGGAATGGATAATATTAACATGATTGATACATATAATTGTTAATTTTACGGCTAATTCAGGTGAACTTTAGCCAGTAAATGATGTACTGTTGTGTGTCCCTGCTGAAAAATCCAGCTTAAACCAGCCAAGGATGGTTGGCTGGTTTTAGAGGTGTTTTGGCCATTTCAGGGCTGGTTTCCAGCCATTTCCAGCCTGGTCTTAGCTGGTCAGGCTGGAAAATGACCAGCTTAAACCAGCTAAAACCAGCTTGACCTGCCTGGTTTAAGCTGGACATAGCTGGTTTTGGCTGGTCAAGCTGGTTTTAGCTGGTCAACTCCCAGCCTGACCAGCTAAGACCAGGCTGGAAATGGCTGGAAACCAGCCTGGAAATGGCCAAAACCCCTCTAAAACCAGGCTGGTCGACCAGCTAAAACCAGCCAACCAGCTAAGGCTGGTTTAAGCTGGATTTTTCAGCAGGGTAATAGTAAAACTATTAAGAGGGACCATATTAAGAATATTTAAGATTATATTTATTAACATGGTTAATACTAAAACTATTGGGAATTACAATAATCTTAGAATTGTACTACACGGTTACTTGATTATCCTAAAAATGAACAGGATATGTTTAATAATTTGTTTTGACTCTGTCAGTAAAAATGTATTAAAGAAATATATCAAAAAGTAAACATTTCCATTCAATTTTAGGAACATTTTCAACTTAATAGTCAAATATATATGATAAATTATTTATTTTAAACAGTTAAACCAAGTGTTTTGTTTATGATATTAATAGTTCTCACACACACACACACACACATTGTTTATCCTCGTGCCTCTGGTGTTTCTCTCAAAGTGCTCATGGTTTCTTCCTCTTTTCTGTTAGTTTAATTTCAGCCCTCCAGGGTTTCACTTTAATAACACCTACACTCGCACTACACTAGTACACGGTGTACACAGGACACTAATGCACACATACACACACACACATCACTCTCTCAGGATTCTCCACCACAACACACACCACACAGACAAACAAACTTTGGTTAAAACATGAACAACTCTGACATAGTTTAATTTAGTTCTACATTTTCCTCAGTATATGATGCAAATTTAGAATTGTGTGTAAAAAAAAGTCCTCACACACACACACACACACACACACACACACACACACACACACACACACACTAAGTTCCTGATGCTATTTGAATATATTCTGTTACTCATCTCTGGTAAGGGTATATGGTTAACGTGTCGCTGTAAACAAACTCTGATGCGTTAAACCCAAACTTCCTGCCACTGCATGTCTGTTTCCTGTGTGTGGGTTATTAGCGTGCGAGGTTGTGCAGTGAGATGTTTGCTGCTGCCACACACACACACACACACACATATAGACATAGACACGGAGAGAGAAACAGCTGGGTCATTATCTCAGATACCGTTTAAACACATACAGTCTGTGATCAACACATCTGACGGGTGATTTTATTCAGAAAGGTAAGACTATACTTTCACTCAGTGGCATTATTAATTTATGTGAAAACAGCATATTTTTCTGATTGTTTGAGGTCCTTTTAAGATCATGTCATTTTTTATGTGCAAATAACCTCTTAAGGCCCAATGAGATTTTTTACATGCGTTTTTTATTTCTCTTTGCTATTTGGGCTTATTGGAACCTAATTAGGTCTACGCAGTGGTGCAGTAGGTAGTGCTGTCACCTCACAGCAAGAAGGTCGCTGCTTCAAGCCTCGGCTGGGTCAGTTGGCGTTTCTGTGTGGAGTTTGCATGTTCTCCCTGCATTCACGTGGGTTTTCTCCGGGTGCTCCGGTTTCCCCCACAGTCCAATGACAGGCAGTATAGGTGAATTGGGTAGGCTAAATTGTCCATAGTGTATGTGTGTGAATGAGTGTGTATGGATGTTTCCCAGAGATGGGTTGCGGCTGGAAGGGCATCCGCTGTGTAAAAACGTGCTGGATAAGTTGGCGGTTCATTCCGCTGTGGCGACCCCGGATTAATAAAGGGACTAAGCCGAAAAGAAAATGAATGAAACCTAATTATAATAAAAGTCCAAGTATCATCTTTTGATATGATGTACTTTTAGAGAAAAATGACGTCCATATTTGTGGACTCGTGGTCCCAATTAACATAAAACACTTTTTCCCGAATTTTCTTTAAAACATATTTAACAAAGTTTTTTTTTTTTTGAACTTGCTTTGACTATCAGAGAGTAAAAACAACATTTTTTACATTTTGGACAGTTTAAAATAGGGTTTGGGACATTTCATATGCTGCAAAACAGTTGCAGGATGACACTGTATGTCTGTAACAAAATATAAAACATTCAAAGTATCTTAAATAGCCTCTTAAGAGCTAAAAATGTGCTGTCCACGCATGTGGACACTAGGGCCCTAGGAGGGTAACAAAATGGTAACCATTACTATGTCCACACGTTTCCTTCTGTCTATTTCATGTCATATTTTTTATTTTTACATACAATTAAACAAAACAGTGAACATTTCTGTTTCCACACACGTTTCCATTTTTCCATTTCATATTTTTTTACAGAATTGTGGAGAGCCGGAGAAAAGGAGACATTGAAGTACGTCCACAAATCTACAGAAATGTCTTCCTGAATTTTGTATATGGCTTTGCTCATATTCATCATTGGGATATATAAACTGTTCAGCTCAAGACAACCTGAACACACTTAAAGGTTAGATCAGCGGTGTCAAACGTACGGCAGTAATGATGATTCTGTAAAGTATAAAAATGAGCTGCAATTTTTCAATAACAGAAACTGCTGTTGGCGCGATTGCAAACGGTTATTTACATCCGATCCAGAAGCCTGAATTAGCTTCACAGCCTTCTCAGAGAGAAAGCCCACATCTATGCCCTGCCATACCACAATCCTCAGTTTAGTAGTTAATTCGTACTGAATTAGAGTTCAGTCATACAAAAATGTACGATATAAAAAAGGAGGTGTGGCACCCAACCACACTCATAAACCCAATCATCATTGGTGGATAAGCAAATTGTACGAATGAGAACAAAAGGTTACAAATGTGAGATCGTGTTGACCTCAGGCTTCAGCTTTATGTTGATCATATTAAAGCAGGGGTGCCCAAACTCGGTCCTGGAGGGCTGGTGTCCTGCAAAGTTTAGTTCCAACCCTAATCAGACACATCTGGGCTAGCTAATCAAGCTCTTAAGCCGCCGTCACACTGGAATTTACTCCCCATAGACTTCCATTCATACGCACGTGAATGCGTCAGACCGGAAACGCAGGGTCATGCGCCGAGTTTCGCAGGTTGCTGCAGTGCAAAGTTGAAGCTTGGTGAACTCTGACCTGCGAAATCACATCACTTGACTGCGTGAGACCAATCCAGGAAATTTAAAACATGGCGCAATCGCTCGCTTTTTAAAATTTCTAATCATCTTGTTTAATCCCGCCCCTTTTCGCAGCGCCATACGACAGAATTTCGCAAGCTCAAACACTAGTGTGACTGCGACTTTACTAGGCTTTCTAGAAACATCCATGCTGGTATGTTTAGGCAAGTTGGAGCTAAAATCTGCAGAACACCAGCCCTCCAGGACCGAGTTTGGACATCCCTGTATTAAAACAAAGAAAACAATCTGAAGTTGTTGTTTTTAAGTTGACCCCCAACACATCTAACACCCATGGGTTAGATCAGGGATGGGCAAACTTGATCCTGGAGGGCCGGTGTCCCTGCAGACTTTTGCTCCAACCCTAATCAAACACACCTGCCTGCAGCTTTCTAGTGATCTAGAAGACATTTGCTGCGTCCCAATCCACATACTATCCGTCCTAAATAGTATGTGAAAGTAGAATTAGTATGTCCCAAATCGTAGTATGTTGAAAAGAGTATGCCAAAAATTCCTGGATGGTTTACTATTTCCGGTCAAAATGTTAAGTGTAGAAGCATCCATACTCTAACCGCTGATATTGCCCACAGTACATTGCGCGTTGGACGTGAAATCGATTAGAACTACAAAACGCGGGTGAAAAGTGTAAACAAACTACAAACATGATGGACGCGCGAGACCAACCGTCAAGCAGAGAGGCTTCGGTAAATATGTTTGTATGACTGTTAGTTAATATCTAGCCCACTGGAGAATATTTAAATAGTGTTGTCTGTGATATATTTCATCTGCAACAACAATACTGAACTTAAATAAAGACGTGTTTGGACACTACCGTCTGAATGCAGAATTATCCAAAGACCTGAGGAGATTTCTCTGCATGAAAGACTCGTGAATGGGAGATTATCCTGCCGCTGCTTCTCCAATAAGGTTGGAAATTAAATACGACCCAAATGTGGATGATTAACAGGGCTCTTAACTAAGCAACACAACGATCTGTGTAACGAGGAAGTAGTATGTCCCAAAGCTTGCATACTCTTCTGTTACACACTCAAAAGTATATATTTTTCCTCCACAAAAAAAAGTACATGTTTTTAGGTCGTAGTATAAGTATGCGAATTGGGATGCAGCAAACGACTAGTGTTGGAGCAAAAGTCTGCAGGGACACCGGCCCTTCAGGATCAAGTTTGCCCATCCCTGGGTTAGATGCTAGTTTTAATAATATCTATAAGCTAGTGTGCTCCAAAACAGTGACGAAATTCATGTTTAGAAGATATAAACCGTAAATAAACATACAAAGCTTGCAGTTTGTCACTTCCGCCTAAATGCATCAATGATTATTTTGCAAAACGAATTACACAACAGGTAGGTGTGGCTATGAGGCTCCACCTACTTTGCAAAAAATATTCTCCATTTATTATTTTTACTGAAAAGAAAATGCACACGTCACATTTTTCTTTTTGGCAGACGTGATAAAACGTTTCCATGTACAACAAAAAAAACTTTAGAGGCTTAAATTATTTGATTTTATTAAGTTAGTTTATTAAAATTAAGTCAAGATGTCAATTTTCGATCACACTTTATTTTAATGGTCTGCTTGTTGAATTTAAGCTACATTGCATCTACATGCCAACTAATTCTCATTAGATTATAAGTAGACTGTTAGGTTGGGGTTAGTGCAAGTTGACAAGTACTTGCAAAGTTTCTTATAGTCGGTTAAATGTCTGTTGAAGGAGTCGTATCAACAGATATTGAGCAAACAGTCTACTAACACTCACATGGACCATCAAAATAAAGTGTTACCCAATTTTCATTATGTTTTTTTAGATAAGACTACGTAAAATAAACTCAAATGTTTATATGTACACAAGCATATAGATAGAAACTTTAACTCATAAATGCAACAACAGTCAAAGTTGGATTGCAGTTTAAAACTTAGTTTAAAAACGCAAAAAAGACAATAAAAACACTTCTTCAGCTTGGTAAAAAATCATTTTATTTTTCCTGGCAAGGTAAAGAGAGAAAGGTGTGATTGTTTTTTTGTCTTTCAGAGTTCTCAGTGCAGATTTCCACACGCAGCAATCGTTCACCGCCTCGCAATCCTCGTCACTTCCTGTCTTTGCTTTCAGTTTCGCTCTCATTTCAGATCTTCCAACCAACAAACATTTGTCACGAGGAAAATAAAACAAGACGCATGATGAATCCAACAGTTTTATCAGTAAATTTACCAGCAAAGTCCTTACAAAAAAATAATAAAAACAGCAAAACAACAACAAAACAAAAAAAAGTGCATGACAAAAAGCGATAATCCAAATTACGCATTTTGCTCCGATAGAATTTAAATGTCGTGAATTCAGTACTATTTATCAAAGTAACCAAAATTAGCAATAGCAGCAAAACTTAAAAAAACAAAACCTTATTATCATAAAACTATATTTGATATAGTTGTAGTTTGTTGGATAAGCTGATTAAATCACTAAATACCAAATATCAATATGGCATCAATATTTATCGGTACAAATACATTCATACACACACACACACACGCAATCGCGCGCACACATCGTTGGTCACAGTTTACAGGTCAATAGGGGTCCAGGAGTCAAGTGTAAGGTACCTTAAAACAATTAACAACCTATTAACACACATACGTAATGCGAAGTACGAAAAACACATGGCAATGACGTCAACAAAACACACTTAAAAGCTCCCAACAAAGCTACCATACACACAGCCACACACACATACATACAACCAAACACATACATAACGTAAATCATGATCGTTATACTGTGGAGTTTCCATTCCAGCTCCTCCGCGGCGAGACCGAATCTCTCTCTCTCGAAAAATAATAATAAATCACAAGAATCAACTACGGTGTGATTGAAATCTGTAAACTACGATGAGTCTCAACAGCGAACACTGACCAAGCCCAGGAAAAAGCTACAAGTTTTACTATGCAAAAAAAGTGAGAATGACGGAAAATAAACGTTACGGCATAAGAGACGCAAGCAAGAATCATGACGACAATTGGACAGAACGACGACAATGACGAAGCTGATGATGATGAAAACTGTGAATTCATAGATGCTCCCTTACTTAACGATCGATAACAGAAATTTGCGATAGCGCGCTAACCATCTTCTTTTTTTTTTAAAGCCGAGAGATTGTTCTCGTTTCCTCAATAGTAATTATTTTTTCTTAAAAAAGAAAAGAAAAACAACGCTAGTCTTTCCTAGATAGTCTCAGTGTTAAAGTCTGATTATGCTATTGCTACGGCAGCGCTGGCGCGGCAGGCCGCTCGTAGTTATTGCAACTTCATGTGCAAGTGTTTCTATGGTCAGTGTGTGTAAATGTGTTTTTGATTCTTATGCCTGGGATTAACTTGAGATTAAAAAAAGTCGTATAACAGTTGCTGTCTAGCTTCCCTCCCTAATCTTAATCTTTTTTTGTTAGCGATTATTCCCAGATAACTGTCTATACCTCCCTCCCGTTTAACCTACGACCTCCCTCCCGCTCTCTTAAGTTTAATCGCTCTCCCTCAGTTACGCTAGCTCTCGTCTTTCCCTACGTTTTTAGGTTTATTCCCTGTGATTGGGTGCATTCTGCAGTTAACTAGAGGAGTCCCCTCCCCCCTCCCACCCACCCACCCACCCTCATGGACACACAAAGGGCGTGGGATCTGTCCGTCAGGCGGAGCGGCCAATCGCGTCCCTCTCCCCCACGATCAGGGCAGTGCAATACACAGATGGATGAGTTCCCCCCTCCTAAAGGTTCAACTGGAACAAAAGGAAAGAAAAAGACACTTAAGAGAAAAGTAGACTAAAGTTTGTTTGGTTTCTTTCACTGATAATCAGTTTATATTATTGGTTTATACTTTCTCGATTATATTTTCTCCATGTTCCTACTTTATTAAATTTTACAAGTCTGACAAATGCTTACAAGATCGATGACAAGATAGAAAATAACTTAAGAAATAAGAGAAAAGTAGACTAAAGATGCTGTCTTTGACTGATTATCGGTTTGACCGATATATTTAACTTTTTTAACACCCTTTGATTATATTTTCTCAATATTCATATTTTATTAAATATTACAAGTCGGAAAAATTACTTCAATTCAAAATAAAATGAGAAAAGTTGACCAAAGCTTATTTTTTTAGACTGATTATCGGTTTGACAGATATATTTAACTATTTTAACACTCTTTGATTATATTTTCTCAATATTCATACTTTATTAAATATTACAAGTCTGACAATTTACTTTAATTGAGAGAAAAGTAGACTAAAGCTCATTTTTTTGTCCGATTATCGTTTTGACCGATATATTACAATTTTAACACTCATCGATTGTATTTTCTGAATATTCCTACTTTATCAAGTCTGACAAATCATTTAAATTGAAAAGTACATTTTTAAAAAAAAAAAAACAAAGTAGACTAAAGCTTTTTTTTGACTGATTATCGGTTTGACCAATATATCTTTTTCATTTTAACACCGGTCCATTATATTATAATTAAATAATACAAGTCTGTCAAATGATTAATTGAAAATTACTTAAGAAATAAGAGAAACGTGGACTAAAGTTGTTGTTTTTTTGACTGATCATTGGTTTATACCGATATATTTAACCATTTTAACACCCTTCAATTATATTTAATTAATATTTATACTTTATTAAATTTTACAAGTCTGACAAATGATTTCACTTAAGAAATCATTACTTAAGATAGAAAATAACTTCGGAAATCAGAGCAAATTAGACTAAAGTTGTTGTTTTTGACTGATTATCAGTTTGACCGATATTTAACTACTTTAACACCCTTTCATTATTTTTTCTCAATATTCATACTTTATTAAACATTACAAGTCTAACAAAATTATTTAAATTGAGAGAAAAGTAGACTAAAGCTTTTATTTTGGACTGATTATCGGTTTGACCAATATAATAAAATTTTACCACTCATTGATTATATTTTCTGAATAAAGTATGAATATTAAGTCTGACAAATTATTTAAATTGAAAATTACTTATTTTAAATAAGAGCAAAGACTTAAAGACTAAAGTTGTTGTTTTTGACTGATTATCGGTTTGACCGATATATTTAACTATGTTCATCTCAATTCAATTCATCTTTATTTGTATAGCACTTATACAATGTAGATTGTGTCAAAGCAGCTTCACATGGAAGATTATAGTGAATTGAAACGGAGTCATTTCAGTTTTCAGAGAATGTTAACACCGATTATATTTTCTCAATATTCATACTTTATTAAATATTACAAGTCTGACATGATTTCAATTCAAAATAACTTGAGAAAAGTAGACTAAAGTTTATCTTTTTGTAACTGATTATCGGTTTGACTGATATATGTTTCCATTTTAAAACCTGTCTGTTATATTTTAATAAAATATTACAAGTCTGACAAATGATTTCAATTGACAATAACTAAATAAGAGAAAAGTAGACTAAAATTGTTGTTTTTGACCGATTATCGGTTTGATCAATATATTTAACTAATTTAACACCTTTCTGTCATATTTTTTTTTTATATTCATACTTTATTAATTACATGTCTGACAAATTACTTCAATTCAAAATAACTTGAGACTAGAGCTTACTGTTTCGACAAATTATCGGTTTGTGCAATATATTTAACTCTTTGATTATATTTTCTCAATATTCATACTTCATTAAATATTACAAGTCTGACAAATGACTTAAAATCAAAATAACTTGAGAAAAGTAGACTAAAGCTCATTTATTTGGACTGATTATCAGACAGATATATTACAATTTTAACACTTATCGATTGTATTTTCTGAATATTCCTACTTGATTAAGTCTGACAAATTATTTAAATTGAAAATTACTTTTATTAAATAAGAGCAAAGTAGACTAAAGCTTTTATTTTTGACTGATTATCGATTTGACCAATATATGTTTCCATTTTAACACCTGTCCATTTTATTTTGATTAAATATTACACATCTGACAAATGATTTTAATTAAAGATAACTTAAGAAATAAGAAAAAAGTAGACTAAAGTAGATTATTTTGACTGATTATCGGTTTAATCTATATATTTTTCTATTTTAACACCTGTTGATTATATTTTATCTTAATATTCATACTTCATTAAATATTACAAGTCTGACAAATTATTTATATTAAAAATCACTAATGAGATAAGAGCAAAGTTGACTAAATCTTATCTTTTTGGATTAATTATCGGTTTGACCGATATATTTTTCTATTTTACCACACTTTGACTATATTTTCTCAATATTCATACTTTATTAAATACTACAAGTATGACAAATGTTTTCAATTGAAAATTACTTATGAAATAAGAGCAAAGTAGACTAAAGTTTTTTTTGGACTGATTATCGGTTTGACCGATATATTTTTAAATTTTAACACCCATCGACTATATTCTTTTCCTTAATATTCTCTGTGATCAGATTATTTACATAAAAATTGCTTGTATTTATTCCTTTATTAGGTGTAAAAAAAAAATTTATTTATATAATCATTCACACTGAATATTGACAAAAATATAGAATTAATAGGTGTTAAAATAGAAACATATATCGGTCAAACCAATAATCAGTCAAAAGAAAAAGCTTTAGTCTACTTCCTCTTATTTAATCAGGCATAAAAGTCAAATAATGACTGATGATCAATTTGATAAAAGATGATAATCCTTATCAAATATTTTTTAAATGAAGGGTTAAAAGATACATTTTTATACTTCTATGCATCCATAATTGCCGCAAAAATCCTCAAGTTTTGTACAAAATTGCAGATTTTGTCTAGCCAATAAGCTTCGGTTTAACATATGACTGCTACATTATTTCGTTTACACAGCAGCAGAAACACCT
This sequence comes from Danio kyathit, assembly GCA_903798195.1. NCBI lineage: Eukaryota > Metazoa > Chordata > Actinopteri > Cypriniformes > Danionidae > Danio > Danio kyathit. The sequence goes on along the minus strand of LR812519.1, from coordinate 67,585,895 downwards.
ACAGCAATGTATTGTTTTTTCCAGTGTAATTTAATAAGCAACTTTCACCACTAACCTGACAGCATGTGCTGCGTGTGACGTGAGGGCAGGGCTACACGCCATAGCATGCAGAGAGGCGTTCCTTCAGGATGGGTGGGAACTGCTCCGAGAACTGCTGCCAGTTCTCCTCGCCAACCTGATCCTTAAAACCGTGGAGGATCTACACAAACACATTTAACATCATGAATCTTCATACATTTACCACTATAAAGACACTGTAGCTCCATACGCGTCTGACCTTGTAGAACATGTCCCTCAGGTCATCTTTAGGATTGACCCAGGAGGCCACGGCATCACAGAAGAAGATGAAATCCTGTGGTGGAGAGACAAAGGATGAATGAGTGATATAAAGAAAATGGTATGAATGGTTTCCATCCAATGAGTGAAAGAACAAAATTATCACTGGCGCCAAATATCAGACAGAAACATGTAGATTTGTGTGATGGGAGAAGCCACCGTGGGCCTTTTTTCTTCAATAATAAAGGAGTTGAGCCTCAGAAGATGAAATGTAATGAACGCAATGCGGTGGCTTTTGGAGACGTGAGATGCTCTTTGGGAGCACAGACAGATGATCAAGACAGTTCTGGGGGTTATAATGTGATTGATCGAGAAGGTCATCAGTTCATCACACTTCACCTAGTGCAAACACAGATACATAAACACTGGAGCACTTCAAAGTCGTGCCGATCAGCTGGTCCGTCTATGAGCGATCCGCTGATGGATCGACTGATCTACACGGTTTTTATACTGCTCTAGTGTCTGTTTATCTGTGTGTGCACTCTGTGAACATCAATGAAGACTGGTGAACTGATGACCTTATCAGCCAATTTGGTTGAGCATGTGAACACAATGGCCAATCACTGGTGTTCAAGTGCAAGCTCAAATGTCAGCAGAAAATGGGCGTTTTAAAAATGTCAGTACCGGTTAGTACCAAAATTTCAGCATCGTGAAAACACCTTTACAATGTGCTCGCTTCGCTAGTTTGTGCATTAATGCTAACTCATCCCGACTCTTTTTATCACATGATCTGTTAAAAACAAAATCATTTTTTTTGTGCGCACAAATGTATGCTGGAATTTATTCAGTAAATCTGTTTCCACCATTGAAATATTTTGACATTTATTTTGTTTTATGTTAGGAAACAAAATGAGAACTATTTTAGCTCAACACATTCCTCAGTGTGTGTGAGTGTAATCATATTTTAAGCAAGTTTTTAAATATGATAAAAAGTTTATCCTACTCAGTTGTGCGCATGCAATTTTATGCACATTTTCAAAATATATGCGCATACTAGGAATGCAACAAGTATTCAGTGAATGTTTGCACATCGATTATAATTTTGGCTCGGGGGAGAGGGGGGTGCGAGTGAAATTGGCCAAACTTGAGGGGGTGTGTGTCCTAAAAGTTTGAAAACCCCTGGTATGGAGAACCCACAGTACCTCTGACTTTTGGGTGTCTAGCGGTGAAATTAAACTTGTTATAGCCTGTGGGGTACGAACTAGTAACATCGTTAGGTCGAGCTGCAAACAATGCAAGGATTAATCTGGATCCGCTATGACCAGCTGCTGCAACGTACCGCTGCTGCTTTTCTCCTTTCATGTGCGACTCGATGGCTTTGAGCCCCACGGTCACCTCACCTCAACAACCGCGCAACGGCAGCACGCAGGTGCAGACCGACGTCAGCGTCTGTAGCCGACCTACCGTAATAAGCTAATAAATCACGGAGATTTCACTCCTGTTTCACACATACTAAATTGATCAACTATTAGATGTTTTACGGTGGACCACTGTGCTTTCCTATCGTCATTAAGCACACCGGCTGAAAATGTAATACCTACAGCAACTTTACGGTAAATTTAAGACCTTAACTTCCCGGATTTTAATTTAAGACATTTTAAGACTTTAAGGACCCGTGGGAACCCTGTAATATGAGATGGTCGGCAACTACGACAAGACTAATAAAAAGATTCAAATAAATGGTAGTTATTATAGTACTCTATTATTATAGTATTTTTTAATACAATAATTCTAAATGCGCATAGAAATAGGATTGATGGAAACATAATAATCCAGAATAGAGCTCTGACCTGGACCACACCGCCGGGATTCACACCGATCATCACACAGATGCCTCTGAAGGCAGAGTCCTTTTCTTCATTGTCTCTGATGTTTCGTAACGATGTGCACCTGCAAACCATCATCAAAAACAGGATTATATTTCATCAAGTACAGCTGGTAGCATTATTTAAAGTGACAGTTCACCCAAAAATAAATATCAAGAAGTGTCAGAAATACTGCCCCTTTAAGCTCGCCTACACAATGCATCAAACAAAAAGGCAAAGAAAAGTTTGAGGTTGATAATATTTTTTAAAATCTTAGGATTCAAGTCTGCATTTATTTAATAAAAAAAAAAAAAAACACACAAATTCTGAAAGATTATTATAATTCAAAATAGCCGTTCACTGATTAAATACACTGCAACTTGTAATTTATTCCTGTGATGTAATTTGTTAATTTAAAAAGCTGCATTTACACCATCATTCAGTGTAAAGATGTCTACATGTTGGGACTCACCAGGGTCTGATGAACTGTTGCAACATGGGTGCCACTTCTTGTGGACAGACATAACCAAGGCGACCAATCGTGATGGCTGCACAAAAAAAGGGAGAAGTTGGAGATGGTCAGGGTTATTTAGAGACGGTCAGGGTTATTTTTGGCCTGTATGAGGTGCGGTCAGCGGTTGTACCTGTGTTCTCCAGCAGGGTTTTAGGAGTGTTGGGTCTGTTAATGATCTCCACCAGATGAGGAAGAACCAGAGACACATACGGCTGCATCTCCACACCTACAACAACAGCAGCACATCATATACAGCCACAATCACTCCAAACCAACCATCAGTACATTCAATAGAGATGCATTGACTTTATTGACAAAAATAACAGAAAAAAACAATTATACTCATATCTCTTTTAAATTCATATTTATTATATAGGACACTTTACTGTATAATATATTTGCGCATATACATTAGATTAGTCAAGTGCCAAAGACAAAACTGGAACTAATCATAAAACAAGCATAGATAAATAATATAAAGTTTACTAGTTTCATTTTTTGTGTGTAAAACTCATTAAAATGTAAATTATTTTCTTTCTGCTCCTATAGAGCAGTGTTTCTCAACCACGTTCCTGGAGGACCACCAGCACTGCACATTTTCTATGTCTCCTTAACCAAACACACCTGATTCAGATCATCAGCAGAGACCGAGAGACCTGTAAAGACATTCAAAACATGCAGCGTTGGTGGTCCTCCAGGAACGTGGTTGAGAAACACTGCTATAGATGTTCAGTATTTTATTGGATACAACTGCATAATACATTTGTTTAAATGCACCAAAATCTCAGCTTAATTCACTGAGAAACTGATAGAAATATTCTGTACATGCACTGTATATGGTTAAAAAAAGGCTGTGCTGTGCCACCCTGCTCAGCAATTTTACAGTCAATAAAATGTGGTTATTTTATTGGCCTGTGTTTTTAAAATCAGTATAATTTAAATTGAGTTAAAAATTAATTTATATTATTTAATAGCATAGGATTACAACCAAAGGCATCCACAATTTTCATTTTCCGTATTACACAAGTAATACACATTTACGTAGCCGTTTTTTTGTTAAAAAAGAAATGAAGCATGACTATCATAACCAGCAGTTATGTACAGTTATAATATAAATTTGTTGTTGTTTATCATCTTTTTTTTAAATAATTGAATCGTGGATGTTATGTGGACAAATTCATTGTAGTGAACCATCTGAATCAGTTTGCATTCATGGAATTATACGGTTATAAGCCTAGAAGGGATACAGCTGTGAATACTCAAATCAATAAAGCAGTTTTGTGACACTGTATAACAATAATTAATATTTTTACATTACTGTGAGTGGTAGGTGTTATTAAAATAGAATTCACGGAGTAATTTATTAAATAATATGAATAATACTCCATATAATTACTGTTTTACCATTACTGTGAGGGTTGTGTTTAGAGTTGGAGTAGGCGTAGACATTAATAAAACACAATTTAATGAGTAATTTAATAAATAATATAAATAACACCATATAATTACTGTTTTCACGTTATAATAATAGAGTGGACATAAAGGGTGGACAAAAAAAATACAATTAATAAGTAATTTAGTAAGTAATATAAATGATTCTCGTTAACTTCCGGCCGCAGCTGTATCCCTTCTAGCAACAACCGAAATATATCTGATGATTATTAGCAAGAGAGTCAAATTATTAATTAGCTCTTTTGAAATGAAAATGGAATTCATTCCGCTGATAGAATTGATTCTGAACTTTTGAATCGACTCTTGATTCTTTATGCCTCAGAATCCATTCTTTTTGGAATCAACTCCCAGTCCTAGGTTTCACTCCAGAATTGACATCTCAGTGCATGCCTTATATTCAGATGTGATTTTAAATGCTAATCATGATGATGACGGCATAAACAGATCCTCACCCATCTGCATGCAGATCTCTCCGATGGCCCAGGTGGCGTTATTACACACCGAGATGAACTCAGGGTTCAGATTCGTCCCCAGGATCGGCATGAACTCAGCTAAACATATCAATTCACACTTTAATTCATCTGCATGAGCTAAGAGAGTGTAATGGGACAGATGTGTGTCATCTTACCAATGCAAGGTTTAACATGTGGAAAACAGGCCTTGGTCAAATCCCCCAGCAATGCAAACGAGCTCTGCCTCACTTCAGGCATCGTGTCCTGCACACAAGAGATCGACTTTAGATCAAGTATACATAGAAGTAAATAATTAATATTTTTAAGAGATTATTGCAGTTTCTGAACAAAAAGTAAATAATAAAATGTAATTATTATATACAGGTATGTGCCCAAAAATTAGAATATCAAGGGAAAGTTCATTTATTTCAATAATTTGTTTCAAAAAGTGAAACTTGTGTGATATATTTACTACAAACAAAGTGAAATATTTCAAGCTTTCATTTATTTTAGTTTAATGATTATGGATTAAAGATGAAAAGAGAATATTTCATGTGACCAATAAAAAAAAGGATCTTAAACACGTTGACCTTCTGAAACGTGTGTTAATGTACTGTATTATGTCCTCAGTACTTTGTTGGGCTTCCTTTTGTACTAATTACAGCATCAAGGCGGCGTGGAATGAAGGCGATCAGCCTTTGACACAGTTGAGCTGTTATAGTAGCCCAAGTTGCTTTGATATTGGCCTTCAGCTCATCTGCATTTCGGGGTCTCTATTCCCTCATCTTCCTCTTGACAATAGCCCATAGATTTTCAATGGGGTCAGGTGAGTTTTCAGGCCAATTAAGAACAGGGATACCATGGTCTTTAAACCAGGTAATGGTAGCTCTGACACTGTGTCATCCTCTCCAAAAAGCTTGTCAGCAGCAGGAAGCATGACATGCTCTAAAATGTCCCGGTATAGAACTGCATTGACTGTGGACTTGATAAAAGACAATAGACCCACAGCAGCATATGACATGGCTCTCCAAATCATCATTGACTGTGGAAACTTCACACTGGACATTAAGCAGCTTGAGTTTTGTGTCTCTCCGCTCTTCCTCCATACTCTGTGATCTTGATTTCCAAATGAAATACAAAATTTGCTTTCAGACCAGACTAGAATTTTTTCTCTTTGCCCAGCGCAAACTCTTCTAACATTGTTTTTGGATCAGAAGTTGGCTTGACGCATGGAATTCTACAGCTGTAGCCCATGTTTTGCACATGTCTGTATGTGGTGGTTCTTGATGCTCTGACATCAGCCTCAGTCACCCTTGCTTGATAATACTCTCAAGGCTGCGGTCATACTTGTGCATACCAATGATGGTCTTCTGCACAACCATAAAGTCAGTCTTCCCCATGATTCTGAAACCTACTAAGCCAGACTGAGACATTTTCAAGGCTTTGCATTAATTAGTGGACTAGATTGAGACACAGGGAGCGTACAATGTTGAACTTTGTCGTGATATTCAAATTTTGTGAAATACTGGATTTGAGTTGTCGTCATCTTGAATCCACAATCATTCAAATTGAAACAAGGCATGAAAATTTTCACTTTGCGTGTAGTGAACTAATATATCACACAAGTGTCCCTTTTTGAAACAAATTATTAAACTAAATGTTCTTTCTGATTGTATTTTTTGGCACATACCTGTATAAAGAATTGAGTGAAGATTAAATCTAAAATATAAAAATGTTATTTATAATTAATGCATCTTATATCATATAGTAAAAATATAACAAAAGACTAAACAAGCATTCTAAATAGTAATATTGAGATATAAACAGTAAATTATAGTAAGCAAATGCATTATATAGTAAATCATTCAAATAAAATATCTGTGCAAAAATGTGCATGTTAAAACATGCATAATTAATAAAATAAGTAACATAAATGACAAACAAATAGTTATAAAATGTATTAATATGCATGTTTTATAAAACACTATAATAGTGATTATAATAGATTTGAACAGTTCATGAAGAAAATGTGTGTGTTTGCTTGTGGATAATGCCAATGTGATGCTAGAGTGCATCGATAGAACTGGAAATAAAGATCTGTTTTGGTGCGTGTGCACCATTAAAAACACACACACACCTGCATACACTGGAACAGAAGTGTCATGATATTGCTACGAGCAACCAGCTGGTCCACATGACCCCCGAGACCCTCGGCCAGACCACTGAGCAGATCCAGAGCCACGATCATGAAGTCCTTATCTGGAGCCTCGTACTGATCTGGCTGCTGGCTGTACATCTACACACACACACACAAAAACATGGACACACAAACAAAAAAAATCACAAACGCAAACACAAACACATGCACGCAGGCAAATAAACACACATGCGCGCAGGCAAACAAACACACATGCGCGCAGGCAAACAAACACACATGCGCGCAGGCAAACAAACACACATGCACGCAGGCAAACAAACACACATGCACGCAGGCAAACAAACACACATGCGCGCAGGCAAACAAACACACATGCGCGCAGGCAAACAAACACACATGCGCGCAGGCAAACAAACACACATGCGCGCAGGCAAATAAACACACATGCACGCAGGCAAACAAACACACATGCGCGCAGGCAAATAAACACACATGCACGCAGGCAAACAAACACACATGCGCGCAGGCAAACAAACACACATGCGCGCAGGCAAACAAACACACATGCGCGCAGGCAAACAAACACACATGCACGCAGGCAAACAAACACACATGCGCGCAGGCAAACAAACACACATGCGCGCAGGCAAACAAACACACATGCGCGCAGGCAAACAAACACACATGCACGCAGGCAAACAAACACACATGTGCGCAGGCAAACAAACACACATGCGCGCAGGCAAACAAACACACATGCACGCAGGCAAACAAACACACATGTGCGCAGGCAAACAAACACACATGCGCGCAGGCAAACACACATGCGTGCACGCAAACAGACATGCACGCACGCAAACAGACATGCACGCACGCAAACAGACATGCACGCACGCAAACACATGCACGCAAAAAAACAAACATGCAAATGCACGGACACACACACACACATGGAAACACACACGTAAATAGAAGCATACAAACAAACACAAACGCAAACAAACACGCAAACACACACACGTAGATGGGTTAATGAATCCTCTGGCCCTCTGATGCACATGTAGATGTATACGAATAACAGTGTGTTCTCACCATGGCTTGTGCGAGTGTTTTCTGCACCAGAGTCACACAGCGCTGATAGACGGGCTCACAGTATGGGAGGAAACCGCTCTGTAATGCTGTGGCCACAGACGACAAACACTACACAAACACACACACAGACAGACAGACAGAATGAGTGAGGAACATTTACTTGTCCGTTCAATCTTCATCTCAAAATAAATCACTAAAGTCTACCTCCAGAAGGGGAAACAGGTCTTTATCCTCATCTTTTAATTCATTCCACTTCTGGATGAGAGGCGGCATCAGCTTCTGGATGTATTCCTATTCACACAAACACACACAAAAACACAAGATTACACCATTGATTTTTACGCACACTGTACTATCAGAAATCAGCAATGAATTGACTCGGGTTTTGTTCCAATTACAGAGGTTTACTGAATTCTCATGCAGTTTAACAAACTCCGAACAAAAAAACTGTGTTGCTCCATCTGTCTGTCTTTCACTTTCGTATCTCATAAAATAACTTACAATGGTCCAATAAAAACGGAGCAAACCATTACAAAGGAGTAGGGGTGAAATCAGCGAATGTACACAACTAAACATATTAACTGTACATGAATTTGAGCACTATTAATAAATGATACTAAATCAAATGATGGCTTTTACACAAGCAAACAAGCATTTTTTTTTTAAATCGCGTAACTAATTAAATAAAAAACTCATGGCTATATTATCATAAGATCAGTATAGATAAAAACATATTTCATAATAACATATTTCATATGTGTTTATTTTAGTTTCCCTTCTTATTTAAAGCAGTTTTTTGTTCCATTTACTTCATCATATTCACTTTGTCATATGCAACATAATTATTTTTTTGTTCCCAGAATTGCAACAGAAAATGGCCGCAGGTCCTTTAGATACAAAGCTCCTTTTGATTGGAACAATCTCCCTTCCTTTTTTAGATCAAAGAAATCATTTAATCTTTTTAAGGCTAATTTATTTTCTTTTTTAGAAAAAACTTGTGAATGTTATTAATATTGGTTCCAATTTAAATGTTTATTATTTGTATGTTAAATTGTTTGTACTTTTGATTATATGTTTTTGCTCATTTAGGCTTTAGATTGTAGAAAGTGTTTCAGGTGAAGTGTGCTGCTTGTCTGTTTGTTTGTTTGTTTGTTTGTTTTGTTAGTTGTATGTCTGTCATGATGTGTTGTACTCTGTTTGATTTATGAATTTCTTAGGGACCCCCTCGAAAATGAGATGATTCATCTCAAGAGGCTATCCCATTCAATAAATAAATTCAAATTCAAATTCAATAACAACTTCATATTTCAATAAGAAATGATACAAAATGATTGAATAAAATGACAAAACTTCACATAAAAAAATAGACAATTTTCCAGTTCTATCTGAGATAACTTAAATTTCTTCCTGGTGAAATATTTTTTTAAACATCCAACAAAGTGCTCTGAGCATTAAAAGCTTGTCTAGATGGAAATTTTGTGTTCTAATAAAATGTGCTTTATGGTGAGACAGTGATCACTCATTGGTGCTTCATCATTCAAGTGTGTCAACCTGTGACCCATCCAGTCCATCTGGTATACACAGCCTGGTCTCGAAAACAACATTCGTAAAGTGTCTTTCACATATACTTGGGTTGATCTCATGCAATTCAATAGATCTAAAACATCCATTCTGATGTTTAAAGGAGCAGCTACGGTTCTGTCTTTCCCTCTTGGCAGCATTAATGACGACTGGAAACTGATTAATACGAAACAGTTGATATGTAAAATGTTTACTGAAGTTGTTTGTTGTATACTAAAACTCCAGACACACACAAAGTCAGTTACCAATAGTTATGGGCACGCTTTCAGTAGTGCTAAAGGCTGGTTTACACTTCTGCGTAGAGTGATCGGCGTGACTTGCGCGTTGCTGTGCATTTAGTCTTCTGCGCGCTGCTTGTGCTGCTCTGCAATAACATAATCGAAACGCTAGATGGCAGTGAGGTTTTTATGTTCCTCTGTGTCGAGTTTCTTCGCTGACATTTTCTTTTTCGAATGCTACCTTAATGTACAAGTAGCTAAAGCTCGCTCATTCTGAGCCATGAACCGGCGGACGTGCAACAACTTTAACCATAAGGTAAACACAAAACATTCCACTTGGAGCTCCTTCACGGGGCTCGATACTTGTAAACACTCGCTCCAACGGGTTCGTGCTGCTCTCGGTCCCGCCCACACTCGTCAGAGCTACCAACCCGACCAATCACAGAGCTTGAACTATGCGCTGGTGTGACGTGTAGTTACATTGTTAAGAGGCACACATCAGCATCAGCCATGGCGAGGGCTATGCGACCGTGCGAAAAACTGTGCCCGAAAAATATGCGTGTGCTTGATGCAGAAGTATAAATCAGCCTTAAGCCTGATTATAATTCTGTTCTTAAACCGGAACAGCACATACAAACGTCAAGGTCATTATTTTACATTATGATTATAACAATAGATTCATTCAGATGGTCATGATTCGCACTCGTTAAATAATTACTTTATATAGCTTCATTTTACATTCTTAGGAGAAAACTACTCAATAGTTAAGTCTCATTTTCGTTTTAATATAGGTATCAACACAAGAGTTATTTCCTCCACCTGTAAAAGCATTATCTCAATTGTACAGGAAAATAACATTTCAATTATCATCATTCATGTATTCATATCTTTGTCAACTGATATAATGACATTCCGACAGTCCAAAACATTAAAAACAGATTTTCATACCATTATTTGCTTCATTATACACTTAAATCCATGATTCACAGTGTCGTAGATCAGTGAGGGGGGGGGGGGGGGGGGGGGGGGGTCAATTTATGATTTCCAAAATCAAATAAATGTTATTAAGCTATTAGAATTACCATATTTTAACCATAACCCACAGAAGACTACAATAGAAGTTTTTAATGATAAAAAGCAACAACATGCAAATGAAAAAGCCATCAGCCTTTCAATTATTTTTTATAGGATTGGTGTGTTTACGTTAGATTTACAACACAGCAATAGCGTCAGCTACAGCAGATTAATTTTATAACACCAGGTTAATCTTTCTGACACCTTTGTGGCAATGAAATACATTAAAAATAAATACAGGCAACGACTGAACATTGAGAATGATCTCTGATTGGCGGTTTCTAAAATTAAACCTTAAATTGACTTTGTTTCCATTGTGCCCACCAGTCTCTGGAGTTGAGGTTAATATTAAATTAAACAAATTAATAAATGATTATAAAAATGATATTGTTGTTAGACTGTTGCACTTTTTTGTGTTGTCAATATGCTCATGTTTATATAGGCCTATTGTTGTGTGCGCAACGTTTGTATATTTAAAACCACCTCTGAGAAATTTGGGGGTCACGAGTCACTGACATTGTTATTTTAGGGGTCTTGGACTGAAAAGTTTGGGAACCCCTGTTGTAGATGAACAATAAAACATTAAAGAAACACTGAAAAATCCAATTCCTTATTTATTGTATTTGGTCTAAGTGATTTGACCTTCTGAGTGATATTATTACCAAGATTACCGCACCAAAATTTTAAAAACCGCTAGCGCGCAGTGCAGACTTTATTACTGAACTTGATTATAAAATAATAAATAAAACGTTAAATCAATCATACATCAATTTAAATTATTTACCGGCTGGTTTAGATGATGTCCCACTGAGTCCGCCAGGGTGCCGATAGCGTCATAGAGGATGAGCAGGTTCTTGTGCTGATATTTCCCGAATGCAAACACCAGCGTGTCTAAAATGTAGCTGAGATACGGGACCAGCTCTGTGCATGCCTCCTCCTCCAGAGTCGCGAACGCACTGAAAAATAACACAGATATTCAGCATCCCAAAATTATTCTCTCTAAACACACAATTCAAATCAAGTTTATTTGTATAGCTCTTTTCACAGTAATTAAAAGCAGCTTTACAAAAGGCGCACATTATTGCATTACAATCAAACTCAGGAACGTTAGGGTAACACATACACTTAATACACTTCATTGAACATGTACACATAGACATGACCTACATAATGTATAACTGCAGGTTAACTAAGCATAAGTATAATAATAAAAAAATGAACCGCAAGAGAACCGAATCAACTACTGTATACTAGTGACTTGCAAAATAACCAGTAATGTATTATGAGTTATTCAGATGGTGTTCAGACCTGCATGCAGCCTCCTGCACCCTCTTGTTGCCGTCCAGGATGCGTTTGAGCAGTTCCGTCATTAGCGGTTTGAGGTGGGCGTCCGGCGGCTGGCTCACAACCCAGTGTGCATAGCGGCTGAGCGTCCAGCAGGCGATGGAGCGAACCAGAGCCTTCTTATCACACAGACACTGGATGAGGTGTGGGATGAGCTCGGGCAGGTATGGCACCATCCCCTGCATACAGCCTGATACACACACACACACACAATTATTATTATTAGGGGGTGAGCATTTGAATGTTATGGGCGATGGATATCATATTAATACCTAATGTAAATTCTGTGATATGTTTTGCACCAAAAAAACAAGCATCGATTACATTATTGAAATCTTTATATTTTGAAATGGTCAGACTACCCAACTCTGGACAATTTTAATACAATCCATTTGACATAGGGCAACATGGTGATTTGTAAATATATATATATATATATATATATATATATATAATAGTGTGTAACTGAAGGCCACAAGCACTGGCTGGTCGGGCAGCAACATGTTTGTTCCTCGTCTATGACAACAAAATTTAGGCAAATTTTTCCCTCCCACATAAACTTACAAGCTGATCATAACAGACAAAAACACTGTGTTGAATCCAGTATTACATGGTATTAAACAGATTTATATTTGTAATTTAAGAGCTATAAATTTAAGAAAAATTCAAACTTTAGCTATAAGCAGAGCCAGAGCGAATCTGTTGATTTTTTTTTTAATCTATTTTTGCACAGAACTTTTGTATATGAAAATGTGGAATGATTTCTAGACCATAGGGGCTGAAAACTTAATTAAAATATAAAATTCTTAAATTGTACTTAAGGTTTAGAATGCAAATCCTATTAGAACCAAAGAAAAAAATGCAAAGAAAACAAATCTTTTAAGTATACAAAAGTTGTGTGTAATAAAACGAAAAGTATTGAGCACATGAAGGATGGCATAGAAAAGCAGTAAAAGCCCAGCCAGCAGCTGAAATCTCTCAGTAGTTCCTCAGCAATCCTCTGCCCTCAGTGTAAAGCAATATCAGCTGCTTCAGTCCAACATCTACATTAGCAGGATGATGAAGATGAATCCAGAGTGGACATTTCAGCAAGACAATGATCCAAAACACAGCCAAGCAAACTCTCGAATGCTTTCAGAGAAAGAAAATCAAGCTGTAAAATAGCCTAGCCAATCACCTGAGTCCAATCCAATAGAAAATACAAAATAACGCTCAGATTTGATAGAAGAGACCCACAGAACCACGATTTTTACGCTCTGTTGAAGTCTGTGAAAAACTTACACCTGAGCAAACCATGTGACTTCATTCTCCATATGAGATGAGAGTTTCTCCTTGTGTCGTTCTATTGTTATTACACAATGCATTTTTTAGATTTTTTATGTTTCCTTTTATTTTTATATTATGTTTGGATTTTTATCAAAATCTGGTTCAATTCCATGTCAGAATCTCCTTCAGAAATATTATTACCAAAAAAAAAAAACCATGACTTGTTCAATACTTATTTTCCCCCCTGTATAATACATCGACTAAGACATTTCTTTTAATATATTTTTTTTAAAGAAACACACACCTTCAGCGATGGCTCCCAGCACCAGAATCCCAGACTCTTTGATGACCCAGTCTGGGTGGAACAGCAAACCCTTCAGCAGCGGCAGCAGGTGCGGCAACAGCTCGTCCCGAAACACATTCGCCAACACATCCAGCGCTGCCGCAGAACACTTCCCTACACACACACACAGATGTCAAGACCCATTTAATCATACATCATTTGAATCAATCAATCAACTTTTTATACAGCACCTTACTACAACCAAAGGGCTACAAACCAAAATTAAGAACAATCAAAAAGAGAATAGACTGACTGCAGATTATCAAAAGCTTTTCTAAATAAGTAGTTAAACTTTTGAGAACTTGAGACGAGAACAACGTCAAATTTACTGTCCTGCCCCTTTACACACTCCATTTCAAACACCTCGCACAACTGGTATTACGTTGTTGTTGGTTTTTTTTTGGTAATTTGATGCAAAGATGACATAATACATACATAAATACATATAAATGTTCATACGTATAAAAATAATAATCAAAATATTAAAAACATTCAAGGATTTAGGATGCTGATGACCGTTAAACGTATAATAACAGTCTTATGAAAAGGGTCCACTATTTAATAAATACAAGTGAGCCAACCTCGTGTGACCTACAAACAGTGAGGAAAATGTGAACTCCTGCCAGATATTCATATGTGGAGTGCTCCGATAGGTGTGTTTACTCACGCAGGTTCCAGTCAGAGAGCGTGTCGTCATCATCATCCTCGTCTTCATCGATGTCCTCTCCTTCTTCTCCCTCTCCTCCCTCGTGCTGCAGGGTGACGGTGCGGGACTTGTGAAAACGAGGCTTGATGTCCTGCTCGCTGTCAGGAATGGTGTCGTCCTCCTCCACATCACCCTGAAACACACACACACAGAGAGAGAGAGAGATTGAAGGTTTACTCTGGAGAATACACTCCCTATATAGAGCTCACTCACTAATCAGGGATCTTGATAGACTGGTGGAGAAGGGGTTCAAAAACTAATACTCTGAAAACTGAGATATTAAGTCCGATATTGAACGAAAAATTATGTAAAAATTAATTAATGAAGGTGTCGCACAAATTTTATCATCAAGATTAGGAGTGCCAAAAAAGATTTTGTATGAAGGGCCAAAAACTAAATATCATTGAGAGGCATGGGCCTAAGATAAATGTACTAAACTGCATTACATTAAAGTTGCCATGGGTAATTTCCTAATTTATTTCATGATATTTCAAAATAAATGGAAACCTTTACTTTAAATTGTATTATCTAATGCAGGTTAACTTTTTAAATGATAACTTATTGCAATACAAAATTTTGACAATCACATTTATAACACAGTGAAGTTCAATGCTGAATACACAGGTCAAGCACAATCTGCCTTTGACTTGATTTGCTCACTAAAATCTCTGCATTGTCAGGTGACAGTTTGTACATTTTAACAATCTAATAAATTTAACCAGTTAATTAAAATGCTTAATTTCAGTTAGCTTTGAACAATAAAACAAACAAAAGCTTACATAAAATTTGAATGGACATTCTCCCTCTCTTCTCAGATGGGATGACGGGCCAAATCAAAGGTCACCATGGGCCAACTTTGGGCTGCGGGCCCTAGTTTGGGCATCTCTGATCAAGATTAAATGACTCTTATGAATGAGTCTAAGTGAATCAAACACTGTTTACAAGAATATGTGTGGATAGTTAAAACTAATAATAATAATTAAAAAAAAAAAATAATAATAATACTAATTTGTTTGTTGAAATACAACTGAAATAAGATACATTTAGAAAAATAAATAAATAAATAAATAAAAATTACTAATTATCCCTTGGTAACTAAAAAAAATATTAAGCTAATATATACATACATATTTATTATTATTATTTTTTTTTTTTACCTATTTATATTCCCCAGTTTTGTTTTAAAATATACACAAATCATATTGTACAAACATTTACCAACTTGTTTTGTTTTTAACCAAAAGCAAACAAAGAAAAAAAACTCAATAACACAGAGACTAAAAAAAAATTACAATAAATTATTTTTTTTTTAAAACTATTTAAAATGACTTACTGCTAAAATAATTTTCAGAAAATTAAATAAACTGTAAGAAATTTACATTAATAATACCAAATTAATGTTAATACTAACTAACATTGGACCTAAAATAGCACTGGTGAGAAGAACATAATTGAATTTTATAAAATATTAATTCATATTAATTTAATATAACTAACATAAAAATTATTTTCAGGAACAAAAACAAAAAATATTTATAAAAGTAAAATAATAAAAAAACATTTCTGAACATTAAAAATAACTTTAAAAAAAAATTAAGGTGCACAACTACAAAAGTATATAAAAAGCACTAAAATAAAACATAACAATTATTTATGACTATAACAATTCAAAAGATACACAGATAATCTGAATGGAATGCTTGTGAATCAGAATCCATTATAATGACTGCAACAAACATGCTCTGATTTGAAGAAACATCTCTGACTCGTGTGTCATATATAACGACCCACCTTCAGTAAGATGATGTCAATCTCGGAATATTTCATCCCGTTCACCAGGATGGGGATGAGTCTGTGGAGAAACACGAGAGCACAAGATCAGATCAGACTATAAACTAAACGTACTAATGCACAACATATGGTTTCAGCATCGATATCGCAGTGTGATCATTCGCAGTAGCCACATTGTAGGATATGCAATGCTGAGTCACCATTATAATTTATCATTTGAGGCTGATAAGGACTTTAAAAGCATTCAGGCATAAAAAATGTGCCATTTATAACTTTAATGATGATGCCTTTTATTGAGTTGTTTATCAAACAAAGACTATGTAGCATTATTTTTCATCTGAATATTCAATTACTGTATACCTGAATTCTGTTAGACTCTTCGGGACAACTATAAAACGCTGCTTATGTGCTTTAAAATTGTTTATATTTTATGCTGATGAAGTTTCCCAATCCTGTTCCTGAAGGCACACCAACAGTACACATTTTCAACCTCTTCCTAATTAAACACACCTGAATCAGCTCATCAGAACATTAGAGGAGACTCCAAAACCTAAAGTTAAAGGGTCAGATAAGAGAGACATCCAAAATATGCATTGTTGGCGTGCCTTCAGGAACAGGACTGGGAAACGATCAATTCTTTACAAATAGAGATAATCAAGTCATCTGGTGAAATTGTATTCATATCGCAATATATAAAATCGCAGAATAACAAAATATGGCAATGTTCGATTATTCCTACTAGAGGCTTGATGTGTGTGTTTATTTTCTGCTCAGGTGGTGAAGATGATACTCACTGGACTAGATGTCCTGACAGAGCCTCTTTACAGATGGGTTGCTCTGCTAGAGTCAGCCAGAACTCACAGGCCTCCAGCGCCACGTTCTCATCCGCGTCTTGCGTGCGCTGTAGCATGTACTGCAGAAAAAGACACAGATGTCATTTAAAGTCCTCCAGAGAGATTTACATCTAAATATGTCAATTAGATTTATGCGCAAAACTGGAATATGGCATTAAATGTGTGCAAATAATGCAGGGTTTCCATCTAATGAGTCAAGGAGAGCCAAAATGGTCACTTCTTGCTAAACTGGAGCCAAATATCAGACAGAAAAATGTAGTTTTGTGAGGTAGGAGATATATTTCTGATATAATAAACGAGTTACGCCTCAGAAAATGAAATGTAATGAACGCACAATGGTTTTTGGAGGTGTGAGACGCTCTGGGAGTGCAGGTAACAGGTCATAATAATAATAAATTGGTTTTCTCTACATTCATTCTTCCATGGCAGGGCGCCACACCAAAATTCATCCCGCCACGGCTACAGCTTCTCATTCAACACCATTCAGTATTGTTTTTTTTTTTGTTTTTTTTTTTAAATAGCGGGTTATAATCGCACCAGAACGTATTAAAATGTAAGTGAATTATAACAGCGCAAACTTTTCTGTAATCGTAGTAGTGCTGTGCGTTATTTGTTTAACCCTTTAAAGTGACATGCTGACTGACTGACTGACATGTTGGACTCTCAGTAGTGATTATTAACCCACACTGAACTGAGCTAAACTGAACTGAACTTAATCTCTAAAAACTGAACTGACTTTGTTTCAATTCACTATAATCTTCTATGTGAAGCTGCTTTGACACAATCTACATTGTATAAGCGCTATACAAATAAAGATGAATTGAATTGAAATGTGCGTGAGGCAAGCAAACATGACGCAGCTTTCAGTTAAGATGAACACAGTTTCCATAAATATACTTTATAGATTAAGGTCTATGGCTCTGCGTACGATGACTTTATCCTGCTGGAGTTTGTGGCCGTTTCACTTTACTTCAGGACGAATTAATGTCACTCTGTAGGTCTATTGGACGCAATCATAAATGTTCCTAGCAAATTTAATAAATGTTGGAGCCATACCCCTTACATAAATGCACTAAATCGCACTTCAGCAGTGTTTATTTGAGCGCACAAAAAAAATCTGTGCTTGAGCAGCGTATATTTGAGGGCGTGCAAGTAGTTTTGTGCACAAACAGAGGAAATCGGCGCGCATACAAAGAGATTCACATGCTCGTATTACATGAATGCGATCTCGACTTGTAATACTGCGCTCCCGACACTTGTCATTAAAATAACACCACAGGTAGTTGGTAGATCTGTGCCTACCAGGCCTGCAGCCACAGCTGGATAAAATCCTAGAGGAAAACTGAATAATAATACTGAATCACTATAATGACAGACTTTGGCTGAGGGATTTTAGAAATGAGCAAAACAACATTTTAAATGTCTCACAATGTGCTCGCTACGCCATTGTCCATTAATGCTGTCTAATTGCACACATTTTGTAATCACATAATCCATTAAAATCACATGCGGATTTTATGATGAGCAAGCTGGAATTTATTCATGTGCATTATTCATATGCACATGTTTTCTTATCAGATCAAAATTATATTCCACAAGTTGTGCACATACGTTTATTTTAATACTCATTTTCAAAATCTATGCGCATCTTCTGTTTCCATTAAACTTCAGTGTTTCCTCTGCTGTGGCGGCAGGCCTGGTAGACAAAGATCTACCAACTACCTGTGGCGTTATTTCAATGACAAATGTCGTGAGCGCAGTATTACAAGTCGAGATCGCATTCATGTAATACAAGTAGGGCTGGACAATAATTCGATATCAATATATATCGCGATAGAATTTTTTTCAATAACGATATGATTTTTGAACCCATTTCCGATATTTCGATATAGATTTGCATATATATATATAAATATATATAGTATTATTTATATAAGATCTTATACATGTATCACTTGTCACTGAATGACGTTCAGTGCTCAGCCGTCAGAAAGAGCGTGATCTGATGTCACTTACGTGATGACGAACAACACAGACACGCTGCCAGCGCTCAGCACAGCAGGTGGTTAAGCTGCGCCGCAGAAAGTTTTAGGTACAAAATGAGTGCTCTGAATACAGATGCGAATGAACAAGCTTCCACAAGTAAGAATGCAGACGAAATAGTTGATAAGAAAGGAAAGACTAATGCAGTGGTGTAGAACTAGTTCAGTTCAGTAAAGTTAGCAACAGATTCGCAGATTCGTATTTTCCGGATCAATAACTCATGACCGAAACATTGTTCCTACACAAATAGCACCTTTTTTCAACTGTCGCAATGTATACAACCACCTACAACCTTATTTTCCTAAAAATGAGCTTTCCTACGCGCTGAACGCATTATATTGATCTCTATGCGCAGGCGGCAAAGAGACCGATCCTTAGGGACCGTCTACAAAGAGCAAAACGAAAAAACCAATGCTACAAAAGCTGTCAATAACTTCCCTCTATCTCATTATACTGCCATCAAACTCAGATCACACGTCACTGCTGTCCTGCTGGTTAGACTACAACACTTATTTTTCTAAAAAACTATTTTGCATATTTTTTATGAATTTTTATTATGAAAAATATTCAATAACTGTACTGTAAATTACTGTACTCTCACCAAATTCAGTTCACACATTACTGCTGTCCTGCTGGTTATACTACAAAACTTATTTTTCTAAAAAACTATTTTGCATATTTTTTATGAATTTTTGAGCTTTATTTATTTGATAGTTGATTTCACATTTCTTGTTTGTATAGGCTAAATACAAATAAAAAGTTAACAAATTTTTTTGTACTGTTTTTATTTAAAAAAAAAAAGTTATAAGAGTCTGGAGGTATTATCGACTTTGCAAATTAACTTTGCAGACATTTGTAGGTACAGACATCCATTGTGTGCGTTCTTGGGAGTTTTTCCTTTCTTTTTAATATTGTCCATATCGATATCGGAATTATATCGTATCGACCGAAATACAAAAATATATCGTGATATAAATTTTTGCCATATCGTCCAGCCCTAAATACAAGCAGGTGAATCTCTTTGCTTGCGCGCCGATTTCCTCTGTCTGTGCACAAAACTACTTGCACGCCCTCAAATACAGGCTGCTCAAGCGCAGATTTTCTTGTGCGCTCTCAAATAAACCCTGCTGAAGTGCGATTTAGTGCTTTTATGTAACGGGTATGGCTCCAAAATTTATTAAATTTGCTAGGAACATTTATAATTGCGTCCAATAGACCTACAGAGCGACATTAATGTGTCCTGAAGTAAAGTGAAACGGCTACAAACTCCAGCAAGATAAAGTCATTGTATGCAGAGCCATAGACCTTTATCGGTAAAGTATAATTATGGAAACTGCGTTCATCTTAACTGAAAGCTATACATCGTGTTTGCAGGCCTCAAGCTCCTGTCAGTCAGTCAGCATGTCACTTTAAAGGGTTAAACAAATAACGCACAGCACTACGATTCCAGAAAAGTTTGCGCTGTTATAATTCACTTACCTTTTAATGCGTTCTGGTGCGATTATAACCCACTATTAAAAAAGAAAAGACTAAATGTTTTGAATGAGAAGCTGTAATGTAGCCGTGGCGGGGTGAATTTTGGGTGTGGCGCCCCGCCATGGAAGAATGAATGTAGCGGAAATAACTTTTTTTAAAGTGATATTTCAAAATCCACATCAAAATATGTAGATGGAGGTAGCAGGGGTTTGTGTGTTTCACCTGAATGATGCTGTGCATGTGTGGTATCAGGCGATCGATCCGGACCTCCAGCAGCATAACCAGAGCTCTGCAGACGTTCTTCCTCACCTCACAGTCTTCATCAGTCGCCAATGCAAAGAGAGACTGAAAACACCACACAGATGAGAAATCCATACAGCCTTACTACGAGTTGTGTTTACAGCAAACTAGGCTGACATAGCAACTGCACTTTCTATTATTCTATTAATCAGCTTTATACTTTTTGTTTCGTTTTATTTTAATTTCTGAAATTTCTCCGAAGTTCTGTCAATTCTGAAGTTTTTTCCTTTATTTTTTTTATATATCTGCTTAGTTTTTCTTGATTTTTAGTGCAGTTTAGATCAACAATGAAAATGAGTATTTATTTGACATTACGTTTTTTACATATATATTTAAATCAATTAGCATTTCATACGCATATTTCAAGAAACAAAACTGGTTTTAGTTTATATACACATATATTGGAGCTGGGTAACGAATAATTGTGATTAATCGCATCCAAAATATAAGTTTGTTTTGACAACATACGTGTGTGTATATATTTATTATGTAAAAAAAATGTTACATTAGAAACAAAACTATACAAAAAATTGTTACATAGATTTTTAAATGTACAAATAATAAACATTCTCAAATATATGCATGCATGTGTGTGTTTATATATACATAATTAATATACACAGTACAAACACATATATAGTTTGTCAAAAACTTTTATTATGGACACGATTCATTTTTTACCCTGCACTAATATATATGCATGAGAGACGCTCGGGCCAGTGTACAGAATGGTCACTGGCCCGATCGGGCCAGTGCTGCCTTGTCACAAAAGTTTGGCTGCGACTGTCTGTCAATTGCGTTCAAATACAATCTTAGGATGTTTTCACACATAGACGTTTGTTTCGGAATCTGTCTCTTTCCCCCCGTTAGCGCGGTTCGTTTGGCATATGCGAGTCCAGGAATCGCGCTCAAATCAGCGCCAAATCAATTGCTCCGAGATCGCCTGAATGAGGTGGTCTCTGCTCGATTGAGCAGATCGATTGTATTGAGAAAACAAAACAATTCAACGAACTAAGGACCCAGGCTATACCACAGTGTATTATGATTGTGTAATAGCCATATATACGAATGATGAGCAGGGCGGGAGGTCATTCCTACCGGTAAATGTGCGTTTCATGTCTAATGCAAAAGTGAAAGCATGCTGAAATATTAACGAGAGCTGTTTATCAGTTAGGAAGATTGACCGAAGTTACCATCTGATAATCTTTCCATATTTTAATCTTATAATATGTTATATTAGGCCTGTTGTTTTGTTCATTTCTGCACTGACAGCTCGAAAGAAAGATCAACATTGATCTGCTTTATGATCTAATGCATGATCTGATGATCGGTTCATCTATTTATTTGTAATTTAAGCCTATAATGCATAATTCTAGCCAACGTTTCTTTAATAGATTAATTCAATAGATTTTTACAAAACTTGACAACTGAAATGAGGCTCTGTATGAGAAAGTCTGACCTCTCTGATTTGTATTTATGTCTGTGGGTGTCAAAATTAAAGTGCATATTTTCGCTTATAAAATATATACACAACTGCTCAAAAGTTAGGGGTCAGTATGATTGTTAAATATTTTAAAATAAGCTTCTCCTGCTCACCAAGGCTACATTTATTTCATCATAAATATAGCACACATTGTAAAATTGTAAAATGTTATTGCACTATAAAATAACTGTTTAAAAGTAGTTTATCATTTAATTTAATCATTTATTCCAGTGATTTTAAAGATGAATTTTCAGCTTCATTACTCCAGTCTTCAGAGTCACATGATCCTTCAGAAATCACTCTAATATTAATTATTATTGTTTTTATTATTATTATTATAATTATTATTATTATTATTATTATTAATGGTAATAGTAATAAAAGCAATAATGTCTGGAGTAATAATTTTATTTGAAACTACATACAATAAGAAAGCAGTTATTAAAAAGATTTAATTAATATTTAATGCCCAGTTTGTACATAGGCTACCAGCAGCTGTGAGATTTTAGTGTTAATTTTTTTATTATACAATACACTTGGAACTAGTGTACCTTTCTTGGCTTTGAAGTAAAATAAAGGAGTATTGCAATAAATCGTTTTTATTTTTTTCTCTTTCTTACTGTTCCTATTGCCTAAGCATAGAATGACAAAAAAAAAAACACTTATGTGTTAAGCCATCAGAACCGAACCGAACCGAAAACCGTGTTAAAAAACCGAGGTATGTATTGAACCGTGAGCTAACTGTATTGTTGCATCCCTAATATATATATATATATATATATAGACACGTATATACACAAAGACAAATACAGATCATATATTTTATATTTAATGCCATGTCAGCAACAACTGCTATATTCATGGTAAAACATTTCATTAATTAATATACAATTAAAAAACACAAACAAATGAATACATAATTTAGATCTGCATTTATTTTTTAAATCCTAGTGACACTTTTAGACAAATATATAACAAAAATACAGTCTGTGCTGTGCAGTTCACAGATTGCATTACTGAAATTAAATTTACTTCATCAAATAATACTGCATGTTGGAAACAATGACCACTGTTAGCTGAAAGTTCACTGACCTCTATGAATGTGTCGATGTTGTCCATGAGCGCCTGAGCTCTGCCAATAATGAACTGGTTCACACAGGCTATGGCATGAGACCTGGAGAGAGAGAGAATCAATGTGATGCGACTTAAACACGGGCCACAGTTTTCACTGAGAGGTGTGTGTGTGCGTCTTTACCTGATCTTGGGGCTGCAGTGTTTGAAGAACTGCAGGAATTTAGGGATCATGATGTTGAGCGGTCGATTCAGAGCGTCACTGTCCAGCAGTTCAGACGAGTCCTCACAGATTTTCTGCAGTGCACCAAAAGAGCCCTGTACACACACACACACACACACACACACACACACACACACACACACACACACACAATTTACCATTAAAAATACTTGTGTTTTTAACTCTCGCTTTTAACATTTAAAACAGGTATAGCTTAACCTATCACTTGCAAGGCTTTTTAGTTTCCCAACCCTGTTCCTGAAGCCACACCAACAATACATATTTTAGATGTCTCCCTTATCTGACCCATTAATTTCAGGTTTTAGAGTCTCCTCTAGTGTTCTGATGAGTTGATTCAGGTGTGTTTGATTAGGAAGAGGTTGAAAATGTTGGTGTGCCTTCAGGAACAGGGTTGGGAAACACTGCGTTAGAATCATGTCATGGAGACTCATCTACTTTCATGATGTTTATTATAATATTGAATACACAACTGTGTATAATAATTGTGTAATTTCAGCACATCAATTAAAGGAATAGTACAGTTTCTTGTAAAAATGTACATTTCTTCATTATTTCTTCACAAGTGGTTCTAAACTTTTGAGGTTGCTTCTTTTCTTGAATCAAAGTAGATATTTTAAAGAAGATTGGGGTGGGGGGGGAAGTACCCATTGACATCCATAGTAGAACAAAAAAATACTATAGATGCCAATGGATCTTTTTTCCAACATTCCTCAAAATATCCTTCCTTTGAATTTTTATAAACAATTTTCTATGCCTTCATTAAAAACTAAAAACAGTGTTGCTTGTTAAGGGCATGCCAAACCAACAGGTGGTTATAAAGCCTTTTATGCAGGGTATTTGTGCAAGTACATTGCATCAAGTCAATTAAAATGCGAGTACAGAGGTGAATTACAGTGCGAACAACACTAAATATGTGACGCAATTGCTGCAAATGTGTGGAATTTGCCTTAATTGCATCTTTCGCATATTGTGAGAACCCAATCAGAAAGGAAAAAAACAGCACACACTGACGTAATGAGGCAAAAACTCTAGTTATAGTGTCCACACAACCACACTTAGGGTTTATGCAGGTTTCACCAAGTCAAATTTAAGACTTAAGACCTTTTTAAGACCATCAAGAATGAAATTTCAGACTTATATAGGGCTAAACGATAAGGGTTTTCGTAATGACGCAGCAGAATTTATTTATTTATTTTGTGCCCCACCAAGAAGCAAATTCAAATAATTATTTTAGCCACATATGTTAAATAATGTGTCAAAACAAGCAGACCCTAGATGTATACATGCAATTTTTTTCAACATAACTTGAAAAAAAAAAAAAAAACCTGTTAAAAACTTATGTAAACTGATAAACTAATGTACGCACAACAACATGTGATAATCTTACTTATAAATAGAGTTTTGCTAAAAGGTTAATTGAGATGTATTGCTGGTGATTGGATCAGTGTTGGATCGACTGGGTAGCGTTATACATAAAGAAAAATTAAGACCTGTTTAAAATTATTTTAAGACCTAAAAGAGAATATTTCAGTGATATTAAGAATTTAAAGGCCTAAAAATGTGTTTTGGAAATTTAAGACTTTAAGGGTGCTTTCACACCTAGACTTTTGTTTCAGAACCTGGCACATTCCCCCAGTTAGCGTGGTTCGTTTGGCATATGTGAATCCAGCAATCGCACTCAGATCCTTGCCAAAACAATTGGTCCGAGATCGCCTGAATGAGATGGTCTCGGCTCAATTATAACGAACTCTGGAGTGGATTGATTGTAGTGAGAAACGAGAAAAAAAAGGCAGGATGTCATTCCTACCGGTAAATGTGCATTTCATGTCAAATACGAAAGTGAAAGCATGTTACCCATTAATGAGAGCTGTTTATCCGTTAGGAAAATTAACCGAACTGCAGTCTTGGTTTATCTGTTATTTCTCTCTATAATGTAAAACCTATAATGCATAATTCTAGCTAACGGCTATGTATGAGAACGTCTTACTCTTACTTCCGATTTATATTTGGTGACGATGTCTGTGGGTGTCACCATTCAAAATTAAAGCGCAGCTTTTCACTTATGATGTCTTATTGCTCATTGTCATAAATTAAAATAAGGACGCATGACAGCTGAGCCGGACAAAATAAACCGTGAAACTCTGACCAACGTAAAGAGTTTACTCTCACGTTGTTTTAGCTCTTTTGGTCCGTTTAGAAACTTTGCCGTGTGAAAGCGAACCGCACCAAGAACAAAGAGCAACATTGTAACAATTTTAATCCCTGTTTAGAAACAATAAAATCGATCCCTAAAGCCTAGTTCACACTACAGGATTTTAAACATCGGCAGATCGCTGTGCCGTTCACACTACATGACTTGATTTTGTGTCTTTTAATCACTGTGGTGTTCACACTACGTGACACTGCGTAAATGATCCACAAGAGGAGGGTCACACACTACATGATCTGACAACAACTTGTTCGCCAACAGTTCAGTCAAGCTACCAAACCACAGCCAATGAAATTTTGAGGGAGGAGTCATCAGAAAAAGCTGAACACTATTGGCTGCCTGTGTGCTGATTACATCACTGACAAAGTTTCAAGCTTTCAAGGGAGCATTTTAAAACATCGTCAGTCAGCTGATGCATCAGCGGATCAATCACTCATCTGCAAGTTCAAGTGGAAAGATACACAGAGAGTTTTTAATTTTTGTAATTTTATAACTCTTTGAAATAAAACTAACATATCTATAACACCCTGACGGTACCTAAATATCTGTGCATTTTTTTCTAACATTGTTATTTTTTTAAATTACAAAACAGTAAAGAACTGAGCATTTCTACCATTAATTACCATATTGGTCAACATGACTGCATGCATGTCTGCTACTTTTCGCTGTGACTTTAAATATGCATGCATTTTTTTTTGCCTAGCAATTTCCTGCTAAAATAAACAACTTTCTGATAGCAAAAACATAAATTTACTTCAGATATATCTTTCAAAACAGCATACTCTGTGCCGTGAAATAGCTCCTGTTTGAAAGTGAAAATGAGGCTCAGACCTTTGCATGTTCTAGTATCTTAACTAAATATTTATAGGCTGTATTACCAAAAAAGATAATATTTTTAGGGCAATGCTGTCATAAAATATGATGAAAGACATTCAAAGCTTAATTTTAATATCTCAATAGAAGTTTTGAATGTAAATATGATGTGAGAAAGGTCAGAATGATCAGTATGGTAATTCTAATAGTTGCAGAATTCTAGTTCCACTGTTAATATAGCCTACTCTCATGTCCATGTTAACACAGAATGAAGCCAGTGCATTCTGGCCAATCACAGACGTTTCTGTTGAGCTCCTGAGCACATGGCCATTCAGCTCATGCTGATATGCTCTCTCAATGGCTGCAGCTCATCACTACATCTGACAGCACGTGGGGTCGGGTCGGCCGATTGCTCTGGAATATTCAGCAGGCTAAATATTGGATTTTCGTCTGAGAGGTGTCGCGATGCTTCAGCGAGCCTCTTTGAAGCGTTGTTCAGTAGTTCACACAAAGAATGCACAGTGCCGAGCATCCGCAAATTTTTCCCCGATCACAGCCCGATCTGTCTGCGAGCTCGTTAACTTCCAAATAGGGCTCAAATCAGGCTTAAAATCCTGTAGTGTGAACTAGGCTTAAGGGTGCTTTCTCACCTTTCGTGCAGTTAGCACGGTTCGTTTGACATATGTGAATCCAGCAATCGCGCTTGGATTGGCACCAAAACAATCGGTCCAAGATCGCCTGAATGAGGTGGTCTCGGCTTGATTGGACTCTAGTCATAATAAACCGTAAAACTCTGACCAATGTGAGGCGAGTTTACTCGCATGTGACTTGTTTTAGCTATTTTGGTCCATTTAGAAACTTTGCTGCGTGAAAGCGATCCACACCAAGAACAGACCATCATTGATTTTAATCTCGGTTTTGGAACAAGAGAATCGATCCACAGGTGTGAAAGCACCCTAAGACCCTGGAAACACCCTGACACTGTAACCGGAGTGTCGAAAAATCTAAAAGTTTTCAGAAAGTCACTTCATAGTGTGTTTTCATGCAGACAAACAGCCAAACAGAGTAGAAAAAAATGTTTTGAAAATACCTGCGTTCATGTTGACAGGGCCTAATATCATTAAACAATATACATTCTATTAAAATATGTGTTTGTATGTGTTCTACCTCGCAGGTGTTGTAATCCTCTGAGTTGAGAAGGTTGCAGAGTTGAGGCAGCAGTTCAGGCCACGTCTGCAGCTCTCCTTTAGATGCGATGGTTGTGATGAGAATACCTGCAGACACGCAGACACAAACTCGGTGCTTAAGCTGTTTGGCCAATGTTAACTCACAATCACACAACAAATGAACTCAGCCAGTCACTCAATTAAGCAAGCCACTGAAGCCTGGGCTGAGACTGACCGATGGTGGCGCGGATAAGAGGAGACGGGTCCCCGATGTTGTTGAGACACTCTCTCTTGATGAAGTCAGCCACAGCCGGAGGGAAGTTCTGGTAGTGAGCCTTCACATTATTCTTGAGGATCAGGCCGCTCAGAGAACGGGTGGGCTCATCTGCAGAGAAAAACACACACATACACGTCTTTAGAGATGTGATGGGAGAGTGTTTGACAGGTGGTGCATGATGGGATAATACTGACCTTCAGATTTGAGGCTGGTGAGGACGAAGATCAGGTAGTTGTTGAAGTCAGGATACTGATTTAGCTGCTCCAGTTTCTAATGAAAGCATTACGAAAAGAAAGTCAAAACGAGTTAAATGAGTGTTTTGCGAAAATTCAAGCTGCAGAATGTGGGCTGTTGGAAAAATATTGGAAAAACTGACATTGCGATATTTTATATTTCTACGATAAATATTGCGATATTGAATATATAATTTCACCATATTAAATGAACATGTCTATTTGAAAAGAATTCATAATTTTCAATACACTGAGATGATTTTGTAAGGGAGTGCATCTACAAAATAAATAATACTATTCCAGATACCTGTATTACGTGTAATGAAGAGGTACACTTTACCACTGTATATGGGAATGTGTGAAAGTGAAACCCTTTTGGCAAGGTGTTATTGAAATAACTGACCAAATTTTATCAAAGAAATTACCATTGGATCCTAAGATTTTTATCCTGGGTATATCCTGTCAGCCCTCTCTTACAAAACAAAGAGGTCAGATTCATAGACATGTATTTTACAAGCTAAACGTATTATTGCTCTTAACTGGAAAAATATAAATGAACCTAAAATTGGAAAGTGGATTAAAGAAATGGCAGCTCATATGTCAATAGAAAAGATCACATACATTGTCAAAAAGAAACAAAATGTGTATGTGTATAAAAAGATATATGGAGACCATTTAATAACTTCCTGAAGTACAATGAAGCACAATGTAAATGCAGTCTGCTACAACAAGAACAAGCTTAGAGGGAGTAGGGGGGTATCATGGTCTAAACATAGACTCGGGAAACACTCTACCGGAATCAAACATATCCTTTTTTTGTTGTTTGTTTTTTGTTCTCATTTATTTATTTTATTTCATTTTTTTTTTTTTAACCTCTTAAGGCTCAAGGTGTTTTTTTTACATGCATTTTTTATTTTTATTTGCTATTTGGGCTTATTGGAACCTAATTAGAATAAAAATCTAAGTATCATCTTTTGATATGATGTACTTTTAGAGAAAAATGATGTCCATATATGTGGACTTGTGGTCCGAATTTACATTAAACACTTTTTCCCGAATTTTCTTTTATGCATATTTAACATAGATTTTTTTTTTAACTTGCTTTGACTATCAGAGAGTAAAAACAACATTTTTTTCCATTTTGGACAGTTTAAAATAGGGTTTGGGACATTTCATATGCTGCAAAACAGTTGCAGGATGACACTGTATGTCTGTAACAAAATATAAAACATTCAAAGTATTTTAAATAGCCTCTTAAGAGCTAAAAATGTGCTGTCCACGCATGTGGACACTCGGGCCCTAGGAGGTTAAGGGAAAGGGTTGATGGGAGGGAGAATAGGGTGTTAAACGTTTGCTGTGTTTTCATGATATTTATTCAGTAAGTGTGTAATCTGTTGTGATTTTCAAATTGAAAAAAAGTAATAAATATATTGTACAAAAAATAAAATAAATAAATAATAATATAATGAATAAACCAATCACAAACATTGAGAAATCTAGTACAGCAACAACACTGCGCAAACAAAATTCAGTGCTATATGATTTTCTGGAAGTCTAGCAGTATTTAGATGCACAAATTTAATAATCAAATGTAAAATAACACCATATAGTATATATACATAAATGCAATTAATGTTCCTTAAAGTTAAAAATATAATTTCTTATGCCTGAATACTTTTAAACTGAATTAAATGCTAAAAACACACATAAATAACAAATGTTTTGGTAACTTCATAATTAAACGTTGCAAAAACTAACACAAATCATAAGTGTTTTCAAATTCTGGTCAATAACATTCCCGATTCAACATTGCAGAACCTGTGATGTGACTATTGCAGATGTGCACATAGCGATATCGATGCTGAAACAATATACTGTGCAGCCCTAATCCAGTGGTTGAAATACAATCAGCTAAAGAGGCAGTGGGCTGGTTATAGAGATCAAAACAAAGACAGACGTTACAAAACAGAACACACAATTTTAATGCAGAATATCTGACTTTAGCATTGGTTTTCAGATAAACAAGAATGTTCACTTAGCAGGTTTCTCAAATCTGCAAACATAACGGTATTTTTATGCTTTTAAAGAGCTAAAAACCTACATACAGTACCTTTAAATAAATATAAGATCAATATCTTGAGGAATTTTTCTGATAATTCATATTTTGCAAGTTTTTGTGCTGAACCTGGATGGTTTAGCAATGTCATACATAAACAAATGTGACACTAAAACTACTAGCAGATGCTGACAAGGTCCACTCTTCATAAGTGATTAAATTATTAATTTATTAAATATTATTCGTTCATTAAAAAGCAAGGTGAGTGCATGTCTTTATTAATTAAATCACTGACTTCAAAGAATCATTTTCAAAATTTATTTACAAAAAAAATAGACAAAACCGTGTCTTAAATGTCGCTCAATATTAATTTCGTTTGTTGAACGATTTTAGAAAATCAACATCACGATTGTGATAACATAAGAGTTGCTATTCAGAACAAAATAAAGAGTTTGCTTGATATTACTGAATTATAAGCATACAGTTGAGGACAAAACTTCTTCATATTTATTTTCCAAGTGCTGATTAACAGATAAGGTTTGTTGTCAGCACACTTTTAAACATAACCACAGTAATAACTAATTTATTTTGTCTCTGGCATGATGACAGTACATAAGGTTTTACTAGTTATTTTCCAACATGCTAGAATTCTAGATTTTACGTAATGCCACGTCAGCAACAAACACTACGTTCATGGCAAAAGCAATTAACTAAAAATAAATTTAATAATAAAATAAATTAACAAATTAAGATGTTTTTTGTTAATGTATGATAAAAATTCTAAAAAAACGTTAATGGTAAAAAAAAAATCTTCAGCTGTCATTAAATGCAAGCTATTATTATTTTTCCAGATTTACATTAGGAGGAATTTTTGGATCAATGAGCATCACAGACATGTGGTTGAGAAAAGATGTGAACGCACCTCTTGAACGGCTCTCTGCGTGGCCGTATCTGGAGACTGTGAGTCCTTCAACAACTGCAGCACCTGCTGTAAACCCTGTTCATCCGGCTGCCACTCCATCCTGAGCTACATAAAAAACAAAGCATATATATATATTATTACTTAATATTAATGCCATGTAAGCAACAATGGCTAAAAACAATTCATTAAAAATAAAAACAATAAAAACCACAAGCAAATACATATGTAGATTACATTAGAACATTAATATATGATCAAAAACTCAAACATTTTTCCTGGAAACACAGAATATCTGAGTGAGTTTGCAATAATATCATTAAACATTACTTTATTGTTTCTGTTTAGTTTTAATAAATATAATACACACATCCTTTTATTTTGAATATTTTGTAAATGTAGCAAGATTATTGTTGTGAAAAATGTATGTAAAGTGTGTGTACACAATGTGAACAAACTGAAAATAAAAAAAAAAAAATATTATGGCAAAAAAAAAAAAGATTTTACTCCACCAATACACACACACACACACACACACACACACACACACGGGGGGAAAAACACCACTGCTGATTGGTTGAGTTTTGTAATTAAATGAACATGTCTCATCAATGAACCACTGATGCAATAAAAATATAGAATTTTTGAAATCATTCCTCATTGCTGCAAGCATCTGGATGGCAGGTTCACACATCAGCTTTTCCATCGGATCTGGGTAAAGTGGGATCTCAGCAGACGCGAGTGTGAATGTTTGACTTGCGTGTGGGCTGTGTGTGAATGAGCAAGTGTATCTTCAGATGCTCCACAAGTCTCTGCACAATAAAATAAGATATTCAAAGATGCCTTTTCAAGTTGTAAATAAATCTGTTTGTGAAACAATATATGAAGAAGACAGAAGTCAATGATAGGGATGGGCATTTCTGACCATTCTTCATTTCGATTAATCCACAGGTTTGACAAACGAGTACTCGATTAATCGGGGGCGGGGTTTAAGCTAGAGAGGCGGGGCTTTAAGCAAGGGGGCGGGGCTTTAATTCAATAAAAAAATATATAGATAGATAGATAGATAGATAGATAGATAGATAGATAGATAGATAGATAGATAGATAGATAGATAGATATTTATTTAAAGCCCTGTTAAAAATGTTGTTGATAAAACTATGACAGGATTCAGAAAACAATTAAATCAACGCTGTTGGGTTATTAAAAATCACCATCAATATTGGTTAACACAGTAAACATTTAAAGAAGTGTAACAAGTGGCGTATTTAGTCATGGGCAATATGGTCGATGCCCAGGGTGGCATCTAGGTGGCACGGGGAGACGGTGCGAAAAAAAAACGAGCCCCAAAAGCTTTGAGTTACGATTTACTTTATGCAAGTGTATTAATTTAAAGTAGTAATCCCAGAATAAAGACATTAGAGGTCATTCACATTTGGCGTATTTTGCATGTGCAAGTTTGTTATTGTCTATGTGCAACCGAAAAAAAGGTGGTGAAAGCAAACTGACGCATGCATGCGTGCAGAAAACCATTCCCGCGCACCTTACGCGCTGCTCTTTTCCCGGTGTACATGTACGCCGATAAAATACATGCCGTTTATGTACTGTGAAACCGGAGTAACTTTTATGCAGAGGTGTCGGCACGCAGCGAGCTTTGCAAGTCGACAAAACTGAAGTTATAATATGATGATGATCTTATTTTGACTATATGGCTATGAAGCTGAAAGGAGAGATAATGAACCAGGGAGGTACGACTTATACCATTAATTCTCAGCCATGAGTCGGGTCTAAGACAATAGATAATTACATTAAATATATTTTTTGTATTCTAATTGTCTTTAATATTCAAGCAAAAGATTTCTTAAGAGATCTTAGCATATCACTCCAGTTGTCTAAATGTTTTCCAGTTACATTTAGGATTGATTTCTGTTATTTATTTAGAATAATAATTGTATAATATAAATAATAATAATATTATTATTATTATTAATAATAATAATAATAATTGTATTTATTTCTAAGTAGGCCTACATTTCTTAAAGCAGGTGGTTCGCCCAGGGTGGCATTTAAACTAGAACCGCCACTGATGTGAGGCTACATGACGCATTGTAAATAAAATTAATCATAAAGCCTAGAGACACAATATGAAAATGTTATATTACAAATTGTGTTTATCTACACAAAATGCATGTGAGCTTGAACTACATGCCAACCAGAAAGTGGATGCCGCTTTAAAACACCGGCAACTGAAGCCGCGCAGAAAAGAGAAACAGTTATTTTACAGTATTATCCCCTTCAATATGTGTCTTATTATTTCTATAAATATAGAAATATGGATCCGTTTTTAAAACTATAACTTACCTTTTTATATATTGTTGACAACAACAATAAACACACATTTGATACTCTGCAGTTCAGTTATTTTATTCAACTGACATTTTTACCAAAACAATATTTTACTTCAGCAGCATCACAACAGATGTGGATCAAAAAGGTTTTTTTTTAATTGTAAAAGGTTCGCAAAAATAAAGTTTCACCAAAACTTAGCCTAACCAAACGGCTGTTAAGTAGCATAGCCTAACTAAAATTATAGAATAATTTGGCTGCTTAAACTTAAAATAAAATAGCCTGAATATTTTTACCACAGCTATAAAACTTAAAGATTAGGTAAAATAACATTTCTTTCAAAATGATCAGTCGGTGGAAGTAAATAAAATAAAGCCGGCCTAATTTAACTATGCTGCTTAAAACTAAAACAAATACAGCCCGAATATTTTACCATGCATGGCTAATAAACCTTAACACAAGGAAGGACTACATGTTTTTTATTCAAAAAGATCAGTCTACATGCTCCAACGAAAGCCGAGTGCGAAGTTTATTTACAATTAGACCGGCGCAGAAAAAAAAGGCGCTCAGCAGAAGTTGCAGGAACAGCCAGGTACCCATGGGCGCAACGGTGCTTAGCCTTGCATATCGAGACTCATTTACTTTGCACCACAATAAAGGATCCGGGTTTAGATAGATGCATGGCTCCCTGAAGTAGCTTTTGATTTTGGTGTCATCCGGTGAAACATTAGCCTACTCATGCCGTAGGCTAGTCCTCCCCGAAAAGATTGTTTAAGACACGACGCGCACATGACAGCTGAAAGTTTCACACACCAGACCGGCACATTCGCATTGTATTTAAAATGAAACTATTCAGATGGCGCTCTGTGATGCGGCAGAAAAATGAACAGTGTCCTGAGTCGTGCTGGGCACCGCTGTGTATGTTTAGAATTCTGAAATGCGCTGCGTGGCGCGACGCGGCGTTTCTGAGTGTGACCCCCTATAGATCTGCTCTCAGGTCTTGTCTAGACGCAACTCCCTGCAGCCATAACCAAATCAAATATCAAACTACCGCCCAAATACCAGCATAAATAATAAGAACCATTGTAAGTAATTTAATTTTAGAGTTAATCGATCATCGTTTTCATGCTCGATCGTCGCTGATGGGTTCGATTAATCGATTGATCGAATAATCGTGCACATCCCTAGTCAATGATTTATTGTAATTATTCAGCCGGACATGTTTACTGCTCCAAAAGAGTTTCAATGTTTAAGTAAAATATATTGTGGTCAATAGGAAACAATATGTTTTATACCCAGACCATTAATAATTGTATTTTGAAATTGCATTTGAGGGTCTCTGTGGTTAAGATCTGAAAAATGGATTATAATAACTAGAACAGAATATTAACCACCCAATAATTTAAAACAACAACTAAACAAACATACTACTTCACTAAAAAACCTTGCAAGCTTCTTGCTTGAGTTTTAATGAATCCACATTAGGGCTGCACAATATATCGTTTCAGCATCGATATCGCAATGTGATAAGATTCTGACGGAATGATAACCTTGGATAAAATGATCACGGTTTTACGGTATTGTGATTACTGCTCTAAAATATATTCTTTTTAAATGTCTGGGCAAAAAACTAAAACTTTTCCCCTTTTGAACATAATATATTTTATTTTGAGAAACATTTAAAATATTTTGGAGCAGTAAACATGTCAGGCTAAATTATTCAAATCAATCATTGACTTCTGCAGTCTTCATTTGTTTCAAAAACACAGATTCTTTTTTTTTTTTTTACAATTTAAAAAGGCATCTTTGGAGATCTTTTCTGCTGGAGATACAGTTGTCCTAAAAAAACGTAAAATAAAAAAATCTTACACAGGGCTCGAAATTGGGACCGTTTTGGTCGCATATGCACCTGAAATTTTATCTATGCGACCTCAAAATATATTTGGGAGCATTTGTGCGATTGCATAAAATTGATGTCGTGCGACCAGTTTTCACAGCAAAATGTTCACCACATGCGCGCAATTAGGGGGCATTCACGCATTAAGGAATGGTTTAAAACAGTTGACAGGTCAACTTGCTGCAGTAAACAAAGCCTGCAATGTTTGCCCCGCCTTCAAGCTCTTCTTATTGGCCCACTGCGCTAGCACAGAACGCGAATGCATTGGTTAATATCAGCTGTCAATCACTCAGTTCCGATGACAGAGAGCTAGAGCCGCGAAAATGTAAAGGTCTGGATCCGAGAGAATGAAAACAACACTGACAGATTATGTTTTAGAAAGCACCTAATTTACAAATAATGGCAGATCTGATTAGTGTAATGAATGTCAATCCAGCATTTACACTTTTCGAAGAGTGAATAAAAGACTTCCAGTGTTTAAAGTCCGCTATGAAAATGACTAAAGCATTCACCGTAATGCCAGTGGGACGGGGTTTTCAGGTAACAGTGTTTGCCACTGAATCTACACATTAACCACAAGATGTTCTAACATTGTTTAATCATCACGATGCTGTCAGTCGTGAGACTGACACCGTGTTCACCATCGCTAAAGAGCATGCATTCACTGAGATGAAACTAATATTGCAGCTCATGAAAAGACCGGTATTGCTTTTAAGATGACGTATGCCAATAATAAGTTATATGTCAATATCATCTGTGCAATATCAGACACAACCCGTGAGAACAGCAGTTATTATTGTTAATTCAGTTCTTCTCATTCACGCCAAGCAGTGATTGCAGGGCCGGTGAGCGCATGCAGATTTTTGTTTATTTGTTAGTTGTGATTAGAGTGTTAATATATCATAGAATCTGTTAATATAAAACGTGAAGTAATGGTGCTCATAATTTTTGGTGGGTGAGACTAAATTTTGTCTTATGCGCCTACATTTTTGAAGTTAGGAGCACCGGTGCTACCAAGAAAAAAGGTTAATTTCGAGCCCTGTTACATATACTTTAGGAACGGTATAGCAGAACATTTTGACCGTTTTAAAACCTTGACTTTTTCAAACAGCGATATACCTTGAAAACGGTTATCATCCCATGCCTACTTCTATACAGCTTAAAGTGACATTTAAAGGCTTAATTAGGCAATTTATTATATAACGATAGTTTGCTCTGTAGACTATCAAAAAAAATATATTGCTTAAAGGGGCTAATACTTTGGACCTTAAAATGGTTTTTAAAAAATTAAAAACTGCTTTTATTCTAACCAAAATAAAACAAATAAAACTTCAACTGTACATATTTATTATATAATATATTTACATACGTTAAAGTGGGATTATATAGCCACAGTTCGAAATACACTAAATGAGAGGAGTTACTCAGGGTCCTTTGCCAACCCTTCCCCTCTCTCTGCTCCCAACTACTTCCTGTCAATCATCTGCACTATTCTATCCATTAAAGGTTAAAAACCCCTAAAAAAAATTATTATAATTTTTTTTTTTATCATCTGCACAGGTTTTTAAGTGCTAAGAGAGTTTAAATCATTTAGACACAAGCAATCTCCCCATTTGTAACTTTAATAGAAAATCATTTTATTGAACTATTTAAAGAGTAAAGTCTTTGCAGTGTTGTTTTATGTTTGCACCTGACTACGAATTGACTCTTCTCTGAAAATACTAAAGCACTGTTTACTTTACTTTTAGATTTGCTCTATTGCTTTTTGCTATGCTTGTATTTTGTTTATTACATTTCATGCATGATTTGTTCACCTACAAACCCCTGCCAATCAATCGAAAATTAATCAATTGTTTCTAAATAGAGCTATTCAATTAATCTGGGGAACTTCGAAATGCGAAATATCTCAGTGGCGCAGCCCTAATCCACATTTGTTTATTCAAAAAAAAAATGTAAAAAATTAAGTAAATAGTTGCTTGGAACACAATGTAATTCTACCACGGATAAACATAAACAGTCAATCTCTAGGCTCTTGAAACTCCATGCAAGAAAATGTACTTTATTCAACTGGATAACACAAAAAGCCCCTTCAATATCACTTTGGCACAGAGTTGCTCTTGAATATGTTTCTTTAGATTATTTAACTTGTATTGCTCTTATATAAAAGTTTGCATATTTCATAAAAGGTGGGAGCCATTCTGAACATATTTGAGGGTGAATATTTCTTCTATGATTTCTAGAGAACTTTCATAATTTATCAGGGCTCGAAATTGCGACCATTTTGGTCGCATTTGCGCCCCAAATTTTATCTATGCGACCTCAAAATATTTTTGGGAGCATTTGTGCGACTGCATAAAATTGTTGCATGTGATCAGTTTTTACTGCAAAATGTTCACAACATGCGCGGATTTAGGACACATTCACGCAGAATGCATCTTTGCATTTGAAATGCAGCGCTCATAAACAGTTTAAAACTGTTGCCCTGTCAACTTGCTGCAGTAAACAAAGCCCGCAATACTTGCCCCGCCTTCGCGCTCTTTTTATTGGCCCACTGCGCTACAACTGATCGTGAATCAATTGGTTAAAATCAACTATCGATCACTCAAGTCAACGCCTTCTGCCTTCAGATGACAGGAGAGCTACAACCGCAAAAATGTAAAGCGCTGAAGATGAGAATGACAACAACACGGACAGATTTTGTTTCACAAACTACCTAAAGCAACAAATAATGGCACATCTGATTACTGATCGTGGTGAATGTTAATCCACAATCTACATTTGTCGAAGAGTGGATAAAAGACTTTCATTGGCTTCAAGTCCGCTATGAAAATAACTAAAGCATTGTAAAGTCTGTGGGATGGAATTTTCAGGTAACTGTTTGCCACATCTACACATTTTAAGCATGAGAGGTTCCGTTTAATCCTTCATTTAATCGCCAGATGCTGTCAGCCGTGCAGCTTTAAGTAAAAGTTAACACCACGTACACCATCGCAAAAGGGCTTGCATTGACTAAGATTGAACTAATATTGCAGCTCATGAAAAGACCGGTATTGCTATTAAAATGACGTACACAAATAATAAGGTATACATCAAAAGCCTCTGTGCAATATCAGACATCACCCGTGAGAACAGCACGTTAACAGATTAATTCATGTCAAGTAGTGCGT
This sequence comes from Danio kyathit, assembly GCA_903798195.1. NCBI lineage: Eukaryota > Metazoa > Chordata > Actinopteri > Cypriniformes > Danionidae > Danio > Danio kyathit. Next base: position 67,547,209 of record LR812519.1, on the reverse strand, counting down.
GCAGGGCCGGTGAGCAGTCCGTCCGTGTATCTTTTGGTCACTCAATTATGTTATAAAAATGTATTTTCTTGTGATAACAGGATTTCGTTGAGACATATTTTCCTCACGCAAGCATATATATTTTTTGTTTGTTAGTGTTGATTTCAAATGCAATAAATCTGTTTATATAAAACTTAGCAACAGTGCTCATAATTGGTGGGTGTGACTAAATTTTGACTGGTGTGCCTACATTTTTAAAGTTAGGAGCACCAGTGCTACCAAGCAAAAATGTTGAGCCGAAATTTCGAGCCGTTTATGTAATCTGTAATGTTTGTATGTATACATACCCTTTTTTTTTTAAAATGTGCTTTATTTTCTCATCCTGTGTTCTTTGTTTATTTTATCTTTGTAAATGTTGAAAATCAATAAACATACAAAAAAATAAAATAAAAATAAATAAAAATAAACAAATAAATAAATAAATCACAGTCAATGTTATTCATTTGACATTTACAAATTCAACATCCCTTCATTTTGTATAGTGTTTTTCAGATTACTATTAAAAGTTTTGCAAACTTCCAATGAATGTTCGGATCTCATCGTATCCAAATGTATGTTTGTTTGACTTTAGTGAGTGCGTATGTGTGTGTATGTGAGAATGTTTTATAATAAGCATGTGTGTACGATCCACAGTGCGTATGAGGATGTTTATATGTGTGTGTTTCTGAGTGTATATATTCTTGTGTATAACCGAGCGTGTGTTTGTGCGTGTATAATCTCTGCGTGAGAGATTGTGTGTGAGTGTATATATATTCTTGTGTATAACTGAGCTTGTGTGCATATAATCTAAGTGTATAAGATAGTGTGTTTACATGTGTGTGTTCTTGAGTTTATATATTCTTGTGTATAACTGAGCTTGTGTGCATATAATCTATGTGTATAAGATTGTGTGTGTGTTTACATTTATTCTTCTGTATAACTGAGGACGTTTGTGTGTATAATCTCTCTGTGTGATGATGTTGACATGTGTGTACTCTTGCAACTGAGCATGTGTTTGTATGTATATAATCTCTGTGTAAGATTGTGTGTGTTCCTAAGTGTATACATTCTTGTGTATAACAGTGTGTTTGTGTGTGTATAATCTCTGTGTATAAGACTGTGTTTACATGTGTGTTCTTGAGTGAATATATTCTTGTATATAACTGAGCGTGTGTGTGTTTGTGTGTATGTGATTGTGTGTGTTCTTGAGCGTATATATAGTCTTGTATATAACTGAGTGTGTGTTTGTGTGTATGTGATTGTGTGTGTTCTTGAGCGTATATATAGTCTTGTATATAACTGAGTGTGTGTTTGTGTGTATGTGATTGTGTGTGTTCTTGAGCGTATATATAGTCTTGTATATAACTGAGTGTGTGTTTGTGTGTATGTGATTGTGTGTGTTCTTGAGCGTATATATAGTCTTGTATATAACTGAGCGTGTGTGTGGTTGTGTGTATGTGATTGTGTGTGTTCTTGAGCGTATATATTCTTGTGTATAACTGAGCGTGTTTGCGTGTAACCTCTTTGTGTACGAGATTATGTGTCTGTTTACATGTATATTCTTGTGTATAACTGAGCGCGTGTTTGTGTTCTTGAGGGTACATATTCTTGTGTATAACCGAGCGTGTGTTACGTGTCCCTGAGTGTAGAAATTGTTGTGCTACCGAGTGTGTTTGTGTGTGTAATCTCTGTGTGTATGGGATTGTGTGTTTGTAGCCCGTATACGTGTCTGTGAGGGTGCTTACATGTGTGTGTGTTCCTGAGTGTATATATTCTTGTATATAACAGAGCGCGTGTGTATAATCTCTGTGTGTATGGGACTGTGTGTGTGTTCTTGAGTGTATATATTCTTGTGTATAACTGAGTGTGTGTTTGGTTGTGTAATCTCTTTGTGTACGAGATTATGTGTGTCTGTGAGGGTGTTTACATGTGTGTGTTCCTGTGTGTATATATTCTCATATATAACCGAGCGTGTGTTTGTGTGTGTATAATCTCTGTGTGTATGGGACTGTGTGTGTATTCTTGAGTTTATATATTCTTGTGTATAACTGAGTGTGTTTGGTTGTGTAATCTCTTTGTGTACGAGATTATGTGTGTCTGTTTACGTGTGTGTTCCTTAGTGTATATATTCTTGTATATAACAGAGCGTGTGTTTGTGTGTGTAATCTCTCTGTGTATGGGATTGTGTGTGTATTCTTAAGTGTATATATTCTTGTGTATAACAGAGTGTGTGTTTGGTTGTGTAATCTCTTTGTGTACGAGATTATGTGTGTCTGTGAGGGTGTTTACATGTGTGTGTGTGTGTGTGGTCCTGTGTGTATATATTCTTGTAAATAACCGAGCGCGTGTTTGTGTGTGTATAATCTCTGTGTGTATGGGATTGTGTGTGTATTCTTGAGTGTATATATTCTTGTGTATAACAGAGTGTGTGTTTGGTTGTGTAATCTCTTTGTGTACGAGATCATGTGTGTCTGTTTACGTGTGTGTTCCTTCATGTATATATTCTTGTAAATAACCGAGCGCGTGTTTGTGTGTGTATAATCTCTGTGTGTATGGGATTGTGTGTGTATTCTTGAGTTTATATATTCATGTGTATAACTGAGCGTGTGTTTGCTTGTGTAATCTCTTTGTGTACGAGATCATGTGTGTCTGTTTACGTGTGTGTTCCTTCATGTATATATTCTTGTAAACAACCGAGCGCGTGTTTGTGTGTGTATAATCTCTGTGTGTATGGGATTGTGTGTGTATTCTTGAGTGTATATATTCTTGTGTATAACTGAGTGTGTTTGGTTGTGTAAGCTCTTTGTGTACGAGATCATGTGTGTCTTTTTACGTGTGTGTTCCTTAGTGTATATATTCTTGTAAATAACCGAGCGCGTGTTTGTGTGTGTATAATCTCTGTGTGTATGGGATTGTGTGTGTATTCTTGAGTGTATATATTCTTGTGTATAACTGAGTGTGTTTGGTTGTGTAATCTCTTTGTGTACGAGATCATGTGTGTCTGTTTACGTGTGTGTTCCTTAGTGTATATATTCTTGTAAATAACCGAGCGCGTGTTTGTGTGTGTATAATCTCTGTGTGTATGGGATTGTGTGTGTATTCTTGAGTGTATATATTCTTGTAAATAACCGAGCGCGTGTTTGTGTGTGTATAATCTCTGTGTGTATGGGATTGTGTGTGTATTCTTGAGTGTATATATTCTTGTAAATAACCGAGCGTGTGTTTGTGTGTGTAATCTCTGTGGCTATGGGATTGTGTGTGCGTTGTTGAGTGTACATATTCTTGTGTACAACTAAGCGTGTGTTTGAGTGTGTAAACTCTTGGTGTACGAGATTATGTGTGTCTGTGGGTGTTTACATGTGTGTACTCTTAAGTGTATATACTATTTTGTATAACTGAGCGCGTATTTGTGTGTGTATAATCTCTGCGTGTATGAGATTGTGTGTGGGGGTAGGCCGAGTGTGTGTTTACGCGGCCCGGTTTAACCCAATTCCCCGGCTCCCACACACGCTTTAACCGACCACACACGAAATAAAACGCATTAAATCGGTGAAATCAGTGCGGTGAGCGTGTATAAAGATGATGTATAAACAGAGACAGACGCTGATGTAGCCGTTAGCCGCTATGCTAACCCGCCAAACGTTCTCACCTTCAGTCAGTGGATCCCTCTCTCTCTCTCTCTTTCAGTCTGTGTTTATCACTCTCTACCGCTGCACGCACGCTGATCTCCGTCTGGTCACGGTAACGGAAGGCTCGCCGCGGGTCTCCACTTATTATCGACGGGATTTAATCGGTGTGTTTGCTGGTATCCTTATTTCACCGGCGGCGGCTGATGCATGGCGGACGCGTTAATCGCGCTCTGTGTATCTGTGCGGCTTCCGTACCGTGACGCTACGCTCACGTAACGTCTCATTTACATAAAACTACAAGTACTGCGACTACTGAATAAACACTGACCGTTAGATTTTTTTTGTAGAAAATTAAGTTAAATATTTTACGCTAATTAATAGATATATATATTGTGAATGAAGGGTTGTGGGGAGTGTAATTAATTTTAAAGGAGTGCAACTCATTTGGTATCCTGTAGATGGAGACAAAGTCGGAAATGATGATGGGTCATTCAGGTTCATTATCCTCCTCGCCATGAAGGATTTAGTACACGGAAGTATTGTGGTAGTTTGAATTACCATAATAATAAGTGGTTATTACCACACTGGTGCAGATTTACATGGTATTCCATGTACATATTCAAAGAACAGTCCAAAACTATAGCTATAATGGCAATATGATACTCTTACTTAATGCTTACTTAATGATGACCTCATTATGTTTAATTAAGCAATCTGAAATTAAAACTGTTGCATTTTAATTAATTCATTTATTCATTTTCCTTCAGCTTAGTCTCTTTATTCATCAGGGGTTCCCACAGTGGAATAAAACTTATCCAGCATACGTTTTACGGAGCGGATGCCCTTCTAGCCGCAATCCAGCACCCAGAGGAAACCCACGCCAACACGGGGACATACCTGCCAACACTCCCGTTTTTCCCGGGAGTCTCCCGTATTTCAGACCCATCTCCCGTATTGTTTTGTCTCCCGGAAAACTCCCGGAGTTCCAACTCCCCCACCCCCGTACCTCAGCTTTTTGGTAGTCCGGCCTGAAACCTGGTGCATGTGCTTTTCACTTCGCACGCATATATATATTACATATATCTGAAAATATCATTGTATTGAAGGATGTCCATCTGGAAAATAAGAAACATAAAAGAAGTTATATAATTTGGTTTTAATTGTATTGTATTGGAAGAAATTGTATTGGTTTTTAATGAAGCTGGGAATCTACTGGTATTTCTTTTTCCTTCGATTAGTGGCATTATGATAAAACCCCAACATCCTGATAGCATGGCACTAAACAAACTACTTTTATTGGTAAAAAGCGTTTAGTTTGTAATGCTTTTTATGGCATTTGTGTTGGAAATCATGAACATTTATGTATACAACTCAGGCTCACTCTGAAAACGTACCCCTGTATACATTTCTGGAGAGTGGCAAATATGTCCCAGGAGCTTTGTTTTTTTTGCAGCTTTTGTTTTTGCGAATCTACGAGAGGCCGCTTGTGTATGCTTTTAGAGATCTCAAATTTCTCTCACGAGTGCCGTTCGTGCCTGCTCTTCTCGCGTAAATCCACCAGAGGCCCAGTGGCGTAGCGGACGGGCCCGCAGGGCACGCACCGCAGGGGGGCCCCGCGTGATAAGGGGCCCCCGCGGGATATTTTTGTGTCAAAACGTCACGGAGAAGTGATATCAGCCATTGGCGGCAAACTGCGAAGAAATGACTGGGGCCTCTTTCGCGCGCTCTAGGTGTCGCGCGCACTCGCTCTCACGTGCACTCTCTCTCCCTGCCTTCACGCGCGCTCTCTCTGTAACGGCGCTGTGCGCATTAGTTCCCCGCATTCAGAAGTTAACCCCCAAATTGACACAGGTAAAAAAAAAGATTCACTTGAGTCATGTTCATGTTGTGAAACACTATCAAAATGTCCACTGTTGATTATATTAGACTTTTGTTTTCAATAGCGATTTTAAACCTTTTAATAGAGGAAGTCCTCGGCTCTGCATATTATTAATCAGAAGCTGAGTGTACATAGTTTTACGTTAGGAAATGCAGTCTTGAATTTACAAACAGTCGGCAAGTACCGGAGAACAGATGCAACACATTGATCAAATTTAGTTTTCAGTCACGTTGAAAGTAATATTCTACTCGTTTAGTTTTGCCTTCATTCGTTTAGATGTCAGTACTGACATACGAGTCTTCAACACATGATTTTTTTACAACACGTTTTTTTTTAACATAATAGTTTAACTAATTTCTAATAACTCCCTTTTTTATCTTTCCCATGGTGACAGTGCATAATATTTTACTAGTTATTTTGCAAGATAGTTGTATTTAAATTAAGGTGTAATTTAAAGACTTCACTAGGTTATGTTAACTAGGAAAGTTAGAATAATTAGTCAAGCTATAGTATAACTGGTTTGTTGTGTAGACAATCAAAAATATACAGTAAATATTTCTTAAGGAGGCTAATAATACTGACCTTAAATTGTATTTTTAAAAATAAAAAAACTTTTATTTAAGAAATAAACTTTAAAAAAAATTAACAATTATTTATTATTATTACTTCTTTTTCTTTTTTTACAGGAAATACTGTGAAAATGTCCTTGGTTTGTTAAAGATCACTTGGAAAACATTATTTTAAATTAATGGGAGGGCAAAAAAAAAAAAATGACTTCAAAGTTTACAGGTGTAAAACTGTGCCTTGATGTACTTGAATGTTAGAAATGTGTTATCCACTACAATACAAAGTTCCTTGTCAAATAAATTAACTATAATTATCTTGTTTATATATATAAATTAATTATCTTGTTTATGAAGACTGCAGTCATGCATGAAAAAAATGACGTTTGTGATAGTTCCAACACCCCCCCCCCCTACCCCCCCCTCCCCGGCCACTTCACCAGGGGGCCCCGTCAATAATTCTTGCAGGGGGGCCCCCGCATTTTGCGCTACGCCACTGCAGAGGCCGCTGTTGACTGACTGTTTGACTGACCGATGGACCCACCCTCCTCCTTCCCTAAACCCAACCTATAGTGTTTTCGAAAACACCGATTGACCAGCGCTCACCCGCTTCCCTAAACCCAACCGACAATTTACAAAAGCAATACAGAAAAGAAAAACTCTCGTCTGATTTTTACCACGTTTTCAGATTTACCACATTCTCACCCTGTTATCTACTTATTTTATTTTTTGGATTTTGTTTTTGTCTTTCTTGCTTTCTGGAACCGTTCTTCATCGGACTCGAACTCTGTTGTTGTGGTCAACTCCTCTCTGCGTCTTAAGTTCATCGACGTACATGGCGAGCCACTGAACAAACTGGTAACAGCAGGAAAGAGCAAAAAGTAACGGCGTCATACCGCCCTGTATCGTTCGATTGAAAAATTAAATGCAGCCATATGTTCCTCTGGTTACATAATTTGCGATCTCCAGAAACGTACGTTTTCAGAATGAGCCTATGTTGTATGTATATGTATTTCTCAGAGTGTCCAGTCCAGTGTTTTGTTGAAAAAATGCACATTTTGGCACGTTCTATGTTATCTATTTCAAACACCTTTATTTGCATAACGAATCATGCTGCATAGAGTAGCATGTTAATATGTTTTAACATGTTTTAATTGCTTTTTCATTGAGAGTGTGTAAACAGTTTAAGCAAACTGGAAAAAACAGACCATTCTAGCTTCCTATAGGGTATATGCAGTGCTAGTGTTTCTTCCCATACTGATAAACTTACGGTTCCTTTTACAGCATCGATATTGTAATGTAATTAAAATCTAATCAGTTAAATAGACTTTGGCATTCATTTAATTGCTCAAACGTAAAAGGAGACAAAAAGCTGTTCACTCGCACGTGCCCGTCAGAATCGGCAGGCCAGCGCAGAAACTCCAATGAATATACTGGGGTAAAATAAATGCTCATATTTTAAAGACATGGTGGGGAAAATGTAATTGAATGCAGTGCTTCTTGTACAATCTGTGACCCATTTTATATCGGATATCACTCAGCCATTGGAGATCGCTGATTTTTAAAGAAAATAGACCTTAAATGTGCCGATTTTGTAATGGCATACAGTTCACCGAAAGCGCTTAACCCAGGTTACTGACAAATTAAAAGTCCTTTAGGATACTTCCGCATATACCTATCTATGAAAGCATGCAGACAGATTTATTGTGATTTATTTTGCCAGAAAACTCAAAAAGACAAATATGAATCCTCTTTCAAATGTATTAAAATGTATTTTCACTTTTAATCTGAGAAATAAACAAACTTTGATGTGAGTATATTAGGACATAGAATCCAATTTTTAACATTCATTCATTCATTCATTCATTCATTCATTCATTCATTTTCTTTTCGGCTTAGTCCCTTTATTAATCCGGGGTCGCCACAGCGGAATGAACCGCCAACTTATCCAGCACGTTTTTACGCAGCGGATGCCCTTCCAGCCGCAACCCATCTCTGGGAAACATCCACACACACACTCATTCACACTCATACACTACGGACAATTTAGCCCACCCAATTCACCTGTACCGCATGTGTTTGGACTGTGGGGGAAACCGAAGCACCCGGAGGAAACCCACGCGAACGCAGGGAGAACATGCAAACTCCACACAGAAACGCCAACTGACCCAGCCGAGGCTCGAACCTGCGACCTACCTACTGCGCCACTGCGTCGCAATTTTTAAAATTTTTAAACTATTTGCTATTAATTCTGTTCTTTTGTTTGATGCTTATTAATTGAAATGACCACTTTATGAGCTTTATATTACAATACAACTCTATAGTAATCAAACTTTTATTCCAGTTTGCTGTTATTAAAGGGATAGTTTACCCAGAAATTATAATTCAGTCATAATTTACTTCTACACTTGTTTAAATTTCAAACCTGTTTAAGTTTCTTTTTTCTGTTGAACACAAATGAAGATTCACTTACGGATGCTGGAAAAATCTGCCATTTACTTCCATATAATTGGATGTCAATGGCTGCTTTTTTCAACATTCTTTAGAAAATCTTATTTTCTGTTTACATGAAAAAAATGCATAAATGTTTTGAACTACCTGAGTGGGAGTAACTTAGAACATTTTTAATTTTTGTTGAACTGACTGTCACTTTGGGCCCTATCATACACACGGCGCAGTAGGGCGCAAGACCTGTTTGCCTTGACGTGTTTTCAGACCAACGTAACCCTAATTTTCCCGTTTTCCGCCACGTTGTTTAAATAGCAAATCCCTTTGCGCCACTTTGTGGACTCATGGGTGTTTTGGTCTAGAAAAGAGGTGTGTTAAGGCGCATTGTTGGTGCGTTGCTATTTTGAGGAAATAAAATAGACTGCTCAATAGACCAGCTGAAAGCAGGTCTAAAGTCCAGCGCAGAGCGCGTTAGTTGTGCGCCTCGCTTGCACATTGCTTAAAACATGCAGGATGTAGAGCAATACGCAAATATTATATATATAATTAAAGGAATAAAATATTTAAAAAATTATTACTTTCTACTATAGGTGGGCATAGATTAATTTTTTAATCTAGATTAATCTAGATTAATCTCGAAATTAATCTAGATTAATCTAGATTAAAATGACTCATTTGAATTCTGCCAAAAACATTCAGAATATGTGTGTTACCCAAATAATATGTCTTTGAGAACAGGTTTCTCAAGCCGGGTGTCGCATTAGGCCAGGGGCTCATCTCCTGTTTCCAAAATGCATCACAAACTGCTTGAGAAACTGTTCTACTAATAATTGGTGATGAAAATAAATGATGTTCAATAAGATGTACTTGTGTTTACTAACTGTTTATTCAGTTAAACATCAATGTTGAACTGTAGGCCTACATAAGCTCAAAACTGAGATTTCTGATAACCTTAATCTGAAAAAAGTCTTAACTGAACTAAACAGAAAAGGAATTAAGAAGTTTGCAGATATTAGTGGCATTATTGAAGTAAACACCACGGTCTTTAGGACTTTTCGCCATATTTTCCAACAACATCCACACGCGGCTGTCACCAAAGGACCGCACACACACATACACAAACACACACATCGCGAAATGCGGATGTTTTTTTTCTTACCATTTGGCCTGTGTTATTAAATTCCATAACTCTCTCACCAGTCCTTACTCCGTATTTGCGTCTAATACCCCAGTTTGTCACGAAGGAATGAATGAAATGTTCGTGAGTTAAGTGAAACTGCTCAACTGCAGTTAGAGTCAGACATCCTGCTGATTTGATTCAGAAGGACAGATGGCTCACCGGTCAGGTATACATCCGTGCTAATATATCAAGGTGAAAATCGCCATAATTCGCGTAAAATAGACCCAGCTCCCAACCCAACTTTGAGAATAGATTAACGGCGATATTTTTTTTATCGCGCGATAAGAATCTCACGTTAACGCAGCACGTTAACGCCAATAACGGCCAGCACTACTTTCTACATAAATATAAAAAACACTGCCTTCATGCCTTCTTCATCTCGGTGGGGGCTTTTTCAGTTTATTCACGACAACTTGCTTTTGTATAATGTTATTATTATTAGCAGTATTATTTATTATATGCATATTTATATTTGTTTTAATAAAAACAAGCTTAGATTCGTCCACCTGTCAGGTTTTAGACCATATGGGCCATAGCATGTGTATTTGGATATAGCTCAGTTTTTTGACCACACTTCGTCATTATTGTTCATTTATTAGTTTGCTGGAAATTAGAACTTAATTTAGAAATAGTTTTGAAAAAAAATCTTTGCGCTTAACAAACGAAATTAATTATGGAGGCTAATAAATGTGTTCAGCGGAGTGTGTACAACACTGTTTCCTTATCCATGAAAGAGAGAATGTGAAAGTAAAGGCAGATTGGAGGAGGCTCATTCTTTATCCTCACGCTGCTGATGCTCTGTTTAACTGTTTTCTCGCTAGTGAAGCGCTCTGTTTTTCCACTAACAAAGTCCGCCATGTAAATAGCAAATGCGCTATGCAACTGACTCTTAAAAGGAATGGGAGATGAGACTTTGATTAGTTTATTCTCCAAACACACCCATAACTCATTAAGAGAATAAGCTCAACCCTGTTAGACCATGCGTCGCAGCGCAGAGCGGAATTTTCCGTCCTTAAAATAGCAAAAGTGGATTCAGACACGCCCTGCGCTTCAGACTTTGCGCCTAGATTGTTAAATTAGAGACTTTCAATTCAATAACCAAACAAGAGCATCACAAGAACAGAGACGACGCTTTTAAACAAGGTAACAAACATATGAGACACGTACATATTTACTATCTCACAGCAACAACCTTCAACCAGAAAGATAAAGAAGGCTAAATAAATTGCATCGCACATTCCTTCTGATTTTTTAAACAATATATTTATTATTTTTTCCGATTGCATATTACTACGTTATGCAGTATATAACAATCATGTAAGCACAGCAAACATTTTACATCCAGATTTCCCTCCCAAAACCCCAATCCAATCACCCAACAGAATGTTCCTGCACAACCGGAGAGGCTTGAACACATTTCTTGGACCCTAATTTTACCCCTGTTGTTCCTTATGCGTCCAGTAGGGGGTGAAAGATGTAAATAATAGATGTAAAGTTCCACATTCATGCTTAAAGGGATAGTTCACCCAAAATGAACATTTTCTGTGAATATGTGCTCCTTGGTGATTCATATAATGGCAGTGAATGTTTTTTAGATTAAAAATAAACACATACAAATGAGTCTAAATAAATAGATGTGGCTCCTGAAGAGGTCTTGTGAAGCCAAATGATTGTTCCGTCTAAGAAACTGAACATTATTTACAATATTATTAGCTTTAATCCACAGCCTGGTCAAACAGTTCCCGGCGCATGTGCAGATGTAGTGAGATTGTCCACACATGCACTAAGAACTGTTCAGCTAAAAATCTTCTTTAATGTTCACCTGAAGAAAAGAAGTCTGCTACATCTTGGATGACTTGTGTGTGAGTAGATTAACAGGGAATGTTCATTTTTGGGGTGAACTAACCCTTTTAACTATATGTTTTGACATTGAAAGCTTGCCATGTTTCTTGTGATGGTTGGGTTTATTGGCAGGGCCATATAATAAGGGTTCCTCTTATTAACCGACAGGCTCTGCAGTTTAGCAGGATTCTCCTTTAACATAATGAGCTGATCTCGCTCTTGCTGCAGCCCCATTTACAGCAGGCGTTGGACAGGCCGACCACGACATCACGGCCCTTCCTGTCTGACGTACGCAAGGCCTCCAGCACTTCCTCTGAGATGAGCGATCGGGCAGGACGGCTGAACACGGGGACCTCCGGAGCCTCTGTGTCGGGACGGGGTCTGTATGATAGTCCAGGGATGGCGGAATTTAAGGCCCAGCTTTTAGAGACCTCGTCATCATGAGCAGAGAGCAGATCACTGGACAGATCACCTGCACAGCACATATATACAGTACAGCTGAAGTTAGAATTATTATCCCTCCTGTTAAATTATATTCCTTTATATTTTTTCTCCCAATTCCTGCTTAACGGAGAGAAAATTTTTACACATTTCTAAAAACAATAATTTTACTAATTCATTTCTAAGTACTGATTTCTTTTATCTTGAGAAGGGTATAAACCAGAGATGCCCAAACTAGGGCCCGCGGGTCAAAGTTGGCCCATGTTTTGATTCCATCTGAGAAGAACGGGAAAAGGTTAAGGAGGGTTGGGGTTAATGCTTTCAATACACATTGTCATTACTAATTTATTGTAACCTTTCATTTGTTAGTTTTATTTTTAAGCTACAAAAAACGAACTTGATTTAAATGTTTCAATCAAATGTTGTAAATGAATCCATTGTTTGTTTGTTTTTAAATGAACATACTGTTGTGCTCAGCGGATAGAGCACAATTCAGAAGTCCTCAGTGAGCAAATCAAGACAGGTGCAGCTCAACAAGCGTATTCTGCATTTAACTCCAATGTGTTATAAATGGAATTCTTATGTTGTCATTATAATAGGTATTATTATAAAATGTAAAACATATTATATAACGGATTAGTTAATATGATGTAGTAATGTTTTCTATTTATTTTTAAAATAAATTAGGAAATTATTCATGGAAACTTTGTAATACAGCTTGATATATTTACTTTCGGCGCACAGCCATCAATCACGTTTGGATTTTGGCCCTTCATAAGAAAAAGTTTGGGCAGCCCTGGTAAAAACGGAGGTCGGAGCCAGCTCCAAGTGGGCTGTACAAATCTGAAGTTACTGTCTTGTACATGACACAGTGTTTTATGAATGTCTACAGCTTTTTTTCTCTTTTTTTTGCTTCCTTTATAAACAAGAACCAGCCTTTACAGTTACATTTTCAAGACAACAAAATCACTTCACATTCCTTACCAAGGATTAAACGATAAAAGAAAAAATAAATAACATAAAAAAAGGAGGAGAGGGAACATAATTATCAATCTATATACAAATATATTATACATATATTCATTTTCCTTTGGCTTAGTCCCTTTTTTATCAGGGGTCGCCACAGTGGAATGAACCGCCAACTTTTCCAGCATATGATTTACACAGCGGAATGCCCTTACATTCAAACACTAACATTAACACGTACACACTCATACACTACAGCTAATTTAGTGCATGTGTTTGGACTGTGGGGCACCCGGAGGAAACCCACGGCAACATGGGGAGAACATGCAAACGCCAATCAGAAATGCCAACCAGCCCAGCCGGGACTTGAAGAAGCAACCTTCTTGCTGTGAGGCGACAGCGCTAACCACTGAGCCAACGTGCCCCATTATACATATACATATATATTTTTTAAATTTTGTTATTAAGAAAAGTTATTAAATACACTTTCAGTACAGAAAATACAAACGTTATGCAAAAGTGTTAAATGATAATGAAGAATTTGTAGATTAATTGAATGAAGTTTATAATAATACACTGTCCGTCTCACCTGAATCATCCAGAGATCTCCTCCAGCGCGAGCCTCCGCAGGTGAAAATGACCGCCCGGATGAACTCTCTCCCGCAGAGCTTGACGCCGTAGATCGGGTGTCCATCTGTGGCCTGAGCGCCGCCCAGCAGCGCAACTAACAGGCCGAACACGAGTACTGCAACTCTACACATCAGGACGACAGGAACGTTTCAGGCACTAAAAATGATTTTAAGTGATCCTTCGCGGTTTGAAAGCAAGTCTAACACCTCTTTAAGCTGCTGGTGTGTCTTTTATAGGGGTTTATATGGAGCCTGTGCGGTTTACGTGGACTGATAGTGGGACAGAGACCTTTAGGAAGACAAAAGCCTCAATAATCAACCTGTGCACTTTTGTGGAGGCCATCATGTCCAATGAAACGACCTAATCTCATCACTCCTGACCTTTTTGTCACCATACACACCGTCTAATCGCAGAAAATGTTGAATGAATTGGGATTTGCAACACACTAAATGACGCAAGTGACGTAGCTGCAATCAGATACATGTTCACATTAGAGCCAGACTATGTGGCCATATTTCATTTAATCAGCATGTAAATTAGGGACTGTGAGTCAAACCGTTTCAAAATTGTCATGTAGTTCGGGCAATACTCATCATCAAATAATAAAGCTTTACGAGTTTTTTTTTCTATTTGGACTCATATTTTGAAGAATGTTGGTAGCGACTGAGTTGTTAGCATTGTTAGCCACTGACACCCATAGTAGGGACAAAAATACCATATAATATTACTATGAGTAACAAATTCCAACATTCTTCAAAATATCTTCCATTGAGTTCAACAGAGAAATTAAACACAAGGAAGGTAGCTACTTTGGATGAAGACATTGACAAGACAGAATATTTTAAAATAATTGAACCAATGTTTTACCAAATGTGCTACCAAATACACATTTAATATAGCTAACATGTGTATATCCAAATATCTCTGTTCAAAAGCCATTTTATCCTCCTGATTTAGAACATTTTGTTGCCCTTTTTTGTCATCATACACATCGTAATCCCACAAAATGAGGATTGAATGATTTGCAACACACTAAATGACGCAAGTAACAAAGCTGCAATCAGATACATGTAAATATTCACAATAGAGCCAGTCTATCTTGCCATATTTTATATAAGCTGATTATAAATTAAGGGCTGTGAGTCAATCTTCCAAAATTGTACACAAAATGACACAAGTGACATACTTGTAATCGTAAAATATTCACATTAGAGTCAGGCCATATTTAATTTAATCTGAATGCAAATTAAGGGCTGTGAGTCAAGTTTTAAAACTTTGACAAAAAATGACACAAATGACTGCAGTCAGATGTAAATATTCACATTAGAGTCAGGCTATATTGCCATATTTCATTTAACCTGAATGTAAATTAAGATCTGTGAGTCAAAATTGTGTCGTATAGTTCGGGGCAATGATAAAAATGTAGCCTATTTGCCCTTAAAGTTTACAACACAAAAGAAAATATTTTAAAGAATGTTGCTAGCCACTGAGCTGTTAGAATTGTTAGCCACTGACATCCATAGTAGGGACAAAAGGTACCATATAATAATACTATGGAAGTCAATGAGTACCCGATTTCAACATTCTTCTGAATACCTTCTATTGAGTTCAACAGAAAAATTAGATGGTAATCAGCACAAAGACATGCCAATTTTTAAGGAAATTAGACCAATGTTTTTATAGTTACAGCCATTTTTATTTTTCATCCTGTTAGTGCTACCAAATTATCATTTTGTTTTACTGTGACCTCAGATTGAGCTCATAAATACATGTGTATATTAAAAATATTTCAGTTTAAAAGCCATTTTATCCTCCTGATTTCGATTATTTTGTTGACCCGACACAAACTTTAATTAAAATTTCAACCTTTTTGCTATTTAGACATCATAGAACCTTTCTGCACTTGTTTGATTTACATTTTGGGATACATTTTGAGAACTTATTAGCTTAATATTAAAAATATTAATGATTAAATGTACATTATCAGTTTTTAGGTTATTTGGTATAGCATTTTATCTTGTTTTATGTTTTTTTATACAATATGGAGATGTATATATATATATATCACACATATATGATAAATGACAACAGAACAATATAAAAGTTATTTAAAACATTCAAATAGACATTTTCATTTATGTATATTTTATTTACTAACTTACATATTGAGTTTAAAAAATACTAGATAAAGAAATCTCTGATATCATAAAATATGACTGAATGATATGACACTTGAGACGATGTTTAATTCAATTCAAATTTTTAAAGCTTTTACAATGTAAATTGTGTCAAAGCAGCTTAACCTAGAAGTTCTGGTAAATTGAAACAGTGTCAGTCCAGTTTTCAGAGTTGAAGTTCAGTTTAGTTCAGTTCATTGTGGTTTAATTTTCATTGCTGAAAGTCCAAACACTGAGGAGCAAATCCATCGATGCGCAGCTCCGCAAGTCCCAAACCAAGCAAGCCAGTGGCAACAGTGACGAGGAACAAACTTCACCAATTGGCAAAAGTGAAGGAAAAAACCTTGAGAGAAACCAGGCTGGGCACGACCAGGGCCGGATTAACATAAAGGCTAGGTGAGGCTGAAGCCCTAGGGCCCATGAAAGGATAGGGCCCTTGATTGGCTGAAAAATTAATCCGCGCCATGACGCGGGAAATGCCTCTTTGCCTTATGCCGATAAAGTGAAGAATTATTTTCGGTTCGCTGCTGTTCAAAACAGTGACACCGCTAAACTATGGCTTGGAGTGACTGTAGCGCAATCTGTATTTCCAGTTTTAGTCCCCAGTAAGGGTGACCAGATGTCCCATTTTTTTTCCAGGACAGTTTCTTATTTCGGCTCTCCTGCAAGAACGGTCCAGTTAAAGGTAGGCTAACCAAGTGCATTGTAAAACAAAAAACAAGATTCAGACAGTATTCATTATTAAAGAGCAGTAAGAGAAGCCGGGATAAGCGGAATCATTCTGTACATAGTAGACTCATAACTAGGCCCACACGGAATCTGCGCGCACAGAATTCCGCAGATTTTCTGCAGAATTCCGCAGATTTTTAGCCCATCATTAGATCTGTTTATTTACTTGAGTAAATGTGTGTAAATCTGAATTTATTCAGTTTTTAAATTACACATATTTCACATATTAAGGTTCTAGTTATGAGACTCCCAAAATTATTCTGCAGAAATCTGCAGATTTTTACCAAAATTCTCTGCAGAAATTGCAAAAAACGTCCGCAGATTCCGTCTGGCCCTACTCATAACTAATCGCTGTCTTGGCCGCGCACCCGCACAATCCTGCCCTCAAATAATATAGCCAAGACAGTGCAATCAAATCAAATGACCTACACAACAGCTATCAAGAGGTCCATCGTTGCAGAGTAACATATCTATTGCAAGAAAATACATGCTTAAATCTAACTGAACCAGTTAGAAAGCAGACTTTTAAATTAATGAATTTCCCCTTTTATAAAAAAAAAAAAAAAGTAATAATCAAGAGCAATCAAATATCGGCGCTGGCTTTCATCAGACAGTATATCTGAGGAAAAAAACACACCAAATTTCTGTAATTGCCAGACTAAATGGGAAAATGGAATCAAGTATTTTAAAGATATTTTAGAGATTTCTGCTCAGCTAATGTTTTAAGTTTTTAAAGATAGCCCTATTTTATTGTAAAGCACTCATTTAGGAAGTTTTTTTTTTTTTTTTGGACCAGGATACGGCCTGGTCCAGGATTATGGAGACCTCTAGAAGTCCTCTATGGTTGGCATAATCTCTTCACAGGACTTGACAGGATAATTACATCTGAAGTGCTGTAAAAAAACTAAACAAACATAAAAAATAGGACTTTTTCCTGACATTTGCACTGCGAAACCAAAACTCAGATAACGAACAATGAGAGCCCGATTAAATATCTGAGGTAAACAATGACTTCTATAATAAAATACCATATTGTACATCATCAGTTCACAATTGTATTTTTTTGAATATAAAACACACAGGGTGCAGGTTGAGTTTGCAGGCCTCTCGTGACACAAATTGACATTTTAGACAGATAAGAAGAGAATATTGATGCAAGCCATGGTTGTGTGTGTGTGTGCATGTGTGTACTCAGAATCAGAGAGCAGCCTAATAGCGTATCAGCCAAGCCTGTTTCTTTTTATTCGTACAGTCGTGTGATAAGAGAGTCTGCAGAATATGATTCAGACCCTGGCATTCACTGAGATAACAGCACATGGATGAGCCTTCAGCATATGGGCTAATTGGTTGCCTGTCTGACCTCACTGATTATAATATTATAATTAATATGCTAATGGACTCAGGCTTCAGAGCTATAATTAAGGTATTTTAAAATCAGAATGAAAATGATACATATGGAGACCTTTCTTCCTAAAGTGAAAATAATTTATATATATATAGGGCGGCACAGTGGCTCAGTGGTTAGCACTGTCGCCTCACAGCAAGAAGGTCGCTGGTTCGAGTTCCGGCTGGGTCAGTTGGCATTTCTGTGTGGAGTTTGCATGTTCTCCTCGTGTTGGCATGGGTTTCCTCTGAGTGCTCCGGTTTCCCCCACAGTCCAAACACATGCGGTGTAGGTGAATTGCATAAACTAAATTGGCTGTAGTGTATGTGTGTGAATGTGAGTGTGTATGGGTGTTTCCCAGTACTGGGTTGCGGCTGGAAGGGCATTCACTGTGTAAAAGATATGCTGGATAAGTTGGCTGTTCATTCAGCTGTATATATATATATATATATATATATATATATATATATATATATATATATATATATATATATATATATATATATATATACAGTTGAAACCAGAAGTTTACATACACTCTAAAAAAAGAAACATAACCAATTCTTAAAAAATGTCTGATGGTAACTCATACTAAACGTTTACTATTTTAGGTCCGTTAGGATTACCTAAATCATTTACATTTATTAAAAGCCACAATAATGATAGAATTTTTTTTGAGAATTTTTTATTAATTTCTAGACAGTCAAAAGTTTACAAACAATACCTTGGTTATTTTTTTAGCTTTGCTTTTAAACTGTATAACTTTGGTTAAATGTTTTGGGTATCCTTCCACAAGCTTCTAACAATAGGAATTTTGGCCCATTCTTCCTGACAGAATTGGTGTAACTGAGTCAGATTTGTAGGCTGTCTTGCTCGCACAAGCTTTTTCAACTCTGCCCACAAATTTTCTATAGGATTGAGCTCAGGGCTTTGTGATGGCCACTCCAAAACATTCACTCTGTTGTCCTTAAAGCACATTTTAACTAATGTTGCAGTATGCTTAGGGTCATGGTCTGTTTGGGAGACCTGTTTGTGGCCAAGTTTTAATTTCCTGGCTGATGTCTTGAGATGTTGCTTCAGTATTTCTACATAATGTTCTTTCTTCATGATGCCATCTATGCTGTGAAGTGGACCAGTCCCTCCTGCAGCAAAACAGCCCCACAACATGATGCTGCCACCCCCATACTTCACAGTTTGGATGGTGTTCCTAGGCTTGTAAGCTTTCCTCTTTGTCCTCCAAATGTAACACTGGTCATTAAGGCCAAACAGTTCAATCTTAGTTCCATCAGACCACAGGACATGTCTCCAAATATTATTTTTTTTCCCAGTGTAATTTAGCTAATTGTAATCTGGCTTTTTTGTTGATTCTGGCTTGTTGATTTTCCCATGTTGTCACACAAGGAAGCAGTGTGTTTGAGGTTTTCCTTAAACACTATTCTACAGTTGTGCCTCCAATTAACTCTAATGTTGTCAATTAGCCAATCAGAAACTTCCAAAACCTTGACACCATCATCTGAGCTTTTTCAGAGGCACAATAATCTTATTGTATGTAAACTTGACTTTCAAGAAAAGTTATACCAATTTCTCAAAAAATATCTCTCTCATTCTGCTATTTAGCTGAGCAGAAACAAATTTGATAATCCTAACTTACCTAAAAGAGAAAAAGTTTAGTCACATTAACATCTGACTTTTTTAAAAATGGTTATGTGCCTTTTTATACAGTGTATGTAAACTTCTGGTTTTATCTATCTATCTATCTATCTATCTATCTATCTATCTATCTATCTATCTATCTATCTATCTATCTATCTATCTATCTATCTATCTATCTATCTATCTGTCTATCATCTATCTATCTATCTATCTATCTATCTATCTATCTATCTATCTATCTATCTATCTATCTATCTATCTATCTATCTATCTATCTATCTGTCTGTCTGTCTGTCTGTCTGTCTGTCTGTCTGTCTGTCTATCTATATTGTACATATTTATTTATGTATACATATGACATTTCCCTTTCAAAAGTTATTTTAAGCACTTCATTTATTATATATTATTATATATTTTTACATACAAATGTGCTAATTATAAGTAGTAATAAATATTAGCATATATCTGTGTGTGTGTGTTTGTGTGTGTGTTTGTGTGTGTGTGTGTGTAGTTTTAGTAACATTGTGTTAGAGTAATGATTCATAAATATGATTTTGCTCAGTTTGTGAAATAAACAAACACTTGATACAATATGCTAAATGTTTGTGCTGATCTTAACCTTTTTAATCTTCAAATTTCCTTTAAAAAAAACCCTCTCATTAACGCTGAACATGACGTTTGATTGACAGCAATGTGGTCCAATAAATGAGCGCAAAGTGGGCGTGTACCTCTTGCGCAATGCTACAACACGACTGACAGCAACTGCTGGCGAATCACAACGTACAATTATTACAGACATCCGCCTCATCCAATGAGGAAGAAAGAAGACCGTTTTCCTTGGCGACATGCAGCCAATCGGGTAAAGTCTACAAAGGATACAGCTGCTGCGCATGCGCACATCAACACAGCATAATTAGTGTGACACTGTACAACAATAATTACAATTTATAAGTTACAATAAGTAACCCTGTTAGGCTTAGGATAGGGGAGGACGTTCATAAAACACAACGTAATAGGTGATTTAATAAATGATATAAATAATTATCGTTAACTTCCGGCCAGAGTTGCGTCCCTTCTAGCAACAGCCAGCCAATCGCTGCTAAGCAAGAGGGCGGTGCTTAGACGGGTGGGTAGCAACAGTTGCCCCGGTGAGGACGAGGCGCCATAGTCACGGTAGTCGTGGCGACAAGAACCCAGCAACGAGAATCAACAACAACAATTTGAACCATTAAGAAAATAAAACTCCGCGCCAAACTAAGACCATCCGACAAGAGGAGAAAGGTGAAGGAACAACTTTATTTCACGCAGCCTGCTCTTGTTTTTGTGTTTCAAGTGCTGAAGTGCGCTGAGCTCGATTTCCTCTTTTATCGCGCTTTAACTCGACCCCGCGCCTCTCGCACGCGCTGGCGGTTGTTATGACGATGTCAAATCTGCCAGAGCGCTACAAAATGGCGGGTGTTGTAACGTGAGAGTGTGTGTGTGACTTTTACTTGTTGTTGTTTGTTTATGGGGACCGTGACGTCAGGAGCGTGTTAAACTGAACTGATGACTGAAACGGGCGAGTAGTTCAGGATCAAATGTCAAATCGCGACTTTTGACAGTCAAACTTGTCGTGTTTTTCCCGCTGGTTTGCTTATTTGGAGTTTGTTTGACGCGATTGGCGGTGCAACGCTGACGTTTCGTGGTCCAAACTCTCCGGGGTTGGATTCTGAGGGGGTTAAAAACTTTGTCGAGGGAGTCGTCGATCAGCCATATGTGTGCCAGATCAGCTCCAGCGCGGAGGGAGTGGAGGGGGCGTGGTTTGGAGAGGGGCGTGGCTTTGGGGAGTGTTAAGGGCGTGATTGACACATGTCCAGTTATATATACAGCCACTGCTTAGATAAAACAGACCGCTTGACAAATATTTGTCGGGATTTATATAGTCTATAAAGGCCTGAGAGCATATCAATGAAGTTTTTTTTAAAGATAAAATGACATTTGGTCAAAATAACACGTTTTCATTTGTTATATGATTGAAAAATTAGGGCTTTTCCGCCAAATATAAATTTTTTGTACTAAAAATGTTCAAAACAACAACATTTTATCACATTTGTAAGAAATGTCATCAGTATTTCACAGAATAAAACAAAAATAACTATAAGTCATAACTAGGGCCAGACGGAATCTGCGGATGTTTTTTGCTATTTCTGCGGAGAATTTTGGTAAAAATCTGCGGATTTCTGCGGAATTATTTTGGGAGTATCATAACTAAAACCTTAATATGTTAAATAAAAAATAATATCTATTTAACTTGTATTTAATGTTTAAAATGCAAATCCAATTAGATTAACTGTAAATAGTTAACTTTAAGAAAATAAACAGAATTAATGATGGGCTAAAAATCTGCGGAAATCTGCGGAAAATCTGCAGAAAATCTGCGGAATTCTGCGCGCGCAGATTCCGTGTGGGCCTAGTCATAACTTTGAATAATCAAGTGGTCTTTTCAATTCTTCAATAGCTGTATGTGGGTCAGAGATGTCTTATTTTGTTGTCTGCACTAAATTAATTTAACAAAAGCACATTCATATACATGTTATGAGTAGCACCAGACCGAATCTGTGGACATGTTTTGCTGTTTCCACGCAGAATATTGTAAAAAATCTGTGGATTAATGTGGTATGAGGGAGTAGTTAGTTTAGTAGAGTAGTTTAGTTATGATATGGGAGTGTCATAACTAAAAACGTAATATGTTAAATAAAAAGTAATACATTTTTAACTTTTGTTTAATGTTTAAAATGCAAATTCTATTAGATCCATTTATTTGCTAAACAAAACAAGTTTCTCATATAATATATCTACCATATATCTACTAAAATGCAGAAATTATTACTTTACAACATGTATTGTAAATAAATCATATGAACATTCTCATATTAGTCAGTAATAATATTGAAATTAATTTAAAAACTGAATAAATCTAAGTTTACACACAACTTCATAAATGGACTCAATCATGGGCTGAAAACCTGCTGATTTCTGTGGGCGCAGATTCCATGTGGGCCTGGTTATGAGAAATTAAAGTGTCTACTTTACTGTTTGGGGCTTTTAAATATACTCTTTTGGAAATGAAAAGTATGTTCCTCTGTAAAGTTATATTTAAGTACAAATGAAAGAACTTTAGGTTTCTTTGACCCATATACATCTGCAAGTAAAGGTAATAAAACACGTACATAAAAGAAATGTTATACATAATATAAACTTAATCTTATAAATAATCATAAGTCAAGCTACTGTATAAAACAAAATTCAAGAGACCACTTCACAAATATATTTTATCATTTAATATATTTATTAGGTATACTTGTTTTAGTCTATAAAGGACTGAGAGCATATCTTCCTAATGTAAAATAAAAGTTTTTTAAGGAAAAATGACATTTGGTCAGAATAACACCTTTTCATTTGTTATTATGATTGCAAAATCAGGGCTATTCCGACAAATATATTGATTTTTTTTTAATCTCTTCTGAGGTTAAACAATGGGATTGTCACATTTATTCCCCCAAAAATGTTCAAAACAACAACATTTCTATTACATTTGTAAGAAATGTAATCAGTATTTCACAAAATAAAACAAAAATAACCATAATTAGTAACTCAAGAAAACATTGAATTATCAAGTGGTCTTTTAAATACTTCAATAGCTGTATGTGGGTCAAACATGTCTTATTTTGTTGTCTGCACTAAATTAATTTAATAAAAGCACATTTATATACGTTATGTGCAATTAAAGTGTCTACTTTACTGTTTGCTGATTTTAAATACTTGCAAAATAGTAACATATGTTCCACTGTAAAGTTATATTTATGTACAAATGAAAGAACTTTAGGTTTCTTTGACCCATATACATCTGTAAGAAAAGGCAATAAAACATGTACATATGAGAAATGTTATACATAATATAAACATAATCTTATAAATAATCATAAGTCAATAATTATAAATAATATTATGTTACTGAGGTAAAATGATCCAAATTGTGGCCACAACTTTTGTACTTATAATTTTTTTTTATTAACTTCATAGCATGTATATGTAAACTTTTCAGCATATTTAAAATAAGTAGTGAACATATGTTCTGATAATGTGTGTGTGTGTGTATATATATATATATATATATATATATATATATATATATATATATATATATATATATATATATATATATATATATATATATATATATATATATATATATATATATATATACAGTTGAAGTCAGAATTATTAGCCCCCCTGTTTATTTTTTCCCCCAATTTTTATTTAATGGAGAGAAGATTTTTTCAACACATTTTTAAACATAATAGTTTTAATAACTCATCTCTAATAACTGATTTATTTTATCTTTGCCATGATGACAGTAAATAATATTTGACTAGATATTTATCAAGACACTTCTATACAGCTTAAAGTGACATTTAAAGGCTTAATTAGGTTAACTAGGCAGGTTAGGGTAATTAGGCAAGTTATTATATAATGATGGTTTGTTCTGTAGACTATTGAAAAAAAATAGTTTAAAGGGGCTAATAATATTGACCTTAAAATGGCTTTAAAAAAATTAAAAACTGCTTTTATTCTAGCCGAAATAAAACAATTAAGACTTTCTCCAGAAGAAAAAATATTATCAGCCATACTGTGAAAATTTTCTTGCTCTGTTAAACATCATTTGGGAAATATTTGAAAAAGAAAAGAAAAAAAATCAAAGGGGGGCTAATAATTCTGACTTCAACTTTATATATATATATATATATATATATATATATATATATATATATATATATATATATATATATATATATATATATATATATATATATATATATATATAAATAATTTTCTTTTTTTATATTAAATAATTCATTGATTAAAGTCATTCATAGTGGTGAATTCAGGCCCTGTTGATTTTGTTTTCTTGAAATGATTTTAATAATGTCGAGTTGTCCTCAACACAATGCCTTTCTCACTAATTCTGGTCAGAAGATTCATTGGGAAACTTTCCCTCTATCAAAAGTAACTTCATATGAACTGTCATGCGCATGCTGTCATCACAAGACAAGGCACGCCGGAGCCGTCTGTTACCTCTAATTTGAAGGAAAACCAGAATACTGTTAAACAAGTTCAGCCAGCTCAAAACCGCAGAGGATTTATGTGTGCCTGACAGGGAAAGAGAACGCGTTTTGTTTTACATGCAAAGAAAACAACTGGAATTTATGCATATTAGTAGTTATTTTTAATCTTATGATTTAAATCCAATCAGGGTAAAAAGTAGTTCATATAATAAACATTTTTTTCAGACAAATTTATCGAAGGATCACAGTGCAGCTCCAAAATACTCAAAATCTTGTACACGAACTATGACAAATAATGCACATTTCATAAATATTTCAGAAACTGCATTTGAATATTACCAGTTTTGAATAAAACAACATGACTCTTTAAAACGGTCCAGTTCTTTTTAAAATGTCATTTTTAATGTGAATATTAAGTGTATGTGAATTGTTAAGCACAGTTAGGACTTTCATGTCACTGCAAATGGTGTGTGCTTGATTTGTCCTTGAATCAGCTGTTTATGAACGAGTGGGAACCCTGTGTGAAAGAATCTCCTCCGTTTTTCAACTATAATACAACATGTAAAGACATCTAAACCTGTGTGCCTTCATCGTCCAGCATTGCTTAATAGGCGTTATTATTTTATTTCTGTTTGCAGAGGGATTTGTGCTGTTGTCGTCATGGCAACCTCAGGCTACGCAGCCGAGGATCTTCAACCCTCCCAGACACAAGGGGGCAGCATTACAAATGCCTCGTCCAGCAGCCAGCAGAAAAACACATCTCAGATCCTCTCCGACATCCAAAGCCCTCCAGGATCTGCTTCCTCCATCATCAGAGCACAGGCCACGCCCCCTGTCACTCAAAAGAAGGCGGTCCTGGCCACGCCCCCTCCAGGAGTGCAGTATGTCACAGGAGAGATTCAAAGCTCCGCCTCCCAGGCTGGAAACGGCGGTCAGCAGTACATTGTTGTGACAGTCACTGGTGAGCACCACACACTACATAGTCAGCATCACATCTAGTGCATCTGCAGACTGGTTTTCTGTACATCGCATGATGTATGAATGTGTGTGTGTGTGTGTGTGTGTAATGCGATCCTGCAGACACCTGACGCTTTCTAGGTCTCACTCCCTGAATAGAAGGACCTTGAAATAAACACGCGACAGCAGCAGTGTGTGTCGCCTCCTAATGCACACTTACACACACCTTCTGCCTGGGCTTTCAACTTGCACACAAACACACACACATATAGTTGTGTTTTTCTGATGACTGAACATTGTAACGCTCTAATTGGCAGCTGTTATGACAGCACTGCCTACTCAGCGTCCTAGAGGAGTGTGCGTGTGTGTGTGCATGGACGGATTTCCCACTGCAGCAGCTTTATTAACTGATGCAAAATTTACATTGACGACAATAACATTATAGTTGCTATAAAAATGTAAAACTACTAAATGAATTAATGTGAATGACGAAATTGTGGTAGTCAATAAGGAAAAATTTTAAGATTTAAGTACAACCCCAAGGACAGTAGGACAGTATGAAAAGCGCAAATAAAAAAGAAAGTAGTGATTTCTAAATTTACTTTTACTTGTATTTAACTGCAGACAATACAGCAAACATTATTTAATGTGTTCCTTGTGATTTTTATTTAATAAAAATAAACACGTATAAAAATTTTGGTTCTTTCAACACATTTAAAAAAAAAGTTAGAACAGTAAAGCATCTACCACTTTGTAATGTTGACATTCCTTTTCACAACACTTTGGGCATTTTGTCCCATTCTTACTGCAAACAAATCTTAAGGTGGGCAACAGTACGGGGTCTTGGTTGTCGCATTTTGACACATTCTCTATTGGTGACAGGTTGGGACTGCAGGCAGGCCAGTCAAGTACCTGTATCTTCTTCCTCCGCAGCCAGTACTGTGTAATGTGTGCAGAATGTGGTTTTACATTGTTCCATCTTATTTAAAATGTGTTGCAGATCTGAATGACAGGAAAGAGGATGTACATTTACAAATGAAATGTTGACCGGACAAAACATAAAATATTTTGTGTTCATATTGTCTGCAATGAAATACAAGTCAAAGTAAAACTTGGAAATCACTACTTTCTTTTTTAATTTGCGTTTTCCACACTGTCTCAACTTTTTCTGATTTGGGGTTGTAATATGTAAAATGTATACTTTTATTCAGCCATGATTTATTAAACTGAATAAAGAAGACGGTAAAGAAAAGATTTTTATAAAGTTACAAAGGATTTCTATTTCAAATAAATTCTGTTGATCTAAGAAATATATATATGCACACACACACACACACACACACACACACCGGCCACTTTATAAGGTACACCATACTAGTATCGGGTTGGACCTCTTTTGGCTTCAAAACTGCCTTAATCCTTCAAGGCATAGATTCAACAAGGTACTGGAAATACTCCTAAAAAAGAGAGTTTGCTCTATATTGACATGATAGCATCGCACATTTGCTGCACATTTGTCGGCTGCACATTTGATTGAGATTGAGATCTGGTGACTGTGGAGGCCATTTGAGTACAGTGAACTCATTGTCATGTTCAAGAAACTAGTCTGAGATGATGGTCGTAAATCACATGATCACTGTGGTCATAAAGGGATGGACATGGTCAGCAACAATACTCAGGTAGGCTGTGGTCTTAACACGATGCTCAATTGGTACTCATGGGCCCAAAGTGTGCCAAGAAAATATCCCCCACACCATTACACCACCACCACCAGCCTGAACTGTTGATACAAGGCAGGATGGATCCAAGCTTACATGTTGTTGATGCCAAATTCTGACCCGACCATCTGAATGTCGCAGCAGAAATCGAGACTCATCAGACCAGGCGATGTTTTTCCATTCTTCTATTGTATAATTTTGGTGAGCCTGTGTGAATTGTAGCCTCAGTTTCCTGTTCTTAGCTGACAGGAGTGGCACCCGGTGTGGTCTTCTGCTGCTGTAGCCCATCTGCCTCAAGGTTGGACGTGTTGTGTGTTCAGAGATGCTCTTCTGCAGACCTCGGTTGTAACGAGTGGTTATTTGAGTTACTGTTGCCTTTCTATCAGCTGGAACCAGTCTGGCCATTCTCCGCTCACCTCTGGCATCAACAAGGCATTTGCATATTGCATATTTTCTCTCTTTCTGACCATTCTCTGTAAACCCTAGAGATGGTTGTGTGTGAAAACCCCAGGAGATCAGCAGTTTCTGAAATACTCAGACCAGCCCATCTGGCACCAACAACCATGCCACGTTCAAAGTCACCTTTCTTCCCCATTCTGATGCTCGGTTTGATCTGCAGCAGATCGTCTTGACCATGTCTACATGCCTAAATGCATTGAGTTGCTGCCATGTAATTGGCTGATTAGAAATTTGCGTTAACGAGCAGTTGGACAGGTGTACCTAATAAAGTGGCCGGTGAGTGTATATAAAGTTTTCACAAAAATATGAAGGAGCACAATGATTTTCAACACTGATTATAATAATGCTGAAAATTGAGTTTTGTATGAAAAAACACAAAACTTTACAAAGTCTTACAAAACTCATACTGTACCTTTCAGTAGTAGTGTATATTCAGTAATGATTTGTTTGTATATGTATATACGCATATATGTTTACATTGATAAAACAGCATGAATGTCTGCAGAAAATCATGCTGACTTGCTTCCTAAAAAATGAAAAAAAAAAGTATTTTTTTATAGAAGTATCTAATTCTATACAACTGTATAGTTGTATATAGCCTATACCGTTAAATTCAATGGCAAAAGCACCTTAATTTAAGCTGTAAACACTTGAAGGATCCCAATATCAGAGTATAATTAAGCAATAAACTGAACAACTGGGAGTGAATAGCTAAATAAAAAGCACAGGTAGAGTAAATCACACACACATCCATAGCCTTATTTCTCCCTCGTTCAATCTCTTTATCTGATACCCGTGTTTACCTGAACCAGAGATTTCTTGCCCCATCTGTGGAGATTAATTGTTCAAGGCTGACCGTAAGAGCCTGATATAAAGACCAGCATGTGTGTGTGCGTGTGTGTGTGTACACATCATGTTCTACAGTAGCTGTCTCTACAGTCTCGATCCAGTGCTCTACCGTAAGTATAAGCAGCGGGTTTGAGCTCATTTTGATTGAACTGTTGATTTGTTTTCATTTCCTCCTGTAGGTTTTCTAGTAAGCTAAACGCATCTTCCTCTCTGCACAGTCATTATTTCCTCTTTTAGAGAGTGGTTCATCACGTGTTTCCTTCTCTTTCTGTTTTCGGTCTCTTTATCTTGCTCTTTAGCGTGTCTTCCTCTTAGTGTGTGTGTGTGTGTCTCTCTTACACACACACATTTAGGAAGATGTTAGATTCAGTGGTGTTAACTGCCCATATTATACACTTTTGCTGTATTTTTACAATGTTTTAATCAAATAATTTGAACTTTAAAATTTAAATTTGATCTTCAAACTTTGTTTTGACTACGAGGGTGTCTTTAAAAAGTCATTTAAACAACATGTTAGACCTTAAAAAGTCTTAAATTCGCTGAGATATTGTGATGTTGTAGGTCTTAAATGATTTTAAAGAGGTCTTAATTTTCCTGTGTCCACATAAAATCACCAGCAATCCGTCTCAATAACTTTTGTTGTTGTTGTATTTAAGTTTTCATTGCAAATTCACTAATCAGGGAAAGAAGACTAAAAGCAATTACACAATTCCTCATGTGGAATATATGTCTTTATATTATCTTCCATTTATACAAAAGCTATTTACAGAAGAACATAATATTTATAAATAGGAATGAAATATATTTATAAATAGGAATGAAATATATTTATAAATAGGAATGAAATATATTTATAAATACAGTAGGTAGGAAATGTAAGGTTTTTTGACAGAAACACATTTGGTTGAATTGGTCTTATGTACTCAATCCATATTTTTTCATGCAGAATCCATAATAAATATACTTTTAACAATGTTAAACTTGTCAATTTAACGTTATGTTTAACTTTAAAAGTGCACGTATACAACTAGAGTTTGCTTGTTTTGACACATTATTCAAAATATGTGGCTAGGAAATGGCTAAAATTGGTTTATTTTTAAATGAGGCAAGTAAAATTCTCTAACATTGGCCAAACAATAGAAAAAATCCTCAGCTTTTAGCCCTGTAAAAGTCTGAAACTTCATTCATAGTAGTCTTCAAAAGGTCTTAAATAGTTTTAAATTTGACTACTGAAACCCTGACTACTCTACCTTTGAAGTACGCAAGAAATCAAAACTAACCGTACTGATTTTGTTAGCTCTCATTGCTAGTTTTGTGGTCAACAATTCATCAGTGCATGTCATTAAGAAGACAAACATAGTTTGTCCTTGTAATCTAAAATTGAAATCTGAAAATGCACTTCCTGTTTGTTTTCAGTTAAATTATCAGATTAGGTCAGTCTGAGGTATTGGGCGTGGTTAACATACTTAACCACGCCCCTCCACATGTCAGTTTTGACAACAAACAGGAATAGTGAGCAGGAGGAGTCTGTTAGGTTGTAAGAGCTCTCCCCAAACCCTTTTACCGATCTTTCTAAATAAAACGCCTACTTTACTACATCCAATCAGCTCTCAGTAGAAAAACAAGCCACGCCCACTGTTTTCTCATTTAATATTCCATTTCTCTAGGAACTGCGTCACAATACGGAAAAAAATGGTTGCAGCTTCCGGTTCATGTGGACTTTAAGACTTTAATATGTAGATGATGTCTTGTAAATTTAAATATGTTGTCATTTTAAATGAAACCACAAAATTAGTAATGGTGTCATTAGAAAATATGCAAAAAACTGAAATGAATATGTAAATATGGGTGGTCTTATGTTAATGAGGTCATGATTTAGGTGACTTCAGCTTTGTGTCGATAAACTTGATTTTATAATTTAAATAAATCTCAGTGAAATCAGAATATTTGTTTTGGGGGCATCTTGTTTGTATCAAAATTCTTAAAGTTTGTGTGAAATTAAGCATTTTTATTTTTTAGGTCATTCATTTTAGGTGATTAATTAATTATTTTTTTATTTTTTAGTAATCTTTAATAAAATTGTGACCCTTTGCTTCTGCGCTTGGATTGGTTCCTTCTCTGATGACGTCAGTTTGACGTCTTAGCCACGCCCCTCTTACCATTAGTTTGCTATGAGCGTAATATGCCAAAAAGAAAGCCCCTCCCCCTACTCAATATTATCCCTTATTTATCAGGGGTCGCCACAGCGGAATGAACCGCCAACTATTCCAGCATATATTTTACACAGCAGATGCCCTTCCAGCAGAAACCCAGTACTGGGAACACCCATACACACTCATTCACACACACACTCATACACTACGGCCAATTAAGTTAATCCAATTCCCCTATAGCGCATGTGTTTGGACTGTGGGGCAAACTGGAGCACCCGGAGGAAACCCACGCCAACACGGGGAGAACATGCAAACTCCACACAGAAATGCCAACTGACCCCGCTGGGACTCGAACCAGTGACCTTCTTGCTGTGAGGCGACAGTGTGAAAGTACATCAACATACTGAAATAAAAGTCTCAGCAACTTCAAGCTCATATCAACTGCAAAAAAATCGCTTGGTGTACCTTTAATATGCAAATGCGTTTTTTCTGTCAATCTGATTATGCTGTATAGTGATTTACTGTTTATATTGTGTGTGTGTGTGTGCGCAGAGGGCTCTATCCACTCCAATGACTCGGAATCAAACTCTCCCCCTGCGGTTCAGACTGGTGTTCCCACACAGGTAGTGCAGCAGGTACAGACTGCACAGGTAATACACACACACAGGTTTATACATGTGTCAGACTTAGAGCGGTGTCTGTCTGATAAAATCATAACTGCGGTTATTTGTGTCCAGCAGAGGTCAGTGGTTCAGGCTACAACCAAGAGTGGACAACTGGGGGTCAGTAATCTACACATCACACCTGAGGTATACACACACACACACACACACACTCTTCAAAAATATATATGGTGTATTTACTGTGTATCAGTGCTATTGGGCTTATTCTGCAATGTAAATGTAGCTGAACTCATTTCTGCCACGGTTTTAGAACTTCAGATTCAATTTCCTATGGGAGAAATCACTAGGAAAGACAGAGAATGGTCAAACTGCTTGCTCTACAAACAAGTGTGTTCATGACTATACATAAAAATAAAAACAATAGTTACAAAAAAATCAGTTTGCAACATCAAGCAAGCTGTTTTGTTTTTGTCTAAAAATCAATTGAAGTGAATGAGACGTGAAGTCTCAAGCCAACAAGGTTTGCCCAGTCTAAGGCCCCATTTACACTCATATGTTTTAGTTTTAAAACGATCCATGTCCACACTAGCGTTTCACCCAGGGTTTCTGAACAACTCTCCGCCGCTCCGAACAACACTACACCGCTGAAAAAGCACATCACGTGACCACACACACACACACTCTGGCATGCACTGCAGCGTGCTTTGAGCACATCTACCCATATGAGAGCTGTGCACTCCGGACTGTTCATCAAGGATCTACCGCTGGATCTAATCTTACTATATTTGTTAAACGTGATATTTAATTCATCTAGTCTCTAACGACATATTCCCCGACTTTGGTCTTTTGAATCTATTACTTGTTCTCAGGTAACGTGTTTTGGCTGAGCGCAAAGATAAGTTAATATATTAATTAATGTAACCGAGTACACTGATTCTGCACATTTGACTGATTGCTTGCCTTTATTTCCTATATTGTATAAACTTATTGTACATTATACTTTTATAATGGCCATTATTGATTAAAAACTGATATTCAGTAAAAGCGAGGGTATGTTTCGTATTTTCAATGAAAATGAAAGGAGGCAGTAATGTTATAGGCTCCGCTTTTTTATAAACATGCATACAGTGAAGATGACGCTCATATAAGTATGCAGCTACATGACGCCTTGACAAGTTTGGTGTCTGTTAAGTTAATATCAAAATAGGCAGTTCCTTATATCATGTCTTCATTTTATTGTTAAGAATGTGAAACAGCGTAGCCAGTGTGATGTGAATGAGGTTATAAAGCACACTGTTCCCTTTGAAGATTTACCCGATGTGCCCTCGGGAGTTTGTTTTCCATATCAAACTTGCGAAGTCTGAATTTACAAGGCGAGGATGCAGGACTGAACTGTGTGAAGGCTACTTAATATTGAGGGAAAAGCCTCAATCAGATAGGTGAACGTCTGCAGCTACGCCTCCGTTTTCAGATGTCTCCGTTTTCCCCCATCCACACTGAGAGGGGGCAGCAGCGTTTTAAAATGAAAACGGCCTCCTCAGCGTTTTTAAAAAGCTCAGTTTTCGGTGCTCGAAAACTCCGGTATAATGTGGACGGATGGCGGAACCGTAGCAAAACTTATGCGTTTTAAAACGAAAACGTATTAGTGTAAACGGGGCCTAAAATAAAGAGTAGGGTCATTTAAAAAAAATGAATGTCACTTGTATTTCTCAGTACTGCATTGGCATTCATACGTTTAAGTGTGATTTGGGTGTCTAATTTTTTAAAGGTGTTATTGAATTCTTATAATATGTGTTTATTAGAAATAATTCTCAGTAATGAAATGTGTAAAATAGGGATGCTCCGATCGATCGGCCAGAGAACGGTATCGGCCGATAATCACATTTTATGACTCGATCGTTACTCGCCAATCTGGCTGATCTCATGAACTGATCACAGGTGTCTGTTTACGAGTTTATATGCAGAGGAACCAGACATGCTAGTTGGAGAGCAAAATATTGGAATGGTCTTAGACCTTTTTACATACAGTATATAAGAACTGAGAGTTCTGTGTTTTTGACATTATTTCCAGTTCACTAAAACCTGGCTGAAATACAATTAAAAACGTAAAAAAAAATGTTTTAATTGAATATTTCATAATATACCTTTTTGTAATATACTTACTGCAATAAACAAATATATATTTATAGATGTGCATTTTAACATCTTATGCATCAAATATGTACTTTTTCTTGATTGAGACATGTCGAATTCTTCTTCCATCATTTGCAATGTTTCCAAATTGCTTTGTTAGTTGTTTTTCTGACCATTTTTTTTGTATCTGTTTTATCTATTATTTTCTGTAAAGTTGCTTCTGACCATGACATGTCCACACTAAATGGTTATAAGAGACATGTTTGAGGGATTATATGCAACATTCTTCATTTATTCTCTGAGGTGTAAGGCAAGATCTCCACTTAATTATCATACTTGGGGGGGAAAATGTGCTCCATGTATTATAAAGCTTGAAGCATCAGAATCGGTACTCAGTATTGGCCGATCACCATCACAAAGAATCGGTACTTGGTATCGGCTGCAAAAATCCTGATCGGAGCATCCCTAGTGTAAAATAATAAATATGACCAAAATTGTTTGGACTAATTATTATGTTAAATGTGATTCATTCATTCAATTTCTTCAGTTTAGTCCCTTATTTATCAGGGGTCGCCACAGCAGAATGAACCACCAACACCATACACCAATTTTGTTTACCCAATTCCTCTGTAGCGCATGTCTTTGGACTGTGGGGGAAAGTTTATATCATTAACTTTGTCTCTAGTTAATAAACAAAATAAAATTATATTTTAAAAATTATCTTTCAAGAAAGACTTTGACAGAGTTATTATTCATTCATTCATTCATTTTCTTGTCGGCTTTGTCCCTTGCGGGGTCGCCACAGCGGAATGAACCGCCAACTTATCCAGCACGATTTTACGCAGCGGATGCCCTTCCAGCCGCAACCCATCTCTGGGCACAGAGTTATTATAGTTTACACAATTTTTTTTCAGTGTAAACGCACAGGCAATACGCTTACGCTTGCGTCTCACGTCTTTTGTAGCACTGTGAATGCGAGCGTCACGATTTTTAGACACCATGTGAAGTTAAAAGAACTTCAACTTTCACAAGCAGCGCTGCTCATCACTAGCTACGTTTCCATCTACCTATTTTTATGCTCATCTTGGATATGCGAATTAAAAAACGGTTGATGGAAACACCAAGATGTGCATACATTTTAAAAATACGCATAAAAAATGTATGCGCAGGATAAACTTTTATTCGATAAGAATAGTTTTGGTCATTCAAAAACACCTAACCATTTCAGTATTAGTCTTATTATATTATTAATGACCTCCAGAACTGTCAAGAGTGTCTGGGCTCTGCGTCTCATGCCTTCAAACGCGACTACGCCTTCATTGTGTGTCAGCATTGCCTTCTGAGGCACAAGTCATTTATAAAATAAGGAAAATATTCATGCAGCTTCTCCTACCACAGCAAATTCTGTTTTTACGCTTGATATTTGGCGCCAGTTGATCAATAAGTGACTAATTTGTTCGCTTTGACTTGCTGGATGGAAACGTTGCTTTATTCGCACGTCTTTTATGTGATATTCCAGTTTTGGGTACAAAGTTAATTCACATCTTTGGATGGAAACATAGCTACTGTCCGTTCCATAGCAGTGAAACTCAGAGGCGGGGCAACTCTTGCTAGTTTCTATTTAAAGGCACAAGATGCTAAATCAAGGACAGATTTGGTGTGAATGAGTCCTTAAACTGTATTTTAAAGTCTGCTAAAGCTGATGTTGGTTTGCATCTGCAGGTCCAGCATGTGTTCTCCAGTCAATTTGTGGAGGGAGACGCCAACTACAGCAACAGCTCAATGTGAGCATCAACACAGATCTCACCGCACCTACATTCAGCTCCTCTTTACTCCTGAAAACATTACTCTTTACCTTCTTCATCTCTCCCTGCTTCAGTCGCTCCAGTAGTTACCAGTTTCCAGACTCCACCCTCTACTCTCAGACCACGCCCTCTGTCACCTACTATGAGGCATCGCCCACCACAGGCTCTCAGGTCACGTCCCCGTCCAGCTCTCAGCCGGTGTCAGTGACGTCCGGGACGGGACTGTTCTCTGAGGGCGGCGCGGGCATCACCGTGGTGGCTGGAGGGTCTTCTTCAGCAGGGGGTGTGGTCAGCAGCGGAGGGGTGGGCAGTTATGTCATTCAAGGCGGGTACATGCTTGGCGGAGCTCCTGGAGGAAACCAGAGCTTCTCACCCAACACACGTGCATCACCTGCAACTGTGAGTATATTTGTAGTGAATGATTCGAATTAAACTGATTCATTAGTGAGATGCTAATGGTCTAATCTGATTCAATGATTTATGCTAAGCTAAATGTGTCGGACCCGGCTGAATGGATTAAAAAATTATTAAATTCAACTGTTTACCTCCAGGGGAGCTGTAAAATTAGCTTATTTATATACAGAAGTCAACATCTGAAGTGGATCAAAACATTTTAAAATGAGCCTATTCCTAAAAAAAGTGTTCCTTTTAATTCATAGGTCTCAAACTGGATTCCTGGAGGGCCGCAGCTCTGCACAGTTTTGCTCCAACCCTAATCAAGCACAGCTTATGCAACTAATCAAGGTGTTCAAGACTCTTTTGAACACCTCGATTATTTAGATCAGCTGTGTTTGATTAGGGTTGGAGCAAAACTGTGCAGAGCTGCGGCCCTCCAGGAATTGAGTTTGAGATCTATGCTTTAAATAAAGCTGATTTAATAAAAAATTAAATCAATATAAACAATATATGAAAAAAAAAGACATTTAATTTGAAATGTTGCCTTTGAGAATATCTGAAATGCAAAACCATCAAAATTATTACAACTATCAGTTCAGTTTGTTGGAAACTAAATATAAATATTAAAATTGTATGTATATATATTTATAAATGAGAAGCACATAAATTTACTAAAACAAAATTATTAAAACTAATGAATTTAACAAAAATAATCCAAACTATAAACAATATGTGAAAATAATACTAATATATAATAATAATAAAAATATTTTTGATTTAAATTAATTTTAATAATAAATAATAATACATGAAAAGAAATTTAAAAATGTTTGAAATGTTGGCCCAAAAAATAACTGAAATGCAAAAACAATTAGTTAAACTAAAATTCAAAACTTTAAACTAAATATAAATAAACAAAGCTAAATATAATTAATATATTTTTTAAATAATATATAATAATATATAACAAAATATATATAAAAATGAGAATCACATAAAATTACTAAAATAAAAACAACAAAATTATTAAAACTATCAAAAAAATGTTGAATGGCAAGTTAATTAAATAATTGTATGTATTAAAATTAGGGATGTCCAGATCCGATCACATGATTGAAAATCGGGCCCGATCACATTATTTTTAGATTCGATCGGAATCGGACGTTACCTTCTGAACAGAACTCGAATATATATATATATATATATATATATATATATATATATATATATATATATATATATATATATATATATATATATATATTGTAAGAAATCAATCTACGTTATAAGATCGATTAGGAATTATTAGCTCATATCAATGACTTGGATCTTGAAGATTCAAATCGTTGATTCAACTCAATTGAGTCGGATTGAATCAGATCAAAGATTCAAACTTTATCTGAAATTTGTCCCGCAAATAGAGACATCACATTTTACTAATCTTGTCTATATTATTTCCGTGGCCAACAATAATAACATAACACAGAATAGGGTTAACTTTTAGCAAGGTAACACGATCTTATAGCTTATATTCTAATGACTTAGAAGCACATAAACAAGAACACAGTTCCTACAAAGGAGAACAAAGATTTATTGAGCTACACTACGATACATGAG
The DNA here is from genome assembly GCA_903798195.1 of Danio kyathit. Lineage (NCBI taxonomy): Eukaryota > Metazoa > Chordata > Actinopteri > Cypriniformes > Danionidae > Danio > Danio kyathit. The sequence continues at coordinate 67,509,855 of LR812519.1, read as the reverse complement.
GCTAACTACGTAATAAACGAAACAACAAACAAAACGCACACACACATTCATACACACACACACACAGGCAGTTCAGAGGATGCAAAATGAGTTCCAAATCATCAAGTATTTTGTACTAGATCTTAGAATCACCTGAGAAACCACAAAAGCAGAGATTTGACTTATCTTTAACTGCTTAAGATCATAGGCACCAAATCAGAAAGAGACAACAGTTGTTGTGTTACTTGCGCGAGTGTGTTGAAGTCTTCTTGATTCGAGTTTTCCCTCGCCGGGCTGGCCTCGCCTGAGGATCACGTGGCGCTAGAGAAAGGTGGCTTCTCTGTGACGTCTCTGGGATTCCCGCTCATGAGCGGAGGCTCGTTGTCCTGGGTTACCGGGGTAGCCAACTCTGCCGAGAGTCAGTTTAGCGGAAGTTTCAGCGGTCCGAAACTTAAGAGGTTTGCATAAAGAGTTTGTGGTGACCCAGTCGCGTGGTGGCGACTGGGGGTGGAAAAGCAACAGCAGCCGCAAGCCAGCTTGATGCAATAAGGCGCAGATTTTAGGGCTGCAGGGGCTTTTAAGGGACCTGCTCTAGTCCATCCCTCATGACGCTGTCACCCAATGAACGGCTGCCATAAAGGGCGGGGCCACGCCCCGTACCAGTGTAATCAGGTTTAATCATTAACCGACTGCAAGAGATTGAACGTAGTAAAATCTCTGGTAAAGATTGTAACTATCTGACATCAAATGTTACAAGACGAATACAGTTCGTATTAATAAGTTTTCATTTACACCAATGTATTGCAAATAAAAAAAACTTTGGTTCAACACCAAACACGAAACATTTCAGACACATACAGATCATTTTAACCTGTTATAAGGGTAATACAACACATTATTAACCTGGTTGGTTGGAATAAACACAGCACATCAGTACGTATGGCTATTATTCAGAATATCACATTTTGCCTTGGTTCTAACATTTATAAGAATTGTCTTTCTTCAGTCTCTCATTCATTTGCGGAGATCTCTTTTGTCTCTGTGGAACTCTCCATCTGTCAGGGTGTGGAATGTCCCGAGGGCGAACACATGGCCACCAAAATCACGAGATTCGGTCGTTCACAAGTCTCGTGATGGAGAGGTCCTGAAAGCTCCCTTGTCTAGATGGTTAACGATTTACGAAATTACTAAAAGCATTTCTGTCCATCCGTAACCAGGGTATTGGGGGAGACCGTCGAATAACAGTTGTTCACTGTTACATGATAGTATAAGCCCTGGAGCTGAGTTAAATGAATTAGGCCATGTGGCTACCCCAAGATTCCAAGCCTGATTCGAACTGGTTTTGGATCAGTGAGTCCCTTCAATATTCTCATTATTTTTTAACACATCTATTGTTATGCGGTGGCACAGAGTTAGACCTTTTTCTTGAATTTATAGGTATTATAAAGTTGATGATGACAACATTGCCATAGCAAACTGTGAGATATGTAAACTTGGGATTGCCTGCCGGGTATTTTAAGTTGAGGTGCTGTTTGTTTTTATTTTAGATTTTTTATACTTACTGTTGCACTAAAGTCCAAAAGTGAAGAATTGATTTTATTTATTACTTGATTGTTCAAGCTGCCTCACAGCAGTGCTCTGTTTTTAACAGAGTTGTTGAATGTTAAAATAAGATGAATTAAATAAAGAATAAGGAACATCCTGGACCTGTTTTTTCGCACTTCTTTATTGTTTTTTTTCTGTATTATAGAAGTATCAGATCAGGTTTCGGAATCAGTAGATACTTAAAATCAAATGACTCAGACTTGTACTCGAGGGCAGAAAAACCTGATCGGGACATCCCTAATTGAAATATATATATATTTTTTTTTACTGTTAGCAATTTAAAACTATTAAAAATAACTGAAATAAGTACTAAAATTACCAAAAACAAACAAAATTGCAAAATAAAATAAGTAAAACATTAATATACAAAAGCAAAGCAGATTAAAAGCATCTAATTAAATAGTATTTTAATAAAACCATTAAAGGAGAAGTTATTCACAAATTCAACTACTGACGATATCCATCATATGTTTCTATGTACGTTTCTTAAAAGTATTTCCTGGTGCATATTTTGTATCCACATCTGGATTTGACAGATGCAAAGCCGAAATCACAAGTGCATTATGGGTGTTGGAGTTTTTGAATCTGTTTCATGTCTACCTCCAGGTGCAGTGGCTGATGGATAACTATGAGACAGCAGAAGGTGTAAGTCTTCCTCGCTGTACTCTATACTGTCATTACCTCCTACACTGCCAGCAGACCAAACTGGAACCCGTGAACGCCGCTTCTTTCGGGAAGCTCATCCGCTCTGTGTTCATGGGCCTCAGAACCAGACGTCTCGGCACGAGGTACAACCGCTGCTGTGATGCAGTAAAGCTTTAATGCAGCGTTTTATTATATTCGCTATAGTGGGTAGCTCCGCCCACACTCAAATCTCATTGGTCTAGAATTTAACATATATATTATCACTTCACAGTATCACTTTACATACGTGCACAGACATAAATATACATACACATTTACTTATATATATGTGCATGTGTGTGTGTGTATGTATGTAAAGTGATCTACGACACATCCTCACACAAAGAGCTGCACAAACAAATGGGTGTGTGTTGTTTCAGAGGGAACTCGAAGTACCATTACTATGGCCTTCGGATCAAGAGCAACTCGCCCCTGCACAGACTGGTGGAGGACCAGCAGCACCTGGCCATGAGACAACAGCCATACTCACAGAAACAGAGGTGTGTGTGTGTGTGTGTGTGTGTTGATAATCACTTGCTGTTGTTAGTTTGATTGACAGCCCTGTTCTTTTTAAAAAGGATAAAACCTGTTCAGAAGATGGAGGGCTTGACCAATGGAATGGGTCTGGGGGCTGGGCATCAGCAGGGGGTGGGTCTATCAGACATCAGTTCCCAGGTTCACCAGTATCAGCAGTTCTTGGGTAAGATCATTATGAAAGTGCCTTCTGGATTACATGATATCCTTATGAGTACAGGATATGACATCAGCTCTTTAACCTGTGTTTGCTGTGTCTTAGATGATTCTCGCCGTCTGCCGGAGTTCCCTGCTCTCAAGGATGATGGGAAATCTCTGCCGGACGGACTCCTTCCTCAGTATGTGCACGTTTATCAGCTGGTCTACAGAGAGCACTGTGAGGTGAGTGTGTGTGTGCTCAGGATATCAGGTGTGTGTCTGCTTTTAAGAGTTTGGGTGTATAATGTGCACATGTGTACTCGTAGGCCATTCTGGATGTGATGGTGAACCTGCAGTTCACTCTTGTGGAGACGCTGTGGAAGAGCTTCTGGAGGTTCAGTGAAGGACAGACCAGCAACCCGGATGCACTGGACCAGTGAGAGCTGCTCATACACACACACACACACACACACACAAAGTTTTGTGTCTCTCTGACGACTGTATTTTTCTCTGCAGTCATGAAGAATCAGAGAAGCGTTTGCCGAAGTCAGTTCTGGTTCTGTTGTGTAAATATGAGCCCATCATCAACTGGACCCGCGAATGCGACAACTTACTGTACCAAAGCCTAGTGGAGATCTTCATCCCTGATGTCCTGAGACCCATCCCCAGTGAGTTACACAACTCCACACAACTTTATATTAACTGCATCCCCAGTGAGTTACACAACTCTATATTAACTTCATCACTAGGGAATCACACAACTCTACACCAACTCTGTATCAACTGCATGCCTAGTGAGTTACACGACTCTACACAAACTTTATCCCCAGTGACTCTACATACTCTATAATAACTACATCCCCAATGAGTTACAGAACTTTATGAAAACTCTATAATAACTTTATCCCAGAAGAGTTACACATCTTTACACTAACTACATCCCTAGGGAATCACACAACTCTACACAAACTATATGTTAACTTCACTCTCAGTGAGTCACACAGCTCTGTTCAAACTTTATATTAACTCCATCCCAAGCGAGTTACATAATTCTACACCACTCTATATGAACACTTTCTGCAGTGAGTTGCACAACTTTACACTGACTTTATTCCTATGGAATCACACAACTCTACACAAACTATATTAACTTCATCCCCTGTGAGTTTAACAACTCTATATTAACTCCAACCCCAATGAGTTACACACATCTTTACAACTCTATACATCTATACCACTCTATATAACAGAGCTTAACTTTTTGTACAATATGTTTTACACTATCTTTTTGTTTAGCAGGTTGGTTGTAGTAGTATTTAGTTTGTCCTTATTTATTCTGACTTGTTCTGTCTCTGTCTTCCTCGAGGTGCCTTAACTCAAGCCATCCGTAATTTTGCTAAGAGTCTAGAGAGCTGGCTCAGTAACGCCATGATCATCATGCCAGACGAGATGGTGATCATCAAGGTCTGAAACACACACACACATACACACAGATCTCCTTGGTCTTTCTCCTGTATTTCAGTGCGCTCACACCAGTGCTGTGTGTGTTTTGTGTTGTGTAGAAGTTGTGTGCGGGGGCGTTCGCTCAGACTCTGCGGCGCTACACCTCTCTCAATCACCTGGCTCAGGCAGCACGAGCCGTCCTGCAGAACACGGCTCAGATCACACAGATGCTCAGCGACCTCAACCGTGTCGACTTCACAAATGTACAGGTAAAGAGACACGCTTTATTCAGGGTTCCCACTCCAAACCAAATGCCAAATTCCCTGACAAACAACATAAAAGCACAGCTGCCCAACTCACTGCAGAATTAAATGTGCACCTCAACGCTCCTGTTTCCACCAAAACTGTTGGTCAGGAGCTCCACAGGGTCAATATACATGGCCAGGCTGCTATAGCCAAACCTTTGGTCACTCGTGCCAATGATAAACGTTAGTTTCAATGTTGCCAGCAGCAAAAATCTTGTTCTCTGATGACTCCAACTTCACTGTCTTTCACACATCCGGGAGAGTTACGGTGTGGAGAAGCCCCAAAGACGTTAATCACCCAGATGGGTGGATCAGTGATGGTTTGGGCTGCAATATCAAGGCATTCCCTAGGCCCAATACTTGTGCTAAATGGGCACTGGGTCACTGATAAGGCCTACCGAACCATTCTGGAGGATCATGCGCACCCAATGGTTCAAACATTGTGTCCTGAAGGCGGTGCCATGTATCAGGATGATAATGCACCAATACACACAGCAAGACTGGTGACAGAGTGGTTTAATGAACATGAAAGTGAAGATGAACATCTCCCATCTCCCATTTGCTGCATTTTAAATGATAACAAAAATAATTACATACATTTTTGTCATGTTTGACAGTCAAAACTGCGACGTCACGTCAACAACCCCTGTGTGTGTGTTTTCAGGAGCAGGCGTCGTGGGTGTGTGGCTGTGAAGACGGTGTGGTCCAGCAGCTGGAGCGTGACTTTAAACAAACCCTGCAGAATCAGAACTCTCTGGAGCAGTGGGCTGTGTGGCTGGAGGGGGTGGTCTCGCTGGTGCTGAAGCCGTACACCCACAGCCCGGCTTTCCCCAAAGCAGCCAAACTCTTCCTGCTCAAATGGAGCTTCTACAGGTGAGAGCGCTGCTTGCGGTCTAAAATACTGCTTGTTTTAAGATAACGTGAAACAATATGCTACATTAGCTGTGTTTGTGTTTGTCTTTATGGTGATCTCACTGAGAGTGTGTTTTGTAGTTCTATGGTGATCCGTGACCTGACCCTGCGCAGTGCGGCCAGTTTCGGCTCGTTTCATCTGATCAGACTGCTGTATGATGAGTACATGTACTACCTGATTGAGCACAGAGTTGCACAGGCCAAAGGAGAGACACCCATCGCTGTCATGGCAGAGGTGCACACATATACACACATGCATGCTGTCGAATATATGGCCATACAGTAATCTAACTTTGCGTTGTTGTTTCAGTTTGCTAATCTGAACAGAAGTCAGAGATCAATGGATGGTTATAAAGGTATGCACATTCAAATCATGCAATTATTGGATTTTCTTCTGAGTGTGATCTTACAGAAACCCCAAGAAACCATATTGCTGCACTCTAGCAACCACACAGAACATTTGGCAATGCTCAATCATCAGTGTTGGAGATCCCTAAAATGTCCTGGGTGGTTGCTAGAGTGCAGTTATGTGGTTTCTTGGGGTTTCTGTAAGACCAAGGAACCAGAACACCCTAGATGACTAAACCCTAGCAACCCTTAGCAGCCTGGAAACCAATCAGTGCTTTGAAGTAATTCTTAAGTAACCTTCTAGAACAGTCTAGTATGGCCATATTAATGATAAAATAACCAGCTAGAAAGACCATGGCAACCCCAAATAGTAACACTTTACCAATTGGCAAAAATCTAATAGTCAACAGCAAATCCCAAACAACCCCATTGTAACCCTCAGGTCATAAACAATAACCTAGTAGTCACTAGCAAAACCCTAGCAACCCCCTAGTAACCTTTTGGTGAACACCAAAAACAACCTAGTCGTCAACAGCAACCCCACAGTAACCCTCTGGCGACCACAAAGAACAACCTAGCAGAAGTCAATAGCAACACCCTAGCAATCCCATAGTAATCACCAAGAACATAATTGTCAATAGCAACCCATTGGTAACCCTCTGGATATGAACAAGAACAACCTATTGGTCAACAGCAACGCCATGGTAACCCTCTGGTGACCACCAAAGAACAACCCAGTAGCAGTCAATAGCAAAACCCTAGCAACACCATAGTAACCCTCTGGTGACCACAAAGAACAACCTAGCAGTAGTCAATAGCAACATCCTAGCAATCCCATAGTAATCACCACCAACCTAATAGTCCTTAGCAACCCCATAGTAACCCTCTGGTAGTGAACAAGAACAACCTAGCACTCAACAGCAACACCCTAGCAACCCCATAGTAACCCTCTGGTGACCACCAAGATTCTTGTAGTCAATAGCAACACCATAGCAACCCCATTACAACACTCTAGTGACCAACAAGAACAATCCAGTAGGCCAGTAACAACACTGTTAAGACAGAGGACCCTGCAGTATGGGTGATTGTGATTGACTGTTGTCTGTGTGTGTAGATGAGGAAGATGAGGAGGAGGATGAAGAGGAGACAGATGAGGATCAGGACATGTCTGTTCCAGTAAACGCAGTGGTTCTGGAGGAGTCGCTGGAGCCGCCGGTTAAACTGGCCAGAACAGAGCTCTACACCAACAACAGCAGCACACAGAACTAACACACACACACACACACACACACACACACACACACACACACACACACACACACACTTTTACATCTTCAAATGCAATCTTCAGTTTGGTGAATGACTAGAGGAAATTGAGTTGATTCACTGTAAACCAAATGAGGTGAATCAGGCCTCAGAGCTGCTGTATGGTTGATCCCATGAAGCTTTTTATAGAGAAGTTCCATTTACATGCCTTAATTATGCTCACACACACACACAAACACACTCATTGCCTTCCCTTTATCAATCAAAGCTGCCATGTGTGTCCTGTGTCTTGACTTTTAAAGCAACAGTTCATCCAAAAATGTAAGTATTTACCCTCATGTTGTAGCAAACTCAAGTGTTTTATTGACGACATGTTTTATTTTGAGGTGAACTGTCCCTTTAAGAGTCTCCATGCTGCCATTTTGTTTCGCCAAAGCCAATCATACCTTATCTAGGCCTGTTACTCATTAATATTCATGAGTGTTTCTCATGTCCTTCTTCCATGGTTATTTTGTTTTTCTCTTAATTATAACGGAGATGATATATATATATATACTATAATCAGCGTATTATTTTGATGCTTTGTGATTTGATTGTGTAATGCTAATGGATCAAATGTGCCTTCAGAGGATTATTCATGCTAAAGATCCATAAACGTCTAAATAAATGTCAAAAACTATCATTAAAATGCTTACGCTTTTTATTTTTGGAAATCTCGAATAGAAAATCTTGAATAATTAACTTTGTAAATGAATTAAAAGCATATTCATGTAATATAGGCCAGCTAGCGAAGCGCTATGCAGGTAAACCTCACTCCACTGACCTCTAAAGGTGCTCTAGCAACAGACAATAGAGGCCATGGACTTTAGCCTCCTTGTTAGAGCAACCGACTCCCATGCAAAGAATCGCCGGTTCGATCGAGTTGGGTGCAGTAGGACCGGTGGGTTACACATGGGGGCTCATCCGGGATGGGAGTGAGGTTTAGGGGGGTGAGTGTAACGGAGGCCAGCTAGCGAAGTGCTATGCAGGTAAAGCCTGGTTTATACTTTTGCGTCGAGTGATCCTTGCGCGTTGCCGTGCATTTATACTTCTGCGCACTGTTTATGTTCCTCTGCAATAACACTTCCGAATCGCTAGCGGGCAGTAGGTGTTTATGTTCCTCTGTGTCGAGTTTCTTCGCTGGTGTTTTGTTTTTTCTGAATGCTTCCTTAATGTACAAGTGGCTCACACTCGCTCATTTTGAGGCAGGAATCGGCGGACATGCAACAACTTTAATCATAAGGTAAACACAAAACAAAAGTTTTCATCCGGAGCTCCTTCACAGGGCTCTCACCTCTGCCCACACTCGTCACCGCTACCAAGTCGACTAATTACAGAGCTTGCGCTACGCGTCGTTGCGACATGTAGTTAAATTTTTTGAGAGGTGAGCGTCAGCGATGCAGACGGCGAGGGCTATGTGTCCATGCGTAGGCTGCACCGTAGCGTACGCGTGTGCTTGACGCAGAAGTATAAATCAGCCTTAAAACTCACTTCTCTGACCTCCAAAGGTGCTTTAGCGACAGATGCTAGAGGCCATGGTCTTTAGCCTCCTTGTTAGAGCAACCGACTCCCATACAAAGAATCGCCGGTTCGATACCAGCTCAGACCAGGTGGTGTGCAGTAGGACCGGTGGGTTACATTGAAATAAAATAATACAATTATATTCTATGCGCATATGCCTGCCTATTCATTCATTCACTTTCTTGTCGGCTTAGTTCCTTTGTTAATCTGGGGTCGCCACAGCGGAATGGACCGCCAACTTATCCAGCACATGTTTTATGCAGCGGATGCCCTTCCAGCTGCAACCCATCACTGGGAATCACAAAATTTTAGCTTACCCGGAGGAAACCCACGCGAACACAGGGAGAACATGCAAACTCCACACAGAAATGCAAATTGACCCAGCCGAGGCTCGAACCAGCGACCTTCTTGCTGTGAGGCAACAGCACTACCTACTGTGCCACTGCATCGCCCCGCCTGCTTGCCTATAGAAAATATAAATTTCTTATATATATTTTTAATGAATGCAGACCAAATGTGGGCTTATATCTAATTTTCTCAAATTAATTAAGCATTTTTTTTATTATGCGTTTTAAAACATCCTTCTTTTTTTTTTACAACATGGCATCGCCATCTACTGACACTATATAAATAATCATTTTTTGTTTTAATGGATTTGTGTTAACAGAGTTCATTACACCATGTTGTCATCTCTATGTGAAGCTTAATTCAAATATGAAATGGAAAAACTGAAAACAAATTTTCAGGTCCTCAAAACAACATTAGCTATGTTTCCGTCTAAATATGCAATAATAAAATTATTCGCAAAACTGGAAATTGCATAACACATTTGCGAATAAAGCACCAATTTCATCCAATGTGTCAAAAAGAACAAAATCGTCACTTCCTGATAAACTGGCGCTAAATATCAAAAGTTGGAATTTGTTGTTTTTTTTATGTGCATTCTGGAATTTATTCGGTAATTATGTGTCCATCGTAGTTCATGCACTTTTTTGTTTAAAAAGTTTATACTACTCAGTTGTACCTTTTTTTGCGCATTTAAAAAAATATTTGCGCATCTTCAAGCATTTTTTATGTAATATTCAGAAATGCGCATACAAATAGGTGGACGGAAACAGCTACAGTTGGGAAAATATTGGCCAAAATGCAAATTTCATGTCATCAACAACAACACAAATGTAGTTGAACACAATTCGTTCATTTCTTTTCAACACGATCGTTAGCAAAGATGACATGTTTTGTGATTGGACGCTTAGTACAAAATTGTCACTTCCTTATAAACTGAAAACATTTGAACAAAAATTTGAATTTCTTGTGTTTTTTATAAAAAAAATTTGACGTGCATGCTGGCAATTTACTTTCTAAATATTCCATCATAGTTTAAGCACTTTTTTCCTATCATATAAAAAGTTCATACTACTCAGTTGTGCGCCTACGTTTTTATGCGAATTTTTAAAACATTTTACACGTATTTTTATGCGATATTTCAAAATGCGCATAAAAATAGGTTGATAAAAACATAGCTACAGTCGAGAAAATACTGGCCGAAACACTTTTTTTGTTAATAAAACACAGTTGTGTAAACATTTCGTTCATTTCATTGTCATCAACAACAACACAAATGTAATTGAACACAATTCGTTCATTTCTTTTCAGTTTGTTCATTAGCAAAGACGACATGTTTTATGATTGGATGCTTCTTGGTACAAAATCGTCACTTCCTGATAAACTGGCGCTAAATATCAAAAATTGGAATTTGTTGCGTTTTTTTTTTTTTTTTGACGCACATGCTGAAATTGATTTGGTAAATATGTTTCAATTGTAGTTTCTGCCCATTTTTTCTTATTGAATAAAAAGTGTATCCAACTCAGTTGCGCGAATATGTTTTTTTATGCGCATTTTAGAAAAATGTGCATCATGAAGTCCTTTTTTATGCGATATTGCAGAAATAGGTGGACGGAAACATAGCTATAGTTAAGAAAATACTGGCTAAAACGCTTATTTTTTATAAATAAAAACGCTGTTGTGTAAACATTTTCTTCATGTCATCAACAACAACACAAATGTAGCCGAACAACATTCGTTCATTTCTTTTCAACACGATCATTAGCAAAGATGACATGTTTTGTGATCGGACGCTTCTTGGTGCAGCTCATGCATATTAAGTATCTAATTATAGTGGTTTTATGCACATTTTAAAAAATGTATCCACATCTTCCCATTTAATTGAGCATTTTTTATGCGATATTCCTAAATGTGCATAAAAATAAGTGGACGGAAACATAGCTATAATTGGGAAAATACTGACCAAAACACTTATATTGTTAATAAAATGCTGTTGTGTAAACATTTCCTTAATTTCATCTGTCTTTCATGTCATCAACAACAACACAAAAGCAGTTAAACACAATTCGTTCAACACATTCATTAGCAAAGGTTTCGTGATTGGATGCTTCTTGGTGCAGCTCATGCATATTAAGTATCTAATTATAGTGGTTTTGGTAGCGCATCGAGTATGTTGTTGCAAAAGTCAAGTATTGATGAGTGAAAAGCAGCTTTAATGGCACAGATGTGCTGTTTCATCGCTTAATGAAAATAAAGAACAGATTTGTTAGTGATGGTTATGAATACACTCGTTCAGTACAAGTTTTTCAAATATGTATATCAGTGTTTCTTTAATTGTATCATAAGAGTTGCTGCAAATGGTATCATTTTAGTTGGGCAATTTTATTCCGGTGTGTAATTATGCTAATGTATGATATAGTTTTATGATCTTGTACTGTTGAAACCATGATGGCCTTATTTGAAGTGTACCTGTAGCAAAAATCGATGTAAAAGCTGTATGATTGTGCCTCAAAGTTCAGTGTCCCTTTAAAAAAAACAAAAAAAAAGCTTTTAAGAAAACTCATGCGTTCAGATGTCTTGTGTTTGTTGACACACTCACTTTCACTGCTTTTAAGTAGGAATTTAAACCTAAAATGAAATAAAACCCTCAATTAAATAAAAGCCGATTAAAAAAAAAAGTTACTGCAATGGCTTAATAAGTTAAATTGTTCTCTGATATCTACATTGTTGGTTTATGGCTTTAGCAAGTAAACAAAAGAGCCAGAAACGATTTTATATGCTCATTTGTTATTCCATGAAATACTCCTAGAATCAGAAGGTCCATGATTGACCATATATGGATTGAGTCATGAATATTAATGAGCTCCGCTTTGACGTGCGGTTCTCACAAGTTGCATGACATACGCTGAACAGGACAAATATAAACTCAATAACCCAGTAACGTTAACCTATTTTGCTCATGAGATGTGGATAAAGGCTAAATTATCATTAAACTTGACAAAAGAGGCCGATAGAGATGTATTGAGTTGTATTTTTAAGCTATATTGTCAAAGAAAACACAGCCAGGACCTAATATCGTCTGCATAAACAGATGACAGTTGAGCTGAGAGATTTGACGCAATTCTCTACACGTGTTTGTTGAAACACACACCTAAAATTTCACAATAAACACGATAAATTAAAAGAGATGGAATAAAACTTACCTTCTACCTCTTCAGAGTGGAGCTGAATAAATGTATAATCTATAAATGTTGCGTTTTGCCTCCTGAAGCGCATGTCTGGCGTAGCCGTTGCTCAGTAACACATAGTAAACAATCTGCGGTTTCGTTTTCAAAATAAAAGTCCCACATATTTAGTTAGTTAAATGTAAGCTTTAAAATAACTAATGAAAATGACGGAAATGATCATTGTTTTCTCACTAGAAAATGTTGTTGCTTATCAAACGCAGCCCGAGGGATGCATTAATGATTTCAGAGCTAAAAACAAACAAAAAAAGCTTTTTAAAAAAACTCATGCATTCAGATGTCTTGTGTTTGTTAGACACCCTCACTTTTACTGTTTTTATGTAGGAATTGAAAACTAAAATAAAATAAATGCATGTTAAAAAATAAAATAATAGTAAGTTAATGCAAACAAATCTCATTCAAGGTATTAAATGTGTCAAATACTGCATCGGTTTAATAAGTTAAATGGTTCTCTGATGTCTATATTGTAGGTTTATGGCTTCGGTAAGTTCAAGAAATCTCCAGAAACAGTTTTATAAGCTCATTTATTCCTCTATAAAATACTCCTAGAATCAGAAGGTCCATGATTGACCATATATGGATTGTGTCATGAATATTAATGAGCTCAGCTCCCATGTGCACATCTCTCTCTTACACATAGCATGATGTACGCTGAACACGGACAAATATAAACTCAGTAACCCAGTAATGTTAACCTATTTTGCTCACGAGATGTGGATAAAAGCTGAATCATAATTAAACTTGACAAAAGAGGCCGATAGAGATGTATTGAGTTGTATTTTAAAGCTATAAAGTCAAAGAAAACACAGCCAGGACCTAATATCATCTGCATAAACAGATGACAGTTGTGCTGAGAGATTTTACGCAATTCTACACGTGTTTGTTGAAACATACGCTTAAAATTGCACAATAAACACGATAAATTAACAAAAGATACAATAAAACTTGCCTTATGCCTCTTCAGAGTGGAGCTGAATAAATGTATAATCTGTAAATCTAATATAATCTGAACAATTTTGCCTCCTGAAGTGCCTGTCTCACACAGCCGTTGCCCAGTAACGCATAGTAAACAATCTGCAGTTGCGTTTTCAAAATAAAAGTCCCACATACTTAGTAAGTTAAATAGAAGCTTTAAAATATCTAATGGAGGGTAAGTATCATTGTTTTCCCAGCAGAAAATGTAGTTGGTTATCAAACGCAGCACTGGATGTGCACATTAATGATTTCAGAGCTACATACGAGTCTGTGTCCTCTTGATGACGCCAGGTCCGGATAAACGACCTCAAGTGGTCTTACATGCAAATAAAGAGGGAATGGCCCATGAGTCTCAATACAGTTTGCTTTGTCCTCTGACTGGCCTGTTGTCCACCAGGGTTTTACACTCGTGGAATTTACAAGTAAACAATGGTATCTGAGGCTCATGGTGTCCATTTCACACACTGATGTCTGATAATTTGACTATGCCTTGTTATACCCAGACCTTGGTATCTTCATTATAGGGCACTTTTAATAAGGTAATGGCTCATAAATAATACTGAAAAAATTACCAAAATTATTATAATATTAATTCATTTTTTCATTTTCTTTTTGGCTTAGTCCTTTTATTAATCTGGGGTCGCCACAGCGGAATGAACCGCCAACTTTTCCAGCTTGTGTTTTACACAGCGGATGCCCTTCCAGCTGCAACCCATCAATGGGAAACATCCATACACATTCACACACATACACTACAGACAATTTTAGCTTACCCAATTCACCTATACCACATGTCTTTGGACTTGTAGGGGAAACAGGAGCACCGAAATGCCAGCCAGGGCTCGAACCAGTGACCTTCTTGCTGTGAGGCGATTGTGCTACCCACTGCGCCACTGTGCTGCCCTATTATAATTTTATTTTAATAATAAAAAACTAATATTAATAAATAATATAGTGCAAAAATAATACACAGACAACAACCAAAAATAACATTAGTATATTAATAAATACTATTATTGAAATGATTTTAAAAATGTCAAGATAAAAGCTGATTAAAAACATTAATGAATAACAATATAAGCATATTTAAAAAAATATTAGTAAGTTATTAATGCAAAAAAAATTCAAAAACTATTTAAATCAAAACTATTTCAATGCATTAATAAATACTGTAAAAGGTCATAAATAATACAAAAGCAAAACTACTAAAATGTAAGTTATTTTAACGGAGTAAAAAAAAAGATAAACAATAGTGTAAAAATAATTTACACAACCAAAATACATTAGTATATTTAAAAAATACTAAAATTAAAATGCTAAAAATGTAAAGCTGAATAAATAACGGTATACATTAACATACTTATAACCACTATTAACAAAAGCAGCGTTTGACGCGAATGAAAGTCACAACACCAGTAAAGTGTTCAAGCAATATTTAATTTTATCAAAAAAATAAAATAAATCAACGTTGCGTAAAAACAATATCCTCATCCAGTCCAGCTTGCGAGGCCACGACCAGTATTAATAAAAACAGAGGCGGGAGATATCGACCGTTTCTAATTGGCTGATGAGACAAGTGTAAACAAACATCCTAAAACAAATCAAACAAACAAACAAACACAGAAACGAGACCCCCCTTAAAAAAAACAACAACATCTCCTGCTGCCCTTTCCAGCTTTGGGGCATTTGAACACAAAACGTTGAGAACGCAACATCAAAACGAGTGTGTAAAAGTAAAGAGTGCATGTTTGACGGAGACTGATGCGTCTGATGACGTCGCATGTTTGATGAGATCATTATCCCCGAGTGTCCAGAGTGGGACGGAGCACCGTGGGTCAGATTGGCCCAAACCTGTGTTTTATCTGCAGCTCCAAGAATAACTTGCCACGAAATCACAGGACGATCCACGTGCCTCTATCATTATCAGTCAAAACCTGAAGAGAAGAGCCTGCGGGGAACACAAACACACAGTGAACTATGGTGCCGTTTCCTAAATGGACCCCTATCACTTTAAATTCAAATGAGACAGTGTTCTTTTTAAAAGAGGGCGGAGCTACAAATGCCTGTGTGCCAGCATAGTGGCAGATTAAAAAACAAGACTTTTATCAATGATGTACATCTGAGCCAATGAGACTGAGGGATGGATGGATGGTCAACAGGAGGATGGATGGATGGATGGATGGGTGGAGGGAGGGATGGATGGATGGTCAAAAGGAGGATATATAGTCAAATGGATGGATGGACAGATAGACAAAAGGAGAATAGAAAAAGTGATAGATGATCAAAAGGATGGATGGATGCATGGATGAATGTATGGAGGGAGGTATTGATGGTCAAAAGGAGGATGGATGGAGAGATAGACAAAAGGAGAATGAAAGGAGGGATGGATTGTCAAATGGATGGTCAAAAGAAGGATGGATGGATGGATAGTCAAATGGATGGATGGATGAATGTAGGGAAGGAGGGATGGATGCTCAAATGGAAGATGGATGGATGGGCAGATAGACAAAAGGAGAATGGAAGGAGGGATAGATTGTCAAATGGATGGATGGAGGGATTGTCAAATGGATGAATGGTCAAAAGGAGGATGGATGGATGGATGGATAGATAGTCAAATGGATGGATTGATAGACAGATAGACAAAAGGAGAATGGAAGAAGGGATAAATGGATAGTTAAATTGATGGATGTAGGGAGGGAAGGATGGATGGATATAGAGAGGGAGGGAGGGATGAATGCTCAAAAGGAGGATGGATAGATGGACAGATAGACAAAGGCAGAATGGAAGGAGGGATAGATTGTCAAATGGATGGATGGATGGATGGTCAAATTAATGGATGGTCAAAAGGAGGATGGATGGATGAATGTAGGGAGGGAAGGGTGGATGGTCAAAAGGAGAATGATGGATGGATAGTCAAATGGATGGATGAATATAGGGAGGGAGGGATGGATGCACAAAAGGAGGATGGATAGATAGACAAAAGGAGAATGGAAGGAGGGATAGATTGTCAAATGGATGGATGGATTGTCAAACGGATGATTAGTCAAAAAGAGGATGGATGGATGAATGTAGAGGGAGGGATGGATGATCAAAAGGAGGATGATGGATAGTCAAATGGATGGATGAATATAGGGAGGGAGGGATGGATGGTCAAAAAGAGGCTGGATGGATGGATGGATGGATGGACAGATAGACAAAAGGAGGATGGAAGGAGGGATGGATGGTCAAAAGGAGGATGGATAGTCAAATGGATGGATGGACAGAGACAAAAGGAGAATGGAAAGAGGGATGGATGGTCAAAAGGAGGATGAATGGATTAATGTAGGGAGGGAGGGATGCATGGTCAAAAGGAGGATGGATGGATGGATGGATGGATGAATAGTCAAATGGATGGATGGATGGTTAGATAGACAAAAGGGAGATGGATGGATGGATAGATGGATAATAAAATGGATGGATGGATGGGCAGAGAGAAAAGGAGGATGGAAGGAGGGATGGATGGTCAAAAGGAGGATGAAAAGATTAATGTAGGGAGGGAGGGATGGATGGATGGTCAAAATGAGGATGGATGGATGAATAGTCAAATGGATGGATGGATAGATGGATAGTCAAATGGATGGATAGGCAGAGACAAAAGGAGGATGGAAAAAGGGATGGATGGTCAAAAGGAGAATGAATGAATGTAGGGAAGGAGGGATGGTCAAAAGGACAATGGATGGATGGACAGATAGACAAAAGGAGGATGGATAGATTAATGTAGGTAGGGTGGGATGGACGGTCAAAAGATGGATGGATGGATGGATGGATGGATAGTCAAATGGATAGATTGATAGTCAAATTAATGGATGAATGGATAGTCAAATGGATGGATGGATGGATGGATGGATGGATAGTCAAATGGATGAATAGATGGATGGATAGTCAAATGGATGGATAGTCGGATGGATAGATAGTCAAATGGATGGATAGATGGATTGATAGTCAAATGGATGGATGGATGGATGGATGGATGGATGGATAGTCAAATGGATGGATGGATGGATGGATGGATAGTCAAATGGATGGATAGATGGATGGATAGTCAAATGGATGAATAGATGGATGGATAGTCAAATGGATGAATAGATGGATGGATAGTCAAATGGATGGATAGTCGGATGGATGGATAGTCAAATGGATGGATAGATGGATTGATAGTCAAATGGATGGATGGATGGATGGATGGATGGATAGTCAAATGGATGGATGGATGGATGGATGGATGGATGGATAGTCAAATGGATGGATAGATGGATGGATAGTCAAATGGATGGATGGATGGATGGATAGTCAAATGGATGGATGCATGGATGGATGAATGGATGGATAGTCAAATGGATGGATGCATGGATAGTCAAATGGATGGATAGATGGATGGATAGTCAAATGGATGGATAGATGAATGGATAGTCAAATGGATGGACGGATGGATGGATAGTCAAATGGATGGATAGATGGATAGTCAAATGGATGGATGGATGGATGGATGGATAGTCAAATGGATGGATGGATGGATGGATGGATAGTCAAATGGATGGATGGATGGATGGATGGATAGTCAAATGGATGGATGGATGGATGGATGGATAGTCAAATGGATGGATGGATGGATGGATGGATGGATAGTCAAATGGATGGATAGTCAAATGGATGGATGGATGGATGGATGGATAGTCAAATGGATGGATGGATAGATAGTCAAATGGATGGATGGATGGATAGTGAAATGGATGGATGGATGGATGGATAGTCAAATGGATGAATGGATGGTCAAATGGATGGATAGTCAAATGGATGGATGGATGGATAGATGGACGGATAGTCATGGATGGATGGATAGTCAAATGGATGGATGGATGGTCAAATGGATGGATGGATGGATAGTCAAATGGATGGATGGATGGATGGATAGTCAAATGGATGGATGCATGGATAGTCAAATGGATGGATGGATGGATGGACGGATAGTCATGGATGGATGGCTGGATGGATGGATAGTCAAATGGATGGATGGATGGATAGTCAAATGGATGGATGGATGGTCAAATGGATGGATGGGTGGATAGTCAAATGGATGGATGGATAGTTGGATGGATGGATGGATGGATAGTCAAATGGATGGATGCATGGATAGTCAAATGGATGGATGGATGGATAGTTAAATGGATGGATGGACAGATGGATATGAACTACACTCTCCTTCTGGCGTAATAATCCAGGAACTCTGCTGCTGTATCATGGCTGCAGCAGGAGCAATGAAATTAGGCAACACCTGAAAATTTTGTAACCATGGAGACTCATGTGAGAGATGACTCAGAACTACCTGTGCATTAAAGTGCCCACCTTTATGCAGCGCCTCATTGGTCATGCGGTTGATGTAGCGTGAGCTGCTCTCCGGCACGAGCCACCGCATCACAGTGTTCACACACGACTTCCTGTAGGAGCTCCACACACTTCCACTGAGAAACACACACCAGAACATCTGAATGCAGGTGAAACAGACGCACAGTGCATCTTTATACGACTATATGACGAAAGTCATTACCTGGTCTGACCTTTGACCTCAGTGAGGTCGCCGACCCCGACCGTGTGACACGCGCCTGTGTTCAGATCCCAACTGACCTGCAGACTGGAGTGATACGACTTGGGCCTACACACACACACAAAGAGTTAACAAACACAGATGGGCATTTTATTAAAGTGTGTGTGTGTGTGTGGGTGAGAGAATCTTTGAGTGTGTTTGTGCATGAGTGTGTGTGTGTATATGTGTGCGTGTGTTTGTGCATGAGTGAGATTATGTGTGAGTAGTGTGTATGTATGTGACTGCGTGTGCATGGAGTGAGAGTCTGTGTACATTTGTATTGAGTGTGAGTGAAAACGTGAGTCTGTGTATGTGTTTGTGTGTGTGTGAGGAGTTAATGAGTGTGAGTTTGTGTGTGTGTGGATGAGTATGAGTTTATGTGTGTGTGTGTGAATGAGTGAGTTTGTGTAGGTGTGTGTGCGTGTGTGTGTGTGTGTCTGTGTAAGTGAATGAGTGTGTGTGTGTGTGTGTGTGTGTGTGTGTGTGAGTGAATGAGTGAGTTTGTGTGTGTGTGTGTGTTTGTGTGAGTGAGTAAGTGTGCATGTGAAAGTGAGTGTGTGTGTGTATGAGTGAATGAGTGAGTTTGTGTGTGAATTTGTGTGTATGTGAGTAAATGAGTGTGCGTGTGTATGTGAATGAGTGAGCGTGCGTGCGTGTGAAAGTGTAAGTTTGTGTATGTGACAATGAGTGACTGTGTGTGTGTGTGTGTGTGTGTCTGTAAGCGAATGAGTGTGTGTGTGTGTGTTTGTGTGTGAGTGAGTGAGTGAATGTGTGTGTGTGTGTGTGTGTGTGTGCATGTTTGAGTAAATAAGCAAGTGTGTGTGTGTGTGTGTGTGTGTGTGTGTGTGTGTGTGAGTGCGAGTGAATAAGTGAATGTGACTGTGTACATGTTTGGGTAAATAAAAGTGTGTGTGTGTGTGTGTGTGTGTGTGCGTGCGTGCGTGCGTGCGTGTGTGAGTGAATGAGTGTGTGGTTGTGTGAAAGAGTGAGTTTGTGTGTGTGTGTGTATGTTTGAGTAAATAAGCGTGTGTGTGTGTGTGTGTAAGCGTTAGTGAGTACATGAGTGTGTGTACGCATGTCTGTGTGAATGTGTTACTTTCTGAGAATGTATGTGACTGTGTGTGCATGAATAAGTGGGCGTGTGTGTGAGGAGTGAGAGTCTGTGTACATTTGGTTTGAGCGCGAGTGAAAAAGTGAGTCTGTGTCTGTGTGTGTGTGTGTGTGTGTGTGTGTGTGTGTGTGTGTGTGTGTGTGTGAAGTTAATGTGTGTGAGTTTGTGTGTGTGTGTGTGTGGATGAGTATGAGTTTATGTGTGTGCGAATGAGTGAGTTTGTGTGTGTGTGTGTGTGTGTGTCTGTGTAAGTGAATGAGTGAGTGTGTGTGTGTGTGTGTGAATGAGTTTGTGTATGTATGTGTGTGTGTGTGTGTGTGTGTGTGTGTGTGTGTGTGTGTGTGTGAGTCTGCATGTGAAAGTGAGTTTGTGTATGTGAGTGAATTAGTGAGTTTGTGTGTGAATTTGTGTTTGTGTGAGTGAATGAGAGTGTGTGTGAGACGTAAGTGTGTATAAATGAGTGAGTTTGTGTGTGTGTATGTGAGTGAGTGAGCGTGCGTGTGAGAGTAAGTTTGTGTATGTGAAAATGAGTGACTGTGTGTGTGTGTCTGTAAGTGAATGAGTGTGTGTGTGTGAGTGTGTGAATGCATGTGTGTGCATGTTTGATTAAATAAGCAAGTGTGTGTGTAAGTGTGATTGAATAAGTGAATGTGTCTGTGTCTGTGTGTGTGTGTGTGTGTGTGTGTGTGTGTGTGTGTGTGTGTGTGTGTGTGTGAATGAGTGAGTGAGTTTGTGTATGTATGTGTGTGTGTGTGAGTCTGCATGTGAAAGTGAGTTTGTGTATGTGAGTGAATTAGTGAGTTTGTGTGTGAATTTGTGTTTGTGTGAGTGAATGAGTGTGTGTGAGTGTGAATTTGCATGTGTGTGTGTGTGAGTGAGTGTGAGTGAAAAAGTGAATGTGTCTGTGTGCATGTTTGAGTAAATAAGTGTGTGTGTGTGTGTGTGTGTGTGTGTGTGAATAAGTGCATGGTTGTGTGAATAAGTTTGTGTGTGTGTGTGAATGTGTGAGTTTGTGTGTGTGTATGTTTGAGTAAATAGGCGTGTGTGTGTGCGTGTTCGTGTGTGTGTGTGTGTGTGTGTACCTGCAGTGCTCGTCATCACAGTTAGAGAACGCCAGCAGCAGCAGCCCGATGTTGATCACCACTATATTGGTCTCCGGGCAAACCTATCGCCATAGTAACAACAGAACACATGCAAATTAGAATGCTGTTCCACCTATAGAATGCAGCATTCCAGCTCTGGAAGTGTCTCTCCTCAGCCAATCAGATGAAGCTGACAATACATCACCTGTCAAACAGTAACGTTACCTCAAGAATGACGACATCATAATCACTGAAGGAGCAGAATTGAGATCCCCATTCAGCGTCATTCCTGATCACCTCGTTTATCAGATACTCGAAATCCAGAGTCAGCTGCTCGATACACACACACTGAGACACACAAGCGCACACACACAAGTTCAAACACAGCATCCATGTGATGTGTAGAGATGTATTAATGTCACACACACACACCTGACCACTGTACTGTCCCGTCACTATCTGTAAGGGTCGTCCCTTTAGATCGGTCACAGTGAAAGGAAGCTGGACTTTATCATCCTCCTCACCTAAAGACAACACACACACACACGCACATGCACACGCACACACACAAACACGGACAGATTATATACCATTTCACTAGATGTCTGACTTAAATGGAAAGAAAAAATTATAGACACTATACACAAAAGAATCACGTCTCTCAAGAGTCAGCTCTTTTCAGTGAATCAAAAACATTCAGCACAGGAGTGACTTGATTCCCAAACGAATGACTCTTATGAATCAGTAGTGAGATCTTTTTAGTGAATCAAAAACATCAGAAACAAGCAGTGTAGTCTGATTCAAAACAAACGACTCTTGTGAATCTGTTCTTTTTAGTGAATCAAAAACATTTAGCACAGGAGTTGTGGTTTGATTCCGAAACACATGACTCTTATGAATCAGTTCTTTTTAGTAAATCAAAAACATCAGAGACCAGGGCTGCGTCCGAAACCGCCTACTACTCAGTAGGTACTGCATTTGAATTTAAACGTACTACTCGGTCGTTAGAAAAGTGCGTTCTATACAGTATGAATGTAAGAAGTATGAATGGAATTCGGACGTACTACATCCGCCATTTTGTCATGGTCACGTGACCTTCCTGCGTCAGTTGCGTCGATTTACATCCATTCATGAATTCTCTCGCGGAGCATCATGGGATAGCGCAGCATGCATGGGATGCGCACTTCAGAATCTCGCCGGAAGTAGTAAGTCATCCGGGTACTTCTCGCATACTGATTTTCAAATTTTATGAATTCGGACATACTACTCGGCTCGCATACTGATTTTGGCGTACTGTATAGTATGGAAGTATGCAGTTTCGGACGCAGCCCAGCAGTGTAGTCTGATTTAAAAACAAATGACTCTTATGAATCAGTTCTTTTCAGTGAATCAAAAACATTCAGCACACGAGGTGTAGCTTGATTCCCAAACATATGATTCTTATGAATCTGTTCTTTTTAGAGAATCAAAAACATTTGACACAACTGGTGTAGTCTGATTCAAAACACACAACTCTTGTAAATCAGTTGATTTTAGAGACTCAAAAATATCAGACACAACCGGTGTAGTCTGATTCAAAGGCAAATGACCCTTATGAATCTTTTAATCAATCAAAATCAGACACAACCAGGGTTATCTGATTCAAAAACAAATTCCACAAATTTTCAAAACGGGAAAACCACTAATAGTCTGATTCATGAACAAATGACTCAATTCGCAGCAATTCTATTTAGTGAATCAAAAACATCAGTTTTTATCAGTGGTTTAGTATGATTCAAAAAGAAATGACTCTTTTTAGTCCTTTCTTTTTAGTGTATTAAAAACATCAGACACAAGCAGTGTAGTCTGATTAAAAAACAAATGACTCTTACAAACCGGTTCTTTTTAATGAATCAAAAACATCAGACACAACCTGTGCCATCTGATTCAAACTTTTTAGAATCAATTCTTTTTACTGAATCAAAAACATACGAAACAACCACTAATAATCTGAATCAAAATGTAATGAATCAAAATCAGACACAACCAGGGTCATCTGATTCAAAAACAAATTCCTTTTTTGAATCAATTAGTTTTAGTGAATCAAAAACATACAGCAAAACCACTAATAGTCTGATTTACAAACAAATTACTCAATTCGCCACAATTATATTTAGTGAATTAAAAACATCAGACACAAGCGGTGTAGTCTGATTCACAAACAAATGACTCTTACGAATCAATTCTATTTAGTGAATTAAAAACATCAGACACAAGCGGTGTAGTCTGATTCACAAACAAATGACTCTTACGAATCAATTCTATTTAGTGAATTAAAAACATCAGACACAAGCGGTTGTAGTCTGATTCACAAACAAATGACTCTTACGAATCAATTCTATTTAGTGAATTAAAAACATCAGACACAAGCGGTGTAGTCTGATTCACAAACAAATGACTCTTACGAATCAATTCTATTTAGTGAATTAAAAACTTCAGACACAAGCGGTGTAGTCTGATTCACAAACAAATGACTCTTACGAATCAATTCTATTTAGTGAATTAAAAACATCAGACACAAGCGGTGTAGTCTGATTCACAAACAAATGACTCTTACGAATCAATTCTATTTAGTGAATTAAAAACATCAGACACAAGCGGTGTAGTCTGATTCACAAACAAATGACTCTTACGAATCAATTCTATTTAGTGAATTAAAAACATCAGACACAAGCGGTGTAGTCTGATTCACAAACAAATGACTCTTACGAATCAATTCTATTTAGTGAATTAAAAACATTAGACACAAGCGGTGTAGTCTGATTCACAAACAAATGACTCTTACGAATCAATTCTATTTAGTGAATTAAAAACATCAGACACAAGCATTGTAGTCTGATTCAAAAACCAACAAATCTTATGAACCTGTTCTTTTTAATAAATCAAAGACCACCAGTGTCATCTGATTCAAACTTTCTAGTATCAATTCTTTTTAGTCAATCAAAAACATCCGGAACAACCACTCTAGTCTGATTCACAAACAAATGACTCTTTCGAAGCGGCTCTTTTTCATGACATTATGAAGTAATGAATAAAAATGAGATGCAGTACCGTTGGCCTGCTCCGCCGCAATGGCCTGTGGGAGTCTGTATCGGAGCGTGGTGTAGTTGACATAAGCAGGCTCTGAGGAGGAAGAGGATGATGAAGGCTCTTGTTCATGTGGAGACAGAGATGAGACTGAAGACGTGGATCTAGGAGACGCGACTGTATTACACACACCGCTTTCCACCACTGAGCTCTGGTTTGGTCCTGATGAGGAAGACGAAGGTCCCGGGACCTCCCTGGGACTTTCTCTTGTCCGCTCTTCCTCATGGAGGCGTCTCTGGGTGTCTGTTTCTTCTTTCTCTTTGGTTTTGCAGCGCTCTGGTTCCCTTGCTCCAGCCTGAGCTCTGCGGAAGATGTCAGCAGCGAACTCTCTGGCCCAAACGGCAGCCTGTGATTGGCTGGGGGAGAGCGGGGTCACGTGAGGCTTTGAGTGTCGGAGGTCAGGTGAGCCCTGAGACGAGGCTGATGAGGATGGAGATGTGGGACCAGCAGGAGCAGAAGAGGAAGAAGAGGAAGGTTCTCTCTTTCGGTACAGTATCTGATTGATACTTTGACTCTCCTGCTGACCGTCTCCTGGAAAGATTGAAATGAATGAAAATTAAATAGAGAGACGATTATAATTTTTTTTTATAACAAAACACAATTAGCACATAAGAGAAAATGCACCACAAATTATGTAAATGATAGGGGTGTGACAAGATCTCGTACGACAAGATCTCGCGAGATTAATTTGAGACGTCGAGGTGAAAAGTTGTCTCATGAGTTGTGATGCTATGATGGAGCGTGAGGGTGTAATTAGCATTAAAGATTGGAGGCATGATTGGATTTGAACTGCAAATCAATTGCTCTGCACACACCAAGCGGCAACCTCCCGCTCTCCCTCGGGAAGCCAATACGGAAGTAACTAAAACTGCAATTCATCGATTCGCCTTGGGGGGCTGGCTCCAGGAAATCCTAGTGCTTTCTTTCTGCATTGGTAAATTGGCCATTTTTACAGCTGATAAAAACATGTTTACAGCCTGGTACAAACGATGGCTTTGGTGCATATAGCCATGATTACCCGTCATGACAACTGTGAGGGGGGTGAATTTTTTTATAACTCATTCGTTTCGTTTTTATTAAGTTATATTAAGTCTGCATAATTAAGGGCGTGGCCACTTGAGTGACAGCTAGCTCTAGCTGCTCGCGGTCTCGTCACCTCAGCTGATTCTGGCTAATTAGCCGCTGAGCTCGGCATATACATCGTATTTTTGTTTTGGTTAATGTTTCTTTACACAGTCATTTGCCTTTTGGAATTATTCCCTGCAATTATCAGATACTATAGCATGCTGTGTGGACTTAATTGTGCTTACAACCCGTTCAAGTTGCCTCCATTTCCCAGGTGAGTGAAATTATATACTTATATACCATCTCTATAAATGTATTTGTTTTACTTAAGATCATTTATCATTTAAAATTCTCTTTAGACCTGTAATGCACTCCAGGATCTGACAGATTGATTAGGTTATAAAACAGTCATCTGAAGCGTTGTCATACATATGCCTGGATTTCATAAAGAGCCTTGCATTTACTAACACAGACTATATCTGAAGTGTTTGGAAGTAATTCGCGTTTTCCTTCTGTAGAAAAACGTCATAAGAACAATGTTTAGTGGCTCAATGTATTACAACAGTGTTTTTAAAGGCTAAACACTTTATTGATATAGTTTACAACCAAGCACATGTGGTCAGAACACAAACGAGTCACAGGTAATGAAGTATTAAGCGTTTCTCCCAAAGTAAAACGTCTGTCTAAGCCAGGTCTATGCAAAATGCTGAGAATCAAGCATGCGTCTGTAGCTCCACTCACTCTCCGCCTCTTTGCCCTTATTTGGTATCCCGCGATTAGTGCGATGACGCACGGACAAAATGTCGACGGTTGGCCGCGCCTACTTGTAGCTTCTTTTGCAGTGTTCAGAAACCTATGGGTGACGTCACGGATACTACATCCATATCTTTTACAGTCTTTGGCACACACCTGGCAATCCAGGCTGGCCTCTGAGTTGCATGTGTCACTTGGTTGCTTTTTAAAAAATATATATTTTTACCAGTTCAGCAGCTGTCACGTAGCATAGGCTACAACTGCAGCCACACACATTGTGGTTCGTAACCATGCAATGGAATAGCACTTCAAATATGCTTAAATGACATAATAAATGATGATAATTCAATTATTTAAAAAAACAGAGGAAATACAACTACTTCAAAATATTTTTTTGTAAAATTGTAAAAAATAAATTAAGAGTTCAGATGCAAAAGCCGCTAAACGCCACTTGCCTTTGACAGCAAAAGCCGCTATATCCCAAGAACCAATATGAGCCGTGAATTGAATCATATGTTTTCAATGTAGCAGCGCACTGATACGCCGGCTTTCATAAGGAGATTGTTTTATTTTCGCTTTCGATTTAGATTTTAGTTCGATGAACTGGATGAGGCTGTCCGACTGTCACTGAATGAAATGAAAACGTCCCTTACCTCAAAACTCTGTGCATTATAAGAAAAAGAAAACACACTGTACAGTCGGAGGTGTAGCATGCATTCATAACGTTTTTTTGCACAGTGACGTTACTTTAAATGAGTCCAATTTACTGTACATTAAACAGAAACTGCATTTCACGAAATACAAGGTTAAGATGCCGTTCTTTTATCCCACATGGATGCTATGAGGAAAAACAAGAGGCGAAAAGAGACCAAGACCTTGAGTATGGTGAGAATGAATGAATGAAAGCTTCTAAAATTGTCTGAGAGAGACATCGCCCATTTTGCCCAGTAGGCCCACCTTGTGTTTTATTAGCTAATTTAAGCTATTTTTTAAAAGATAAATGTATAAAACTATACATTATTTATATTACTTCATTTTACCTATACATCTGATAAGCTTTTTATATTAATGGAGAATGCACAGATATTGATGTTTCACAATGTTTTAAACTACAATATTTGAATCTACCAAGCTTAGTTTACAATGTTTACATTACTTACATTAAAATCAGAAATGACAACAGATTGTTAAGATTTAATTAATGTCAGTTTTAATGTTGTTGATTAATGCACTTACTTGACAGATTTCATTCATTCATTTCCCTTATGCTGTTTCCCTGGTTTATCACAGCCGAATGAACCGCCACTTACTTGACAGATGTATTTTTAATTTTAGATGGGTTGTGTGTTGTGTTTTATGTTTGTTAAAATAATTTGTAATTGCAACTTTAGTGATTTTCAACTAATGACCCTGTCTTGTCCCAATTAGTAGATTTACAGGTATTTGTAAAAAAAAAAAAAAGCACAAGTGGATTTAGCTGGTTTTGACGCACAAGAAAATCTATCTGGTTAAAAATCAAAGAATTGTCTAAAGTGACATTTTTGAAAAAAAGTTATTTTATTTACCAGCTAATAACCTTGTCATTCTCTATAAAATGAAACTTCTGAGTTCATTTTCTATCAACTTCTATCAGAGGAGCCGTTTTTTTTCCGGGAGTCTCCCGTATTTCAGACCCACCTCCCGGTTTGTCATTTCTCCTGGAAAACTCCCGGAATTTCAACCCCCTCCCCTAGTCCTCAGGTGTTTGGTACAATCTGTAACACCCCCGGATCGCAGACAGACCAGGCACCCCTTCCGGTCGCTCCACTTAACCCCCCACACACACACAATTTTTGGTTTTCCAAGCCCTTGTAAAGTCTCTGAATGGTACTAGACACAGATACCCACAGATAATAGGATAATACACATATAATATAATATAATATAATATAATATAATATAATATAATATAATATAATATAATATAATATAATATAATATAATATAATATAATATAATACACATATAATATAATATAATATAATATAATATAATATAATATAATATAATATAATATAATATAATATAATATAAGAACACAAACATATTTCATAATTCTTTTCATTATTAAAACTTATTTTGTAAGAAAACTCATGCTCATGCATTTCATTTTTCAAAAAAACTGTAATATTGGGAAGTATTTTTGCCATTTAAATAACTGTTTCTATGTGAATATATTTTCTAATGTAATTTAGTCCTATGAAGCAAAGCTGAATTTCAGAATTTTCAATATCATAGTTTTCAGTATCACACAATCCTTAAGAATGATTTATAATATGTTGATTTGATCATTGAAAAACATTTATTATTTATTAAACATTATTACATTTATGTGATAAAACAAAAATAACAGAATTAGATAGTACTACTGAAAAAAATAATTACACAAAAGTTTTCATTATTACTGTTAATTAATTATAATTAATTTTGTTTTTGCATTTCTTTCTTTCCTTCTTTATTTCTTTCTTTTAAGGAAATGGCTCTTCAAGTGCTAGCTCTTTAAAGTACGAATGAAATCAAAACCAACCATATTGATTTTGTTAGCTCGCATTGCTAAATTTGTGGTGAACAATTAATCTGCACATGCCATTAAGAAATAAATTGTTTGCCCTTGAAATCCTTAATTTTGTTTGTTTTCAGTTAAATTCTCAGATTGGGTCTGTTTGAGGTATTGGGCGTGGCTAACATACTAAACCACGCCCCTCCAGCTGTCAGTTTTGACAACAGACAGAATTGGTGAGCAGGAGGAGGAGTCTGTTAGGTAATAACTCTCCCAAAACCCATTCCCAATCTTTCTGAATAAAATGCCTACTTTAATACATCCAATCAGCTTGGAGTAGAAAATACAAGCTACGCCCAGTCTTCTCATTGAATATTTCGTTTCTCTATGAACTGCGTCTCAGTACGAAAAAAATGGTTGCAGCTTCCAGATCATGCAAACTTTAAGTGACAGATGAAGCAGTACCTGTGCAGAGTGAGATGGCGCAGGCCACCAGAGAGTAGCTGGTGTTGAGCAGGATCACCTGGTCCTTCTTCAGCTGCAGCGCTGGCTGGAACGTTGGGAACGGATAAACCACTTGATATCGAGCGTTCAGAACGTAACCGTGCTCCAGACACTCTCCACCTGCACACACCCCCAGAAAAACACATTTAAAGGTATCTATTGTGCATTTTTTTTACTTTTTATAAAGCTGTCATGGATTCAAAAGCCCTATACAAATAAACATGAATTGAACGTGTACCTGTGCGTATGGTGGAGGTGGAGGCCACGGGACAGCACTGTTTACAAGGCTGAGCGGGAGGCATGGAGGTGATGGTGATGTAAATGTCTCTGTTGTTCTCGTCACTCATCATCATATTCATCAGGGCTGAACTGGAGCTGCGTGTGCTGACAGATCACAGAGAAAATGTGTTTACATATCCAATGAACTCTGCTGTTATAGATTAGCTGAGGTACTATCAATCCTTTCAGCATTTCAATGAGTCCCCAAGCAACTGTCTGAACTTCTGCTGTATAGCGGAAAATGTAAAAAAATAGACTAATTAACGGTTTGTAAACATTCAGGATGCACGCGCAGCGAATTTGCAGAAAGAAAAAAAAAAACAGGAGCGCTAGCATTTACAGAGAGGGAATGACATCTGATGCGGTGCAGAGTTTGTTGTTGTATTAGAGAGAAGTTATATTGATTACATATTATATATATTATTTACATAATGCTTTCAGCATATTATAACAGCTTGTCACCCAGTGATAAGCACAGTTATTCTGCAAAATTAACGTTAAAGTGAGCGGCGTTCGTCTGACAGGTCCAATTGCGATAGCACCCTCCCAATGGATATTGGATAAGACGAAATGGCAAAGCATCCAGTCCCAAATATACAACTATCTCAATGAAACTCCAAGTGATTTTACAAGAGGGAAGTTAAAGGCCTACAAGTATTTTGGATGCCAACAATTTTGTTCTGTGTAGTCATGTGCAAGAAATAACGCTCCATGATTAACAGATTCAAAACTTTGTAGTGCTAAAAAAACAGAGATTCTGCCTAGCCAAAGACAAGGAAAGAAGACGGAGCTGTACAAAGCCTGGGTAATCATCAACAAGCAAAACAACCGCATTCTGACAGTGAACTGCACCTGTACGGCAGGGTATGTGAACTCACATTTTTACAGTTTACTCTTAGCATTCAGTCTCCGCAGTTTAATTCACCATATTTAATGTTTTAGCTGAAATCATTGCTGCAATCAAAAACGAGTAATGTGTGTGATTCAGCATAGCGTGAACTTACCTGATATGAAATGAGAACTGCAGAGTCGAGCATTTTTAAATAGGTCCTCACTCCATTCAGCTCTTATGATGGCTGTTAGCCAAAGATGTCTGTGGTTGGCATTAAAAGCAGTGTAGTGTACGGTAAAATTTAGGGTTTCTATTTTTGGACTTTTAATTTTGGTATCCTACCGCACAACACGACATGTTTGCTATTGCAACTGGTCTTTTTTTGCAAGCGGTATGCGTGGTTGAACCCGTGTGACTTCTTGTGTGACATAGGTTGGTAATTCCTCTATATATTCTTCCTTTGTATTTGCTTCAATAGCAAAAATACAAATAGGACAAAATAAAACAAATGAGAGATAGATTGCAATGCTCAGAAAGAACGAAAAATCTGTTCTCAAATGTATTTTTACTTACTTAAAGCCGAAGATGACCAGTTTAGAGTGGTCATTGTGCCACTCGCACACGGTCAAATAGAGATCACTGTAAATATCCTCACCGGCAAACAAACGCACATGATGAACCTGCAGAGAAAAACAGAGTATATACTATATATAAAAAATGTAAAGAGAATTAAAAAAAAAACTAATTTGAAAAATTTTTTTTTTTTTCTTTTTTTTAAATATTTCCCAAATTATGTTTAACAGAGCAAGGAAATTTTCACAGTATGTCTGATAATATTTTTTTCTTTCTGAAAAGTCTTATTTGTTCAGCTAGAGCAAAAGCAGTTTTAAATTTTTTAAACACCATTTTAAGGTCAAAATTATTAGCCCCTTTAAGCTAATTTTTTTTTCCGATAGTCTACAGAACAAACCATCATTATACAATAACTTGCCTAATTACCCTAACCTGCCTAGTTAACCTAATTAACATAGTTAAGGCTTTAAATGTCACTTTAAGCTGTATAGAAGTGTCTTTAAAAATATCTAGTCAAATATTATTTACTGTCATCATGACAAAGATAAAATAAATCAGTGATTAGAAATGAGTTAGAAAACTATTATGTTGAGAAATGTGTTGAAAAAAATATTTTCTCTGTTAAACAGAAATTGGGGAAAAAAATAAACAGGGAGGCGAATAATTCTGACCTCAACTGTGTGTGTGTGTGTATATACAGTATATATATATATATATATATATCAACGCACTCAAATTTACAAGCTCAAGTGCAGATCTTCTCGTGCGCTCTCCAGTAAGCGCTGCTGAAGTACGATTTAGTGTGTTTTTGTGCGTTTTCCGACATTAACGCGTCCTGAAGTAAAGTGAAACGGCTATAAACTCCAGAAAGATAAGTATACTTATGGAAACTGTGTTCATCTTAACTGAAAGCTACGCCGTGTTTGCTGGTGCCCAACGCATCACGCACTGTCAGTTAGTCAGTCAGTCAGCATGTCACCTTAAAGGGTTGAACAAACAGCGCACAGCACTACTACGGTTACAGAAATGTTTGCGCTGTTAGAATTCACTTACCTTTTAATATGTTTTGGTGCGATTATAACCCGCTTTAAAAAAAACACGACTAATTGTTTTAAATGAGAAGTTGTAATGTAGCCGTGGCGGGATGAATTTTGGCGTGGCGGCCCGCCACGGATGAATGAATGTAGCGGAAACCTTGTATATATATATATAAATATATAAATATATATATACAGTGGGTATAAAAAGTATTCAGACCCCCTTAAATTTTTCACTCTTTGTTATATTGCAACCATTTGCTGAAACCATTTAAGTAAATTTTCGTCCCTCATTAATGTACAAGTTGCACCCCATATTGACAGAAAAACACATTCAGTATTCAGACCCTGTAATAGAAAATACTGTGAAATTTTCCTTGCTCTGTTAAACATCACTTAAGAAAATATTTGAAAAATCACAGGTTCTAAGGCTCCGCCCACCTATAAATTCTCATTTGCATTTAAAGAGACACACAAAAACAGCGGAAGCCCTTTATATTGAAATCCACAGCTCTGATAGGCTCAGAGTTTGGGCATTTCACCTGTTTGAGGCGGCTGTGCAGGTTAAACTCCCACCAGTACAGGTGATAGGTGTAGAAGGAGAAGTCATCGTCCTCTCCGCAGTCGCTGGTGTAGGACAGAACATACCGGCCACACTTAGTGAAGCCCAGGAAGATGTGCCTGTGACAGCAGAAGACATAGAACAATCACACACAGCACTCAGATCTTTCAGAGACAGAGAGAAACAGATGGACGGACAGACAAACAGATGGATGGATGGATGGATGGATGGATGGACGAATAGAATAATAGATTTAACTAGATAGGTAGATAACAGATAACTCTTTAGGTTTGGAGGCCAATAGATGATCTATATTAGCTAATAAAAATAAATATACATTTTTCCAAATTTTCTGCACGATTGCAAAAACAAAAGACAAACACATACAGTAAACAACTGATTTTAGTTTAAAACCCTCATCTTAAAAACTCAAGTTTTTAAACTCATCTTTTAATTTTATTAATCAACTATTCTTTTCTACGCACGATTTTCCTTTTTTAAATAAATAAAATCTACTGCCTGATCTAAAGAAAAATGCATAAATAAATCAACCAAGTCACTGAATATTAACCAAAATTAAAGTATCTGAAAAATCATTTTAAAAAGTGGTAGGCAGCTATCATGTGAAGTGGTTCCACCAGCGGACGTCATACATAATTTATCGGCTTTAAGATATCAGCCTAATTTTGTTATGAGGCCCATATCAATATTTTAAAAAACAGTATTTATCAGCAGATATCAATATGGCTGCTGATATATTGTGCATCCCTAAGAGACAGACAGACAGACAGACAGTTGTGTGTTCTCCTCACCCAGCTCTGAGAAACTCCTCACTGACGATGGTCTTCAGTGGGACACAAACACGAGGAGGAAGTTTCCGGAAGAGCCGCTGAGACAGCTGTCCATTCAGCTGACAGACAGACAGACAGATTCAATACATTTATACAATAACATTACCCACAAATACACTTAAATTAGCCTTAAGACTGACTTTCAAGGAAAAGTTACAGATTCGAGGAAAGGACTCTTAAATAGAGAGAGAGAGAATTTTGAGTGTATTGCCATTTCAGCTTCTTTGGCTATGTCTAAGTTTACCACATTTTATAAATACCACTTTTCTAGTTATAAAAATATTCTAACAATTAAAAGTCACCAACAGCAATAAATAATACACAAGCTAAAATACATAAATAATAATGATAATATATAAGATAAAAATCTAAAACAGTTTTTTAAGGTTTACTTTTGATAAAAATTGTACAATTTTAGAAGGATTCACATTATAAAATATTTCATTTAAAGTCTCTCCAGATAAAAATTGTTGTCCGATAACATTAAAAATAGGGCACTCCACAAGAATATGCTTAACAGTTTGGTTTCTTTTACAATATTGACATTTTGGTGGTTCTTCTCCTTTAAGTAAATGTTCATGTGTGAGTCTTGTGTGTCCAATGCGGCATCTTCTATAAACAATCTTGTCTTGAGTTAAAAAATTAATTAGATTTTCTTCCTATTTCTGGCTGAATTTCAAAAAGTTTATTTTCTGACCACTTATCCCATTCTGTTTGCCATTTGTTTAGAATAGAGCCTTTTATTATTGGCTTTGGATCTGAAGGAGGGATTTTGCACTCCTTTAGCTGTCCTCTAAGGACTGTTTTGGCGGCTTTGTTGGCTTGTTCATTTCCAAATAGTCCAGCATGTCCTGGGATGACTCTGCAATATAATGAACTAAAAAGTTGTGTCATATTAGGCTCTATCATTTATTTTGTGGTGTCACAAAATACACAATTTATGGTCAAACTTTTCCATCATTTGGATGAGCTCAATCTTACACTAAAGGTAGAAAGTGAGATAAAGGCTGCACACTTGGAAGTACAATTGTTAACATTAAGCTTTTTATTTAGCAATATTTTATGTAGGACCTGTAATCATTAGTTAGATTAGAGAAATATAATCACATATGAATTGGCACACGAGGATATATATTAAAAAGTATATTAGGACATATATATATTTTTTTACTAAAATTCTTACCATTTTGGTCAATACATATTAATAATATTATTATATACTATTTATAATACACTATTAATTAATTGAATTAAGTAAACATGCTCTATAGTGATACATACAGCTATTAGGATATGAGATGACTTATTGTGATATGATGTTTGTCAGCTCTATTCAAAGGTGTTTTTAATAAATATCACGTCCATGACATTTATGATAACCAGTTTAAAAATATGTTTTCACTAGTCAACATAACTAAAGCATATTCAATATTACTATTAAACAAGATGATGGCATTTATGACTGACACCGCTATGCCATTTGGGAGACAATACTAATTCAATGGCATTGATCTTGACAGATTTGTTAACATGACAACTATATGTTATTGTCTTGTCATTATTATTGACCCAAATAAACATATACTTCAAACAAACGAGTTGTTTTTACAGATACACGTTTAAAATGTGATTATATACAAATGGTAAACTCTGGAAGACACATAAAGGCGTTTAATGAGGCTACAGCTAAAAATGCTAATAACACACACAATATTATCCACGTTACGCTATTGGGAAAAGACATTTCACGCTATAAATGTAATTTGTAGCTCGGATTCCCTCGGTGTGCCTACCCGTCCGCGCGTCAGCAGTTTAATGATGTGCTCTTTGTGTTTTTTCTGCTGTTTTTGTTTGTTGTCATCTTTCTCAGATTTCGAGCTGGGCGCCATTTTTGATTTTTGCCAGCTCTTTGGATTTGCCCCCAGTCCAGCCCGAGCAGCTCACCGATTGGCCCCGCTATCTCCAAAGAGAGTTTTCATTAGTCAACAGTGCTGTCAATCAAATAAATGGGGGCGGGTGTTATGCTACGTTCTCAGAATAAATTCGATAACATTTATCCAATCATGCGCTCTTCTTATAGTTTAATTTATATTTAAGTAGTTTCTGATTAGCCAACTAATAACAACATTAAAATGTAAAAGTAGTTTACATTTATTTATTTATATTATATATTTTGCATAATTATTATTATTATTAATAATAATAATAATAATAATAATAATAATAATATAGAATAAAGAATAAAACCTCAAAACATTTTAATTAATCAAATGAATCTATTATTAGTATTAGTTTATATATATTAGTTATATATTATTATTAGTCTTCAGGGTGCTCCGGTTTCCCCCACAGTGCAAAGACATGCGCTATAGGTGAATTGAGGGACAAAGCTGAAGCTAAAGTTAATTAATGAATATTATAATTAGTTTTATATATATATACTTATTTATTTTTGTGAAAATGATTTTTTAATATATATTTTCTATATGTTTTCATCTGCAATTTATTGCTGTTGTCGAGCTTTATCACATAGTGTAGGCGAGATTACCTTAGACTGCTAATCTGAGCAGCTCACCGATTGGCCCCGCTATCTCCTAAACTCTCAGAAATAAAGGTACAGGAGCTGTCACTGGGGTGGTACCTTTTCGAAAGGTACACATTTGTACCTTAAAGCTCCATATTAATACCTCATGGGTACATATTAGTACTTAAAAAGTACAAAAGTGTTCCTCTTAAAATGTTTAGGTTCTAATATATGCTTTTGGGGTACCAATATGGACTCTTTAAGTATAAATGTGTACCTTTTCAAAAGGTACCACCCCGGTGACAGCTCGCGTACCTATTTCTTAGAGTGCAAGAGAGTTTTGATTGGTCAACAGTGTTGTCAATCAAATAAATGTAGGCGAGTGTAATGCTACGTTCTCTGGATAAAATCGCTCTTCTTTTTGTTAACGCATGCTCACTTTTCGGCTAAGTCCCTTTATTCATCAGGGGTCGCCACAGCGGAATGAACCGCCAACTTATCCAGCACATGTTTTACGCAGCGGATGCCCTTCCAGCTGCAACCCATCACTGGGAAACATCCATACACACTCATTCACACACATACCCTATGGTTAATTTTAGCGTACCCAATTCACCTATACCACATGTCTTTGGACTTGTGGGGGAAACCAGAGCACACGGAGGTAACCCACGCCAACACGGGGAAAACATGCAAACTCCACACAGAAATATCAACTGACCCAGCCAGGGCTCAAACCAGCGACCTGCTTGCGGTAAGGCGACAGCATTACCTACTGCTGCCTCATCATTTTGCAATAATAATAATAATAATAATAATAATAATAATAATAATAAAGGTTAACGCATACTGTGTACAAAATTATAACATATAATTTAATTTCTATTTATGTAGTTTCTGATTGGTCAACTAATTACTATATAAAAATGTACATCTATTTATACTGTAGTGTATAAAACTATATTTTTTTATTGTTTTATCTTTACACCGTCCCTTTCTTGTACATTTTGCAATAAGAATATTCACTCATTCACTTTCCTTCGGCTTAGTGCCTTAATTATTAGGGGTCGCCACAGTGGAATGAACCGCCACAATAATAATAATAATAATAATAACAATAATAATAATAATAACAATAATAATAATAATAATAATAATAAAGACCAAACCTCAAACTGTTTTTAATTGATTAAATTAATTTAGAATTATTAATATTCGTAGTAGTAGTACTTAAATTATTTTGTAAAGATCGCCATTTTGTGTGTTACAGTTGTTGTTGTCAAGCTTTATCACATATTGTATGCAAGATGACCTTAGACCTCTAATCTGAAGGGTGTGTATGTTGAAATAGCTGATACATGACGAATGTTTGTGCAAAATCCCTCCCATCCCATTGGATGTGTCATGTTTAGGCATTTACTCTGATCTAAATATAAACATGTAGAGTGGCAATTCATTGAGAAGCTTTATTGACATTATTATTGTAATATAATATCAATATTATTAAATAATACTATCAAATATTTACAATAACAATTTAATAAAACAGAAACTTACATTTCTAGCGTCATATTTAGCCCACCCCCTAATTATATACCCAGAAGGGGCGTGTCCACTGGGCGTGTCTGTACAACGCACAAGCAGGAAACATGGCGTCGCTAGTGGGTCGTCTTTCTCGGGGTTTTTTTCGTTAAAAATACATTAACATTGAGCCGCAATGCTGGTCAAAAATCGATGAATGTGACAGGACCGACTCTCATCCGAACCGCCGTGTCGTCCACAACAGGACGTGTCCTTCCTAAACCAGATAAGGTACGTTTTTCATATCTAAACGCTGCAGCTAGAGGTTCCCAAAGGAACGCAATAATTTGAGTTGGCTTTCTTCCTAGCCAATGAAAATTAAGAATGGCTTGATTGACGTGACTGATGGCCAATCATATTGTTGGAGCGGCACATAATTTATAAAATAAGGAAATACTTCGTGTACAGTTGTCGATTTAACGATTATATCCATATTTATTAGTAAAGGATTAAATGTGAATACACATTATTTTTAGTATTAGGTATAATTTAATATTTTTTCTTTAAAATTTCTTCAGGTTCCGTTCGGTCTGACCCGTATGACTATAGTAGTGGTCCCGTTCCTCTACGTCGGGACTTTAATCAGTAAAAATTTCGCTGCTCTTTTGGAGGAACATGAAATCTTCGTCCCAGATGATGATGATGATGATGACTGAGTGAAGGTACATTCAATTTAAATGGTTTATATGGTGCTTTACAGTGTAAATGCAGCTTTCAATGTTTATTTTCTTTTTCAGTGCATCAGTCTGAAGGTCTTCTGAATGGAGCCTGATGCAGATAAACAGGATATATATATATATATTTATGCAATAATGAATATTGTCAACACATTTTTTGTGTTTACACTCCTGCATTACACTAACCATGTCCACAAGCCAATGTTAAATGCTGTTTTTATGTTTCCAAATATTGTCGACAATATATTTTGAGGCTGACCTCATCTTTTGCCTCTCGTATATTTAATAAATTGCTCGACTGTTGGTTTGTTGTGTGTTTTCTCTTGTTATGTATGTAATATAAATGTGACTGGTCTTGTGTTGCGCAGGTTATATTTGTATTTACATTGTGAGTCAAAATTACAGTTATGCCAAAAAATCATTCTAATAATAAGTAAAGATCTTGTTCAATATAGACATTTTGTACATTTCCAACAGTAAATTCGTTCTTGATTAGTAATATGCATTGCTAAGAGCTTAATTTGCACAACTTTAACAATATTTTTCTCAATATTTACATTTTTTTAACCGTGAGAATACATGTATATATCAAAATAGTTGTATCTAAATTAAATATTCTCCTATCCCAACAACAGAAAGCTTATTTATTAAGCTTCCATGTGATTCAAAACTCTACATATCCCCAAAAATTGTCACTTATGACACTTTTGTGTGTTTATTTTCACATTACAATCAAAATTCGTACTCCCAACAAGTCCGAACAGAGGCATGTTTAAATACATATTTTGCTTGAGGAGCTTGCGATATCGATTCATTTTTAGCACCGTTGTAGTTTCTAACAAAAAAGAATTCCACATAACAGAAAGCGTCCCAGTGCTAATGTTTGCATGTGAGGTGATGCTGTGTTCTCATTGGTTGTCGCTGTTGCCCAGGAGACGGCCCTCCTCCAGAGCCGCGTCAGTGAGTTTGAGGTGTTGTTTAAGTGCGTTGATGTCTCTCTCACTGCGGCCTCTTAACTCACTCAGCTCCACATAGACCTCTTTATAGCGCTCGCCCAGCGCTTCATTCTCCTGCAGGTACAAATACCACATTCATAATGTATTTTAATATGGGTTATATAAGGGCACAGACGTTTAATTGTCAGTAAGCGAGCTCAAGCGCTTCCGGTGGAGGGGGGAAAAAGCAACTGACATCAGTAGTAGCTGCAAAGAATACTGTGGAGGTCAATGGCTGTTTTTTTTCTAACATTCTTCGAAATATCTTCCTTTGTGTACAACATTTTTGGATGAGCTATCTCTTTAAAATGTACTAGTTTGGGATCAAAATATAGTAAAATTAAATTTGTCTGGTATTGCTGTAATTGTGGACAGCAGTGCCACTAAGCAGGGGTAAGTTAGGATGATTCACACATTTTGGGGGCCCACAGAGAACTGCTTTATTATTAGTCTTAACAGTACTATCGGGGGCCCAACATCAAATATACATGTACTTCAATAGGGCCCAAAATTGCTAGTGGCGCCCTTGCTTATGGGAACATTTGGTCTCCACCATAGATATATACACTAGATATCGCATAGGGATCCTGAAGATGCGTCAATATCGCCGCCACATTGGTACAGTGCTCCTAGGACAAACGTCATTCAACCGGACTAGTCAAGACAGTGTGAAGATGCTGGACTTGAGCGCTGTGTACGGGTGTAGTAACGAGCAAACAAAGAAAACAAAGCACAAAGTCATCACATTTCATAGGTAAGATTTCGTTTTTTATGTTTTTGTTATGAACTTTTGTGCTTAACAAGTAATGTTATTGATGATAATAGCCTACAGTCTCTTACTGCATTCACCATAAGGCAAAGTAGCATAAACTCGCGCTAAATTCTAGACTTATGCTAGTTTTGTTGAATAAAATAAGCAAACTATGTTATGAAATATGACAAGAAGGTGCCAGAAACTTGTATTATTGTCAGCTAAGTGAACGAGTCGTTCATAACGGAGATTCATTCACAAATGAATCGCTCCCTCCATCAGAATGAGAAGTGAAAGCAGGAGAGGGGGTGTGTTTCAGGACATGGATTAGATCAAATTAAACAGGGAAGGAGGGTAATGCATTTCCATGCACACAAACACTCACTCTTTGTCAGGAATGCCCGTGCGGTCACATCCATCAATGTAGAAAAGTGATGTAAAATTATAATATTTCGTAATTTAAAAAAATATTAGCATACTGACCACCGGGGAAAACTCCCGATCATAGATATATGTGTATATTTGTATTTCTCTGGCTTTGGATGGCCACAGTCCTCCACTTCACCTTGGTCCTGCATTCATTTCAAAGGAGCGCTACCCTGTACTAAAATGGCGGCTCTATTGACGCATTCCTTCTAATAGACAACAGTAGGGTAGGCGACATCTAGTGTATACATCTATGGGTCTCCACAATGTAAGGAATATAAGGTTGCTCATCACATATAGTTTGTACCTTAGTAAGAGTCTGGACCTCTTTCCTGAGACAGCTGATCTCCTTGTGCAGAAACTCCACCTCGCTCTCCTTCACTTTCAGTAACATCTGCACACACACACACACACACACACACACGTCAGCAGTCAATGTGATCAAACTTTCCATTTACAACTATATTAGTCAACACCTTTATCATTCTGATACATTTACTCATTCATTTTTGACCATTTATTAACCCATTTTAGGGCACTCAGAAAAACCCTGCAGTGTCAATGTGGGTTATAACAAAACTGAACCTCTTCACGAGTAATCAATATCAATGAAGGTACCATATATGGTTCTTCGCCCTATAAAGGCTTAAATAAAACATC
Organism: Danio kyathit; assembly: GCA_903798195.1. Lineage (NCBI taxonomy): Eukaryota > Metazoa > Chordata > Actinopteri > Cypriniformes > Danionidae > Danio > Danio kyathit. Next base: position 67,468,968 of record LR812519.1, on the reverse strand, counting down.
TACAGCATGTTTGTTTAATAAATTAACAAAATATTTAAATTAGTGCTGTCCAAAGATTAATCACATCCAACATAAGAGTTTGTTTGACATATATACAGTATATTTCCTATGTATATGTGATATACACACACAAACATAAAAACAAAACTATACAAACCAATTTTGTGACATTCATTTTCCTTCGGCTTAGTCCCTTATTTATCGGGGGTCGCCACAGCAGAATGAACCACCAACTTATCCAGCATAAGTTTTTACACCGCAAATGCCCTTCCAGTTGCAACCCAGTACTGGGAAACACCCATACACTCACATTCACACACTCGTACACTACGGCCAATTTAGTTCATACAATTAATCTATAGCGCATGTGTATGGACTGTGGGGGAAACCGAAGCACCAGGAGGAAACCCACGCCAACACGGGGAGAACATGCAAACTCCACACAGAAATGCCAACTGACCCAGCTGGTACACAGCAACCTTCTTGCTGTGAGGCAACAGTGCTAACCACTGAGCCACTGTGCCGTCCACACCTTTATCAATCTGATACAATTACTCATTTATTTTTGAGCGCATATTAACCCTTTTATAAGGCACTCTTTGAAAAAACCTGGAGTGTCATTGGGGGTTATAACAAAACTTTTAACCTTTCACGACTTAAAAAAAATTTAAATAAAATAAATAAATAAATAAATAAATATATATATATATATATATATATATATATATATATATTAGGGATGCCACAATTCTCAATACAATATTGAACCGTTCGTTACGACATCCACGGTTCAATACGCACTTGTGAATTTCGTTTTTTTCGGTTTTACGTTTAAATAATTTATGTGCGTTTTATTTGTCTCCGAGTTGATGAGATGAGGAAACTCCTCCCCGCGAGTAAATAATCAATCACTATGCTCTAAAGTTAGGGGGCGCTCAACCATCATTCCACACTTTAACATGGTGAGCGGCGGTGAAGTGAGGCAACAGTACGAGAAAGCGCCGGCGTCTTTCAAATCCGCGGTGTGGGGACATTTCGGTTACACGTATAGACTAATCGAACGGAAACACTTCCAACATGACTGCACATCTGCGGCGTCATCACCCAGCAATATCACTGTCTGAAGGCAGGATAGCAGAGAAGGTGATAAAGTACTCCAAAAAACAACAATCCCTCGCTGAATCCTTCCAGCAAACAAACCCAACTGGTTCCGAAAGACATAAAAATGACAAAGGCAGTGTTAAGTTTAATTAAGATGCTTTATTTATATTTACTGAAGTACAAATATGTTTATTTGAAATGGTCAATTTATGTTTATTAACTTCACATATATGTTCATTTTCAAAATGTAGGAATTTATGTGTTGTACATGGGCTACCAGCAGCTGTGAGATTTCAGCTGTTAATTTTTTTTATTATACAATACACTAGGAACTAGTGTAACTTTCTTGGCTTTGAAGTAAAATAAAGGAGTATTGCAATAAATTGTTTTTATTTATAAACCTCTATAGCATGCTTGTTGAATAAATAAATTAAATATTTAAATAAGTACTGGGCAAAGATTAATTGCATCCAAAATAAGAGTTCGTTTTGACATATATACAGTAATACAGTATGTTTATTATGTATATGTGATACACACATATACATAAGAGCAAAACTCAACAAAACCATTCTGTGACATAGATATTTAAGTTTAAATATTATTTGTACCATACACGTATATCTTTTCTATCTAAATATAAATAAACATTACATATCTATATATATACACACACACACACACACACACACATAATAAATATACATAGTACACATTTAAATTGTCAAAACAAACTTTTATTTTAGATGTGATTAATCATGATTATTTTTTACCCAGTACTAAATTAAATAAATAATTCATTTCTTAAACAACTGGAATATTTAAATGCTAAAAACAAACAGAAGCTAAGCACTTTATATATAGTCTTTCATGGTATACATGGACAAAACAATCCACATCTACACCCACACACAAATGTCATCATTAATAATTTATGAACCACCCACACAAATGATCTAAGACACAAATACAGTTTAGCGCAACACAGGATCCAGTCATCATTGATAATAAAATAATAATAACAACAATACAGTATATATATTTAAAGATTAGAGCCTCATTTTGGCTTCTATATCAAATAATATATACAAAAACGATTTTATATACATTGAAAACATATTTAATATATTATAATTTAAAATAATAAAATATAATATAATATAAAGAGTATACATTAAGGTGTTAGTCAAAATAAAATTTGGTTGAAATAAAGTTATATTGGCATAATTCTGCAGAACTTTTAGGGTCACATAACTGCAGCAGATTGTGCTATATTTTAAATTATTAAAACTTTTTGCTGGCAAATAAATAAATCCTAGCATTTTGAAGGATGCCGCAAAGATTAGGATTAAGACTGTGATCCTTCAATAGAGACTTTTATTATGTCATCACTACAGTTTAGAGCAGGGGTGTCCAAACTCGGTCCTGGAGGGCCGGTGTCCTGCATAGTTCAGCTCCAACTTCCGTCAACACACCTGTCTGGAAGTTTTTGTATACCTAGAAAAAGCTTGATTAGCTGGTTCAGGTGTGTTTAATTGGGGTTGGAACTAAAATATGCAGGACACCGGCCCTCCAGGACCGAGTTTGGACACCCTTGGTTTAGAGCAGGGGAGTCCAAACTCGGTCCTGGAATGCCGGTTTCCAGGAGAGTTTAGCTAGTTCAACCCTAATCAAACACACCTGAACCAGCTAGTCAAGCTATTATTAGATATACTAGATACAGGGATGGAAAAACTTGGTCCTGGAGGGCCGGTGTCTCTGCATAGTTTTGCCCCAACCCTAATCAAACACACCTGCCTGTAGCTTTCTAGTGATCTTGAAGACACTGGTCAATGTGTTCAGGTGTGTTTGATTAGTGTTGAAGCAAAACTCTGCAGGGACACCGGCCCTCCAGGATCAAGATTGCCCATCCCTGTACTAGAAACTTCCTGGCAGGTGTGTTGAAGCAAGATGGAGGTAAACTCAGCAGGACCGAGTTTGGACACCTCTGGTTTAGAGCAACACAGGATAGCCAATCCAGTCATAATTGATAATAAAAAATAATGAAAAGTGTCAATAAAAAATAATAGTAACAACAATATAGTAAATATATTTAAAGATTAGAGCCTCTTTTTGGTTTCTGCATCAAATTAAATATACGAAAAGGATTTTATACACATGGTAAACGTATTAAATATAAGAGTATACATTAATGTGTTTGTCAAAATAAAATGAGGTTGAAATAACTTTTAGAAATAGGTCATTATAGTAGATTGTGCTATATTTAAAATGATTAAAATGACTTACTGGCAAATAAACAAAACCTAGTGTTTTGAAGGATAGCGGCAAAGATTAAGACTTAAGATAATGACTGTGATCCTTAGAGACTTTAATTATGTCAAGATATCAAGATTCTTGTTTTAAATGTCTGACAAGGTTTTATTATTTATTTATTTATTGGTATATAATCTAAAACTAAGGCGATGCAGTGGGGCAGTATGCAGTGCTGTCGCCTCACAGCAAGAAGGTCGCTGGTTCGAGCCTCGGCTGGGTCAGTTGGTGTTTCTGTGCGGAGTTTGCATGTTCTCCCTGCGTTCGCGTGGGTTTCCTCAAGGTGCTCTGATTTCCCCCACAGTCCAAAGACATGCGGTACAGGTGAATTGGGTAGGCTAAATTGTCCGTAGTGTATGAGTGTGAATGAGTGTGTGTGGATGTTTCCCAGAGATGGGTTGCGGCTGAAAGGGCAACCGCTGCGTAAAACATATGCTGGATAAGTTGGCGGTTCATTTCGCTGTGGCGACCCCGGATTAATAAAGGGACTAAGCCAAAAAGATAATGAATGAATCTAAAACTACACAAAAGAACATTTTAGTGTGCTTCACCTGTAAATCCTGGTAAATAAAAAATATATATTAATGATTGTTATTAATAATTATTTCTAGTCAAATTAAACCGGATGCATTATAATGTATGGAGAAAGTGTTACACTGTTATTCTTTTGCAGTTTGAAAGCCTCTTTTCATCTCGAGCCCACATTTACTCATATTCATACTGGAGAAGTTCTACAGTGAGCAGCAGGTGGCAGTGTTTATCCACGTAAAACACGGTGAAGTCTAGAAGGGATACAGCTACGCATACACACATCAATATATCATAACTTTTGTGACACTGTACAACAATAATTAATATTTAAACATTACTGTGAAGCTTGGGGTAGGGGGTAGACGATAATAAAATACAATTTAATGGGTAATTTAATAAATTATGTAAATAAATATCGTTAACTTTCTTCCGCAGCTGTATTCCTTCTAGAAACAGCGGCGCCGTACGTCTTCAAACTTCAAAACAATGCAGACAAGAAACCAAACCCAACGCTTTTTTTAACAGTGTATACATAATATATACTGTGCACATTATGTACAGAATGGAAATCCAGCATTTCTAACTTTCATTTGGCAAAACTGAAACCCAAACACTATAGTAGCATGAGCCAATTAGCCTCTGCTGGTTGTAGTTGAAATTACACCACGTGGACACGAATCAACAACTATTATTATACAATTATATCCCTTTTAAAACGATCCAGAGGACATTTTAGAGGTCCATTCTCAGCATTGTTGGATGTTGTTGTGGATTTATCATTCAGAGGATTTATTTTTGGACACTAAACAGAGGATTACAATGGGAAAACATGTCTGTTTTGCTTGTTTCTTTGTTTAATAAATTACAGTTTGTGTATCAATCAGTTATTTACCCATTCCAGTAATGAACATCTAATTACAGAGAATGTTTGGGGTTTTTATCCACTACTTAATATCTAACGATGTTTCCCAGTGATGGGTTGCAGCTGGAAGGGCATCACCTGCGTAAAATATCTGCTGGATAAGTTGGCGGTTCATTCCCCTGTGGATAATATATATTAATGATATATTCTTAAATATGCTACACTATCAGTTTATTTACTCTGCATTATTTCAATTAAATGTTTCATTACACATATATTCAGAAATGCAAATCAGTATATGATCAGTGAGATCAGTGAGATCCAGCATCACGTGTCCCAAATTCATTGCACGCATTGCGCTATAAAGACACGTTGCCATTCTCTATAGCATACCTGTCAACACTGAGATGTAAAAATACAGGATAATTGTATATAAGCCTAGTTGAAACAGTTACAAAAATGAAGAGGTAATTAGCTTCAAATAATAGATTAGATAACAAACATCAGAAAATTAAAAATGAAATAAAAGGCTTAGCCTATTAAAATCAATGGCCTATACAGAAATTAAACCAAGTCATAAAATCTTGTTGACTTTTTTTTTACTGTATTTAAATATTGATTAAAGTTACTATAGTTATTTAGTGAAGAGCAGTGTCTCTGTTTTGTTAGATAACTCTCTAAGAATCCACAGATCTATAATGTAAGCAATCGATTACTTGCGTAACTGTTCTGTTTGTGCTTATTTAAGACAAAATTATTTGTGTTTAAAATAAAACACGCCAGGACGGACATGTTTATATTTTATTTAGTGTATCTGTCTGTTTAAAAATACACCCAAATCCAAAAGTGTCCACTTCAAATCGCGTGTACAGAAGCTGATCTGGGAATATTGTCTTTATCACTACGGAGCGCGCCCTTCAGTCAGCATCGATACATGACTGGACTGATTCAGAGGCTGCAGAAGGGCAATGGTCGACTCATAGCTTTAATGGACATGAAGTGAAGCCGTTTTAATTTTAACATGCTTTCAAGCCAAAATAACAACCCAGGCTCATTCTGAAAATGTACCCCTATATACATTTCTGGAGAGCGCCAAATACGTCCCAGGAGCTACGTTCTTTGCAGTTTTTGTTTCTCGAATCCACTAGAGACTGCTGTGTACGCTTTTTGAGATCTCAACTTTCTCTCGCAAGTGCCATTCACGCCTGCTCTTCTTGCGTAAATCCACCAGAGGCCGCTGTCGACTGACTTACCAATCGACCGACACCCCCACCCCCTTCCCTAAACCCAACCAGTAGTGTTTTCAAAAGCATCAATTTTTTCCACATTTTCAGATTTTACCACATTCTCACCCTGCTATTTACTTGTTTATTTTATTTTTTTGGCTTCTGTTTTTGTCTTACCTGCTTCTGGAATCGTTTTTCACCAGGCTCAAACCCCATCGTCGCGGTCAACTCCTCTCTGTATCTCAAGTCCGCTGACTTTCATGGCGAGCCACTGGACAAACTGGTAACAGCCATCCATACGGAGGTAAGCAGTGAGCTGGTAAGCATGACAAGGAACGGCGCCATACCGCCCCATAGCGTTCGTTTTAAAGACGAAATGCAGCCATACGTACTTCTGGCTACATAATTTGTGATCTCCAGAAATGTATATAGGGCTATGTTTTCAAAATGAGCCTGTGTTGCAAAATAAAGTGAAAGCATAAATCACTTGAACAGCTTTTGCAAGTATATCACATTTGAGATCGGCTCTTTGATCCTACTTTCACTTTTCATGTAAAGATTAAAAATACGGGAGATATACGGAAACATGTTTAATGGGATGATAGTGGGATAGAATGGTAAAATACGGGAGAATCTCGGCAAAAACAGGAAGGTTGAAAGGTATGCTCTATAGCTGCATATCATTAATGCTCTATTGAAATATCTGCCGTTGGCTTTAGAGCAGCTTTTAGTTGGTCTATTTAATCTCCTTAAAATAACACTGTGCCAACAATACGTCTAACCCAGTGGCGGGCAAACTTTTTAGACCCGAGGGCCACATCAAGTTTTGCAAACCCAGTGAAGGGCCACATGTCAAATCCTTCAAAAAATAACTTTTATTTATAGTGGCAGTACGCATCGAACATGTAATATCGGACAGAAACAGGTCACATTAACACAAAATTCACAAGTCAAAATTTACAAGTCAAATTAATTTGCACTGCTATTTATATTTACTTATCATCATCATCATCATAAAACAATAAAATAATCCCTTATAAAATATAATAATAATAATGTAATAATTTTTACAGTGGAGAATAGAAAGGGTATTGTCTAATAGAAAAAATCTCATATTAACACAGTAAAAATAATTCTTTTATTTTACTATTCAAAGTTTACTATTCAGTCAAATTTATAATAATCTCATTTGCACTGCTTTTAGAATATACAGATCAATCATCATAAACCACAAATCTTTGATAGAAGAACTTTAAGTGGATGTATGCATGGAAAATATATTCTATGACAAAAATTAACACACTTAACCAGCAATTATTTTATAATTTGAGTCAAATTCACAACAATCTCATTTCATCCCATACTGGTTGCGCTAACTGTATCGCGTGCAATACTGCCATCAAACGGCGTTCACTTGTATTGCATCATTAATTTACTAAATCTGAAACTAAACCGTTACTCAGAAGCAGCATTTTAAAAACGTCCTCGCGGGCCGGATGAAAGTGTTCAGCGGGCCGCATATTTGCCCACCTCTGGTCTAACCCCATTGTGCCACGGGCGCATAAATGAGTGAGAATGCATTTGCTATTTAAAACAGTGTGGTGCAAGACTTGAACATGAAACCTGCAACGGGCTGAAATGAACAAAAAGACACCTGACGCCAGGTGTATGATACGGAAGTCCTAAGAGGCCATGCATTAAAATATTTTTTCTCTCTTGTTATGTCGTGATCTCGACATAACAACTCATTTTCTCGTGATCTCGACATAACAAAAAGTGGTTATGTCGTGATCACGACTTAATAAAGTTGTTATGTCGTGATAACGACTTATTTTTTTTGCTTTTATTTATTTATGTATTAATTATTATTATTATTATTATTATTAATATCTGGTAAATGTCTGGCCAGAGAGTCTACACCGGCCCTGCGAACAGGGAGAGAATAGCCCAACTGCAGACACACATTTGTGCAACACATTAAAGGCGTTCAGAACAGCCATAATATGAGAGCAAACGCTCGTGTTCATGATTAATGTACATTTATGATTATATTCACGTATTTGATTATATACCATTATTTACAATAATATTCCCTCAACTGTTACCATTTTAAGGCAACTCTATATGGCGCAAAATAAGTTGCTGCATGCATGAATTAAATGATGAAGAATGATGAAGATCCTGCACTTGCTTTGATCCTTTCCGCAAATTATTTACAACTTTAAAAATGCGCCATAGAGTTGCTTTAAAATGGTAACAGTTGATGCAAATTATTGTAAATAATGATCATATACATGAACATAATCATAAATGTACAATAATCAGGAGCATGAGCGTTCGCTCTCATATTATGGCTGTTCTGAACGCCTTTAATGTGTTGCACGAATGCGCGTCTGCAGTTATTCTCTCCCTGTTCGCAAGGCCGGTCTCCTGACATTTGGCAGATATTAATACTAATACTACTACTATACTACTCCTACTACTAATAATAATAATAATTAATACATAAATAAATAAATTAAAGCAAAAAAAATAAGTCGTGATCACGAGAAAACAACTTTTTTGTTATGTCAAGATCACGACAAAACAAGAGAGCAAAAATACTTTAATGCATGACCTCTTAGGACTTCCGTAGTATGATGGGTCCCTAATAAGAGAAATTTCAGAGCTCACCTCTAATTCGGAGGTGCTTCTTTCGTAGCTGCCGAGGGGAACAACCCCTGACCTTTGACCCGTGATGAAGGATCGCATGAGGCTTATCTCCTCCGTCAGACGCGCCTGCAGTTCCTGTGTGAACAGGAAGAGGAAATGTCATTCTCACACATACAGACTGAAAAACCACACATGAGGTTTTTAGCTCATTCAGATACTGACAATGAGTAGATAATTTGTGCTGCATGCCAGGCTGAAGCAACAGATCTAATTAGTGTAAGAGTATCTTTACATGATAATGATGCAATCAAATAACAGATGTTTTTCCTTTGCAATTTTTTTAAAAGCATCATGTTTTCTAATTAATTATGGTAAATAATATGGGGATGATAATTGTGTTTTGAAAATATTGTCATATCTTTGCATGCACCTTATAAAATAACTGTAAATTAGCATTAGTTTTCTGTATTTTGTGTAGGGGTGTGAACCTACACTGGTCTCACGGTTCGGTTGCGATTATCATGCCATCGATTCGGTTTAATTCGGTGCATCACGGTGTATTGACGATGCTTTCCATAAACAATTTGATATTTTATTTAGCAACACAATAATTCTTGCAATAAAATTTATGATTTATAAATATATTTATATAATATTTGTAATACAATTTTGTCCTTTAATACAAGCAGTCAGATATATGTAGGCCTAATGTACCTTTAATTTTACCTGCCCAAACAAAACACTCTTTCTGAATGCATCAAACAAAACTCAAGTACATGCACAGAACAACATGAGCATTCATAGCAAATAAACAAATGTAAATATTATCCTTAAATATTTAGGTAAAATATTATATATAGATAATATATTAACTATTATCCTATAAATGTAAATATTTGTCAGGAGCTAGCTCTCTGCAACTCTCACATGGTTGCCCACTGAAGCTAAGCAGGGCTGCGCCCGGTCAGTACCTGGATGGGAGACCACATGGGAAAGCTAGGTTGCTACCGGAAGTGATGTTAGTGAGACCAGCAGGGGGTGCTCAACCTGCAGTCTGTGTGGGTCCTAATGCTCCAGTATAGTGACCAGGACACTATACTGCTCAGTGAGCGCCATCTTTCGGATGAAACGTTAAACTGAGGTCTGGACTCTCTGTGGTCATTAAAAATCCCAGGATGTCCTTTGAAAAAGAGTTGGGATTTAACCGCGTCCATAATTGGATTCATCACTCTGTCTCCTCTCCACCAATCAGCTGGTGTGTTGTGTGCGGTTTGGTGCAAAATGGCGGTCGTGGCGTCATCCAGGTGGATGCTGCACACTGGTGGTGGATGAGGAGATTCCCTTCAATGTGTAAAGTGCTTTGAGTGCCCAGAAAAGCGCTATATAAATGTAAGGAATTATTATTATTATCAAGAGAAAGAGCTGCGATTGTCTCTGGCACTGTTCAGCAAAAAGTGACACACAGACACTGATGTTGAACGGCTGATCCATTATATTAGACATGCTCGTGTCTCGATCCACGAGTAACGTTATTTTAACAGCCGAGAGAGGAGATAAAATGTTACCTAACGAACACACCAGCAGGTCAAAGGGGCGAGAGAGAGAGATTACAGCTTTCATTTTTCCTAGCTGTGCACAATTGTCTGCTTTTTAAGTAGTTGGAGCATTTTAATTACTCGCGGTTTCCTCCCTCACCATAGTAAGTTACCGCCATATAACACATATGTGATAAATGACGTCAGTACATAATAATTGTTTATGATTATTACTGAACCGATACCGAATTGTTCGCATCTGCATCGCGGTGTATCGAAGAAACAATACATTTTGACACCCCTAATTTTGTGATTCATGTTTTTATTTTTCGCAGTTTATTTATGCTTCTGAACTGCATTATGGGATCTTAATATTTCTTTCAACAATTTTTAACCATGAAAAATAAAAAAAAGTGACTTTTATGAATATTTGTAATAGTTTAAAGTGCTATATTGTCTGGGTTGGTGTATATTATGCTACAAAAACCTTGTAATAAACATTTTCTGATATTTTACAGACTTATTGCTCTATATATGATTTTGTAATACATTATATTACTTCAAACGACTAAAATGTCAATAAAAGTCACTTTGTTAAACTGTAGAGTCGAATTTCCGACATCAAAAGTCGACACAACAGAGATCAACATCCCATAATGCAATTCACCACTGTAATAATACGGAAATATGGAAACTGTTAATTAACAAATATTTTTTTCCAATGTGGCCAGCCCCCCAAAATGGTAATTGTGTATAAATGAATAGCTAAAATGCATACAATTATATTTAATTTTATTTTTAGTGAAAATTGTTTGTGTAGACGTTTAAATGAACTAATCCTGAATAGGCATGGGCCGGTATAAGATTCTAACGGTATCATAACCTTGGATAAAAATATCACGGTTTCATGGTATTGAGATTACTGCTCTAAAATATGTCCTTTTTAAATGTCTGGGTAAAAAAACAATAACTTTTTTTTCGCTTTGAACGCAATGGCTGCATCAGAAATTGCATACTTCCATTCTATATAGTATGCTAAAACAGTGTGTGAGCTGAGTAGGATGTCCAAATTCATAGAATTGAAAACAGTATGTGAGAAGTACCTGAATGATCTACACTTCCAGCGTGATTCTAAAGTGCGCAGCCGATGGACGCCACACTATCCCATAAAGCACCACGAGAGAATTCATAAATGGGAGTGAAGCAGGTGTGTCACGTGATAATGACAAAATGGCATCCGTAGTATATCCGAGCTCCATTCAAACTATTCACATTCATACTGTATAGAACATAGGTCTCAAACTGGATTCCTGGAAGGCCGCAGCTCTGCACAGTTTGCCTCCAACCCTATGAAACACAGCTGATCCAAATAATCGAGGTGTTCAAAAGAGTCATGAACACCTTCATTAGTTGGATCAGCTGTGTTTGATTAGTGTTGGAGCAAAACTGTGCAGAATTGCGGCCCTCCAGGAATCCAGTTTTGAGACCTATGGTATAGAACAGGGGTGGGCAAACTCAGTCCTGGAGGGCCGGTGTCCTACAAAGTTTAGCTCCAACTCTAACCAAAGACACCTGCTTATAGATTTCTAGTGATCTTGAAGACACTGATTAGCATGTTCAGGTGTGTTTGATTAGTGTTGGAGCTAAACTATGCAGGACACCGGCCCTCCAGGACCGAGTTTGCCCACCCCTGGTATAGAAAGTACTTTTCTATTGGTCGAGTAGTAAATTCAAATTCAGTACCTGAGTAGAAAGCGATTTCGGACGCAGCCAATATATTTTATTTTGAGAAACATTTAGAATATTTTGGAGCAGTAAACATGCTGGATAAGTTGGCGGTTCATTCCCCTGTGGCGACCCCAGATTAATAAAGGGACTAAGCCGAAAAGAAAATGAATGAATGAATGAATTTTGGCGGTTTTATAACCTTGACTTTTCCAAACCGTGGTAAACCTTGAAAACGGTTACCATCCCATGCCTAATCCTAAATCAGTAAACAAAACCCACACCAACCCAGACAGTCACTCTTCTGAAAACATTGAAACAGGACGCAGTTGAGACGTATTACACACTGAAATCAGTATCTTCTCTTCTGACTAATTCATATGTGTGTTGTAGATTTAAAGTCTACTGTGTTAGATTTCAATATCTAGGCTAATGGCTTGAGTAACAGGATAAACTGTGTGTAAAACCATAGGAATGTCAACATTAATGTTGGAAAAAGTTTCTTTGAGGTCCAACATTTACAGTTAGGATTGTACAGTGTTCATACACACTTTTACTACTAAAATTCCATGATTTTTCCAACACTTTCAAGTAAATTTTCATGACCTAATGTTTCATGCAATGTCTACATATGCGTCGCAAAAGAAAAACAATGCATGTTTAAATTTATTACAGCATATCGTAAAACACAAAGCAATCTATTTAGTTTCAATTTATATTTATATCCATGTAAAATTGATTTAGATAATGCTTACACAGCACTAATAATGTGAGAGTATGTGATTAGCTAAGGAAAGAAAAGAAGTAAAGACAACCAACCTATATTCAAATATATAGATATCTGTTTTCCATGACTTTTCCAAAACTTTTTTTCTGTTTTTCCAAAACTTTTCCAGGCCTAGAAAATGCCATGTCAAAATTCAATGACTTTTCCAGGTTTTCCAAGACTGTATGAACCCTGATTGTAGTAACTAAAGAGTCCAAAAATCTTACACTCTATACATAAACATGAAGAGAAGGCGGGACTTATAGTAGCTCCTCCCTTTAAAAAAAAACAGCCAATAGTGTTTTGTTTTTATTACAGCTCTTCCAGTGAGAGTGGTTGAGCTCAAGCACATCAAATGAGAAGCACTGGGAAGGGGGCATGGCAGATACTAGAGAGCATTTGATTAGTCAGAGGAATCAATAAGAAACTAAAGTTTGATGTAGTTTTGGAGCACGCTAGCTTATAGATGTTCTTAAGATTAACATACTGATACTAACGCAGTGGCGCAGTAGGTATTGCTGTCGTCTCACAGCAAGAAGGTCACTGGTTCGAGCCTCGACTGGGTCAGTTGGCGTTTCTGTGCGGAGTTTGCATGTTCTCCCCACATTCGCGTGGGTTTCCTCCGGGTGCTCCGGTTTCCCCCACAGTCCAAAGACATGTGGTACAGGTGAATTGGGTAAGCTAAATTGTCCGTAGTGTATGAGTGTGAATGAGTGTGTATGAGTGTTTTACAGAGATGGGTTGCAGCTGGAAGGGCATCCGCTCGGTAAAACGTGCTGGATAAGTTGGCGGTTCATTCCGCTGTGGCGACCCCGGATTAATAAAAGGACTAAGCCGAAAATAAAATAAATGAAATGAACATCTAAATAACTTGATTTTAATTCCATGGGATTTTTAAATATGCCTGACTCCCCTCATCTGCTTCATCAGTCTACCTGGTTCTCCATGCGGAGCTGCTCCATGTCTCTCTCCTTCTGCCGGATCTGTCCATCTCTCTCATCGGTGCCGCTCTGGATGCGGTTGAGCTCCACACACTGCTGGGAATAACGCTGCGAGAGACCATCCAGCTCTCGCTGCAGAGACAGAGACTCATGCCTGCCACACACACAAACACATGTATTGATAAACTGAATTACTAACTGATTAATTTAACCCTCCTGTTGTCCTATAATTCTGTATACAACGTTCATCCTTCGGGTCAAAATGACTCGCCTTCACTAAACCTGTAAAATAAAGCAGATAAATGTCATTTCAATTCTCAAATGTATTTCTTACTGTGTGTATCAAGTTAATTTTTTGATTAGTAATATGTATTGCTGGCGACACGGTGGCTCAGTGGTTAGCACGGTCACCTCACAGCAAGAAGGTCACTGGTTCATGCCTCGGCTGGGTCAGTTGGCATTTCAGTGTGGAGTTTGCATGTTCTCCCCATGTTAGCGTGGTTTTACTCCAGGTGCTTTGGTTTCCCCCACAGTCCAAACACATGCGCTATAGGTAAACTGATTAACTAAATTGGCCATGTATGTGAGAATGTGAGAGTGTATGGGTGTTTCCCAGTACTGGATAGCAGGTAGAAGGACATCCACTGTGCTAAACATATGCTGGATAAGATATTTAGATTTTTTTAAACTTCGATTTCAAATATTTGTATCTTGGCCAAATATTGTCCAAAAAATAAGGGCCAATATTTAAAAAATCAGTTTTTCAAGTGTTTACTTGAAAAATCATGTTATATATCATAAATGATGCAGCAGGTTGATGTATAACTACATTATTGCATTGTAAATAGTTACAAATAATGTGTACATGCGAGGGCAACATGGTGGCTCAGTGGTTAGCAAGCGCAGAAGGTCACTGGTTCGAGCCCTTGCTGGGCCAGTTGGCATTTCTGTGTGGAGTGTGCATGTTTTCCCCGTGTTGGCGTGGGTTTCCTCCGGGTGCTCCGGTTTTCCCCCACAGTCCAAACACATGCGCTATAGGTGAATTGGATGAGCTAAATAGGCCGTAGTTTATGTGTGTGAATGAGAGTGTATGGGTGTTTTCCAGTGTTGGGTTGCGGCTGGAAGGGCATCCGCTGCGTAAAACATATGCTGGATAGGTTGGCGGTTCATTCCACTGTGGCGACCCCTGATGAATAAAGGGACTAAGCCGAAGGAAAATGAATGATTATGTACATGCATTTTCTGTTTATAGTCTGCTGTGCTGTTACAAAAATATTCAATTATAAGTACATTACAAGAATTGTATCACTTTTTACCTATATAATCACTAGCAGCTACATCGAATTGCATACCTTGCTGCAATTTTTACTGTTTGAGTCCCTAATTTTTCTTTAAATAATGTAATATGTATATAGCCTTACAACATTACAGTGTGTGTGTGTAAAAATAATTCAATTAAAAATGCTGGTTTAAAATATAAAAATTAATCTGCAATTTCTTTTTAGATTGTGTTTCAAAAAAAAGTTACATTCCTTGAAATTATTTTATTTTAACCAGTTAAATCAGCTTGATTCAGTGAGATCTACTTAAAAAAAGGTGTTTGTAAACATGCATTGATTCTGTTTTGAGCCCAAAATGTGAAATCTGCTTCATTACTGTATGCTTTTTCAAAAACAGTCTGCATTGCACAAGATGGAGGTTGCTAAACGGGAAAATGTCAACATGTTTTCGCAACGTCCTGAATGCTATGCACCTCAGAAATGTGCTTGGAGCTGTTTTTGTGGCGTTTCCTTGTGTATCTTCACATGACAAAAATAATGTAGTAGTTTATAATAGTATTTTTAAACCATGCAATAGTAAACTATATTATAGCATTAACTCTGTGTTAGGGCGACACGATGGCTCAGTGGTTAGCACTGTCGCCTCACAGCAAGGTTATAGTACCGGGTGGGTCAGTTGGCATTTCTGTGTGGAGTTTGCATGTTCTCCTCGTGTGGGTGTGGCTTTCCTCCGGGTGCTCCGGTTTCCCCCACAGTCCAAACACATGCGCATTATATTACTATAGTTGTTGTATTACCATAGCAACTGTATAATTGCCACAGTCATATCAGCCTGCAGCCCAATACCGGTTACTCACTAAATCTAAGCCTTAAGCCCCGTTTACACTAATGCGTTTTCGTTTTAAAACGCATAAGTTTTGCTACGGTTACGCCATCCGTCCACACTACGCCGGAGTTTTCGAGCCCCAAAAACGGAGCGTTTTGAAAACGCTGGAGAGGTTGTTTTCATTCTTAAACACGGCTGCTCTATCTCAGTGTGGATGGGGGAAAACGGAGACATCTGAAAACGGAGGCGTGGCTGCTGAGATTCGCTACCTGATTGGTGCTTTTGGGTCATTGCGTATCCTTCCCTTATTCGTCAAGCCCCTATCATCACATGACTATAAAGCTACCGGAAGACGGCAGACCAGCCTTTACTGTAAACAACAACATGGACACAGAAATGGGAGCGTTGTTTGCACTACTGTCCGTTTTAGCCATTGTGCAGTGAAACTCTGCCTTTTTTACTACAGCAGCTGCATATATTCGCAAGAGGCAAGCTATTGTTCGAGCACTCGCTAATCGCTTGCATTCAACATTCAACCAGCGTTTGTTGACTAACAATAACCAAATGCCGAGCGAGACACATGCTTCCTGTTTATACTTGAACGCGCATGCCCAGAGTGGGCGAATGGTCACGTGAATATATACGTTTTTGGTGGAGTAATGTGGACGGAGATATGTTTAGAAACGCTAGATGAAACGCTAGTGTGGACGCAGATCATTTTTAATCTAAAACGCCGTTTCAAAACGAAAACGCTTTAGTGTAAACGGGGCCTAAGCAGGACTGAGCCTGGTCAGTACCTGGATGGGAGACCACATGGGAAAACTAGGTTGCTGTTGGAAGTGGTTTTAGAGAGACCAGCAGGGGGCGCTCAACCTGTGGTCTGCGTGAGTCCTAATGCCCCAGTCAAAGTGAAGCGGACACTACACTACACTGTCAGTGGGCGCCGTCTTTCGGACGAGATGTTAAACCGAGGTCCTGACTCTCTGTGGTCATTAAAAAAAATCCCATGGCACTTCTTGTAAAGAGTAGGGGTGTAACCCTGGTGTCCTGGCCAAAGTCCCTCTATCGGCCCTTACGATCATAGCCTCCCAATCATCCCCACCCACTGAATTGGCTCTATCACTGTCTCTCCACTCCACCAATAGCTGGTGTGTGGTGAGCGCACTGGCGCTGTTGTCCTGTGGCTGCCGTTGCATCATCCGAGTGGATGCTGCACACTGGTGGTGGTGTGGAGAGACCCCCCCTCATGATTGTGAAGCGCTTTGGGTGTATGGCCATACACAATAAATGCACTATATAAATACACATTACATTACACAACAGATTAATTCAAGTGCATTAGTATAGTATGTTTTAAGTATTTACTGTAAATTACTATATTGTTTAATGTTTGTAGGTTTAAGTTCTGAGTGTGTGTGTGTGTGTGTGTGTGTGTGTGTGTGTGTGTGTGTGTGTGTGTGTGTGTGTGTGTGTGTGTGTGTGTGTGTGTGTGTGTATACGTACAGCTGTTGTTTGATGGACGGGTCTGTTGACTCTTCTCCTCCGTGACCCTTCAGCCTCTCGATCTCCTCCTGGTGTGTTTTCCTCAGAGCCTCCATAGCTGGACAATGAAGATGAAAATATTTTATACAGTTTATGTCCCTGAAGCATAAAGTTCATGTTACTAATAAATGCATTAACTTATTATAAAGTGTTACCAATAGTTATTTGCAACTGAATCGTATAGAATGTCACTTTTGATCAATTTAATGCTTCCTTGTTGAATAAAATCACTCATTTATTAGTATTTTGCCCTCATACTGACCCTGAAGTGTGTTTTTGGCCTCCTCTTGCAGTAGTCTCTGTTTTTCGGTCTCCATGTCTCTGCGTTCTCGCTCGTGCTGCTCGTGAATCTCCTTCAGTCTCTCTCGGTGCTCTTTCTCCATCTGCTGCAGTCTGAGAGTGCAGGGAGCTTCAGGACCACAGAGAGCTCCGACACGCACCTGACGGAGAGACTCGATCTGCTGCCTCAGAGACAACACCTGATCAATGCAACACATCCACAATGAGCAATACGCACACTGAGGGACAGATTTACTACACATGGGAAAATCAAATAAGACACTTAATTGTAAATACTTTCATATATTTTTTATTTCTTATTTGTACAGTTAAAAAAGTCAACAATGCCATCAGCTGTTCAAAACTTGCCTAGAGCGTCATCTGCTGTTCAAAACTAACCTAGAGTGGCATCTGCTGTTCAAAACTAACCTAGAGCACCGTCTGTTGTTCAAAACTAACCTAGAGCACCGTCTGATATTCAAAACTAGCCTAGAGTACCTGTTTAAAACTAGCCTAGAGTGCCATTAGCTGTTCAAAACTAGCCTAGAGCGCCATCTGCTGTTCAAAACTAACCTAGAGTGGCATCTGCTGTTCAAAACTAACCTAGAGTGCCATCAGCTGTTCAAAACTAGCCTAGAGCGCCATCTGCTGTTCAAAACTAGCCTAGAGCATCATCTGCTGTTCAAAACTAGCCTAGAGCGCCGTCTGCTGTTCAAAACTAGCCTAGAGTACCTGTTTAAAACTAGCCTAGAGTGCCATCTGCTGTTCAAAACTAGCCTAGAGTTTCATCTGCTGTTCAAAACTAGCCTAGAGAGCCATCAGCTATTCAAAACTAGCCTAGAGTTTCATCTGCTGTTCAAAACTAGCCTAGAGCGCCATCTGCTGTTCAAAACTAGCCTAGAGCGCCATCTGCTGTTCAAAACTAGCCTAGAGCATCATCTGCTGTTCAAAACTAGTCTAGAGCGCCATCTGCTATTCAAAACTATCCTATAGCGCCATCTGCTGTTCAAAACTATCCTAGAGCGGCATCTGCTGTTCAAAACTAGCCTAGAGCGCCATCTGCTATTCAAAACTAGCCTAGAGCGCCATCAGCTGTTCAAAACTAGCTTAGAGTGCCATCAGCTGTTCAAAACTAGCTTAGAGCGCCATCTGCTGTTCAAAACTAGCCTAGAGTGCCGTATGCTGTTCAAAACTAGCCAAGAGTACCTGTTTAAAACTAGCGTAGAGCGCCATCTGCTGTTCAAAACTAGCCTAGAGTTTCATCTGCTGTTCAAAACTAGCCTAGAGCGCCATCAGCTTTTCAAAACTAGCTTAGTGCCATAAGCTGTTCAAAACTAGCCTAGAGCGCCATCTGCTGTTCAAAACTTGCCTAGAGCGCCATCTGCTGTTCAAAACTAGCCTAGAGTTTCATCTGCTGTACAAAGCTAGCCTAGAGCATCATCTGCTTTTCAAAACTAGCCTAGATCCCCATCTGCTGGTAAAAACTAGCCAAAAGAATTCTGTTCAAAACTTGCCTAGAGCGCCGTCTGATGTTCACAACTAGCCTAGAGCGCCTTCTGATGTTCAAATCTAGCCTAGAGCGCCATCTGTTTCTTAAAACTAGCCTAGAGTGCTGTCTGCTGTTCAAAACTAGCCTAGAGCATCATCTGCTGTTCAAAACTAGCCTAGAGCGCCATCTGCTGTTCAAAACTATCCTAGAGCACCGTCTGCTGTTCAAAGCTAGCCTAGAGCATCATTTGCTTTTCAAAACTAGCCTAGATCCCCATCTGCTGGTAAAAACTAGCCAAAAGAATCCTGTTCAAAACTAGCCTAGAGCGCCGTCTGATGTTCACAACTAGCCTAGAGCACCATCTAATGTTCAAATCTAGCCTAGAGCGCCATCTGTTTCTCAAAACTAGCCTAGAGTGCGTGTCTGTTGTTCAAAACTAGCCTAGAGTGCTGTCTGCTGTTCAAAACTAGCCTAGAGCCCCAACTGCTGGTAAAAACTAGCCTAAAGCACCTGTTCAAAATTAGCCTAGAGCGCCGTCTGCTGTTCAAAAGTATTCTAGAGCGCCATCTGTTGTTCAAAACTAGCCTAGAGCACCATCAGCTGTTTAAAAATTAGCCTAGAGCGCCATCTGCTTGTAAAAAGTAGCCTAGAGCACCGTCAGCTGTTCAAAAGTAAATTCATAATCGAATCAAAAGAGACTCAACACATTCAAAAATCATTTTCAATTTAATATATACATTTAAAAAATCTTAAAATCAATGCAATGACTGATTTCTTAAACAATTTTTTTTGCCTCAGTAAAGAATAAATTATGAATATTATGGATAAAATCCTCTAATATATTGAGATATATTTCTTGTCAAAATATGTGTTTAGTTTTTCAATGCTGAAAGAGGAATTGAGCTGAAGGCTGTGAGTTAATCTGATCCCAAATTTTATAAAAATTTACATTATTACATTGACCACAAAACAGACCCACACCTCTTTCTGAAGGGCCTCATTTGCCGCTTGTGGATTCTGGGAACCGACCGGTGACCTTTTCTCTCCGATTGGAAGCTGCTCGAAGTCCTCCCACTTCTTCTCGATGTCAGGCCCCGTCTTGGCTTTAGGAACCTGCAGCTGGGTCAAAACCACTGGAGCGCCCCCTTTCTTCAGCTCCACTTTATCCCACGGATCGTCGCCCTCCCTGTCAGAAACCCCTTCCTGGAACCACTTGGTTCGGTCCTCCAAACGCCGCTCATGCTCTCGATCTCGACCCTCGCCTGCTTCTCTACGATTGGTTAAAGGAGAGGAAGTGATGTCGGGTTCGTCTTCATACAAACCGCCATCATCTGAGCATGGGTCCTGAGGCGCAGGAGAGGTTCGTGATGGTGCATTCTGGGAACTGGAGTTTTCTCTGTCACTGATGTCACTGTTGTCTGGGTGTCTGAGAATGGAGACAGATTTCAGATTAATACTTGGAGGAAAACAGGAACATGAGTCAATCTGGCTCCAGTTAAACATCATGGTTATTTCAGTTGAAAAGTCCAAAATCTTGCTGATGATTATAGAAATGTATTATGTATAAAAATATATATGTATTTTATAATTCAACCTAAAACCTAAATAAAAAAAAACAGATTTTAGCTCACTACTTACGTGAAAAGTTAAACATCATGGTTATTTCAGTTCAAAAGTCCAAAATCTTGCTGATGAGTAAAACCAATATAGAAATCTATTATGTGTAAAAAATACAAGATAGGCTCATTCTGAAAACGTAGTCCTATATACGTTTCTGGAGACCGCAAATTATGTAGCCAGAGGTACGTATGGCTGCATTTCATTTTTTAAACGAACGCTACGGTGCGGTATGACGCCGTTCTTTTTGCGCTTACCAGCTGACCGGTTACCTCCGTATGAACAGCTTTCCCGCTGTAATCAGTTTGTCCTGTTAGCTTGCCATGTATGTCAGCGAACTTGAGACGCAGAGAGGAGTTGACCACAACAACGGGGTACGAGTCTGGTGAAGAATGTTTCCAGAAAGCGGAAAAGACGAAAACAGAATCCAAAAAATAAAATATACAAGTAAATAACAGGGGGAGAATGTGGTAAAATCTGAAAATGCAGTAAAAATCAGTGGGCTTTTCTTTTTCTTGATTGCTTTTGAAAATTGTTGGTTGGGTTTAGGGAAGTGGGTGGGTGGGTCAATCAATAAAATTCCCGGAACAGATCAGGGTAATGATCGCATGTTACCCGAGGATGTAGAGGTGTTGTGCACGAAAGTGCAGAGAGGGGGGGATGGTAGGGCGTTGGATAGCGGAGAGTTGTTGTGGATGAAAGTAGAGAGGGTTGGGTTGGGGAGTCGTGGAAGAAAGTGAAAGTGAACAGCAGACAGGGGAGGAGAGTGGTTGAGGAGGGGGGTCGGTAAAATGAGGTGCCGGATCAGATTTCAGAGATGCCGGATCCGGATCTGGCGTGTTCTGGAACAAATTAAGCCCTGGGTTTAGGGAAGGAGGAGGGTGGGTCAGTCGATTGGTGGGTGAGTCAGTCAGTCATTCAGTCAGTCAAACAGACAGTCAACAGCGGCCTCTGGTGGGTTTATGCGAGAACAGCAGGCGTGTACCTCCTAGTATGTATTCCGCGGTGTCCAGAAATGTATATAGAAGTACGTTTTCAGAATGAGCCTGGGTTGAAAATATATGTGCAGTTTATATTTTTTGTATTTTATAATTCAATCTAAAATCTAAATAAAAATAAACAAATTTTATCTTACTATTTACGTGAAAACAGCAACATGAGTCAGAACTGCTCTAGGTAAACGTTGTTGGTTATTTCAGTTTAAAAGTCCAAAATCTTGCTGATGATTATAACCAATATGGCAATGTTTTAATTAAAATTATATTCATTTGAATATATTAATTTAAATAAGCATTTTACAATTCAATCTAAATAAAATAAACAGTTTATTTAAAAAATATTTAAAATATAAAGATTAGTTATATTATTAGGTGAAAATAAGATTTACAATTTTTTGATTATATAATATCGTTAAAAATGTAATTGCACTAAACGTAAGTTTCATTGTAATTAGATGTTCATTACCATAATGCTATAAACTGTAATCTGTAAGTGTAGTAATTTAAGGAATAAATAATAAAGAAATGTTCTATTGTTTATACACATGTCTTGAACTATGCATTGTATTGTGTTTTTGAGTTACAGAAAATATAGCAGTAATGTTATGCCATCTATAACAAAATAAATAAAATAAAATTCCCAGGCCTTTTTTTTAATTGTTTAAGGTTCCCTGTTTGGGCTTTTATTGACTTCCTTAAATGTCATAGACCTCTTTCAACATTGTTTTGAATATCTATTTGTTTAATTATTATTTATTTTATTTAGGTTGGGTTAATAATACCTTTACTTAACCTTTTATACATGTAGCTTTTTGCACTTTGTGATGTAGATTTTTTTATATGTCAATTGTTTTATTATATTTCTGTCATTTACTTTTTAGTTTAACAGGCTAGCTATCCCTTTTTATTGTTGTTGTTGTAACTTCCTGTATTCTGGTTATTACAAGTATTTTCTCTTTATGCTCATTGTGGTTTGCTGATTGATACATCGTAATTTTTGTGTTCACATAATTTCGAGACAATAACATTTGGATGAAAAAAATACATATAATTAAGAAAATCCCTTTTTAGTTTATAGTCAAACTATTTTTTATGCATATGAGTGTAAGATAATAAATGCTTTTCTACTGATTTAAACAGTGTATAGCTTTCAAAACAAATGTATTTAAAATCATGTGCATAAATGAACAACATTATAGTAAAGTTTACCATTTAAAAAGATAAAAATTAGGTTTCATCATCTACCAGCCATATTCATGATAGTTTTTTTTTGTGTGAAATCACCCCAGATTGCTTCTCTGCAATTATTTTCAGTTGTTGTCTTACTGAATGCTGTCCGCTGAATCCCTGAAGGAGACTTTCCTCCTCAGAGTGTCGATCCAGTTTCTCCTGATTCTGGAGGTCATCGCCGACAGCGTCACCAGTCCATCGCGCATCTGCAGACCGCAGGAATGCATTAGAAATATTATTACAATTACACAATTTGATGCCTTCTATACTCTTGTGTGCTGTTGGGACGTTTTCATCAAGTCTGGAGTGATTTTGAGTCTTTATTTGACCAAAATCTTTCTTTATATTTTAGCAAATGGAATGATTTTTGGTGACACATCCTATTTTGACATTTAAAAAACCCTCAAGAATACACTGGCAAATTGACTACCCTTTCGTTATGTTGGAGGCTGTTTTTGCCCCATTTACTTCCATTATAATGCTTATACTTCCATTATATTATAATAATATATAACAGCCCCCAACATAATGAAAGGGTAGAAGATTTGAACAAGACACAAGGATTAAAACATTTTCTTACGTGCAACTGCAGTCCGTAGTTTTTGTCTGCATCAAATTCCTCCACTCGCAAACAATGCCGTAAATAAAACTCACCATCTGCTTCATCTCTCTATTAAAGAGAACACAGAGAATTCAATGCAGTTATTATTAATTATTAAACACGTTTGAGCTTTCTGATTTAAAAAAATACTTTAATAGCATGAACATTTTATTTATTTTAGCTCACCTCTTCAGCCTCAGAGTCTCTATAGTATCTTAATCCACAGTCAGTGACCACAAACCAGAACTTTCTCCACTGCAAATAAACAAAACACAGGTGTTATATGTGTCTATAGTATTCATTTGCATAAACATTTGCATAACAATTCCACAATTAATTCATATTCACAACAAACCTTTACATTTATGTTTCTCTTTCCACATGAAAAAAATACTTTAGAAAATTTACAGTAAATACTAAAGTATTATTGACCCATACAATAGTAAAGTGTATTATACTGAATATATTATCATATTTACCACACTTTCTTAATGAATGCTACAGAATAATGGAGTATTAACTATAGTGAACTCATAAACTGCAATATATATTGAAGTATACTATAGTTTTTACTTCAGTAAACTGAGTTGTTTTGTAGTATAATCAACCTATAGTCAACCTATAGTTGTAGAAACCCACAGTATTGGGTTGTTTATGTTACTATAGTTGTATTATCGTAGCAACAACATAATTACCACAACAGATTCATTTTAAGCTGGTATAGTTCAAAAACACTATATTATTTAATAAGTTTGTTCCTCTAACTTTTTTCAACATACAAATTTTAAATAGCTTGGAGCATAATTAAATATATTAATTAATATTAGATTATAAATCTGCAAGTGTAACCATTAAAAATATGAATTAAGTGTTCAAATTAAATATATGAAGCAAAGTTGTGGCAACTAGCCTAATAAACCGTCATAGAAATAAATATGGGTCAGCAGGTCTGTCTCCTTACCTCCTCATCTTCATCCAGCAAATACATCCATCCCTTTTTACCGTTCAGAAGGTCAACCTTATAATGAAACAGAATCAAAACAAGTGAATGTAGCCTAAATGCAGCTCAATAAATCATGTATAGATATCTAAAAGTATGAATCAATCCAAAACAACATAACATTCCAGAACACAGTAAATCCAGAGCACGAGACATTCCAGTCCAGAACGCGCACTCACACAACCGTGCGCGCGCATTTATACGCGCGTCAACGAATCATTTACTCAAACATTTTAAGCAAACACAAAAATATAAACGGCTTACCGACATGTGTATCCGGATGTTGGCATGAAAGAAGGAAGAAACTGGTTTAGTTGCTCAATTCCTGCAAGTATGTTGTCATAAAAACTGCGCGACGATCTTGTCGTGAATTGAATACATACAAATTCGCGGTTATTTAAGCAGTTTCCGCGTTTAAATAGGGCTTTTATAAATAACTAAGAATACAAACTGGTTAAATTATCCCTGCGTGACTAAACTAGCATCTCTAACAGTTGGTCATGTGACTGGAGCTTCCGTGAAGCAGTTCGCGGTTTGACACATTATTAACACTGACAGTACTGAACTGTGCAGCTTCTCTCAGCACACTTTACGGTTCAAAACAACTCTGAACTTCACCAAAACTTCGATATCTTGCGTTAGATGTGAAGTATGTTCTGTCTGGATGCTCAAAAGTCCGTTCTGCGAAGATAAACACCTGCCTCTGAGCTAGAAACCTAATACCTCAGTGTTGGTTGGTAAAGTAGTGGTGGCTGTAGGTGAGTTTACCTGCATAGGAGGGGGCTTTTCTGGACCTCTGTGTCCTCCGTTTGTCATCCTAATGTTGTCTCCATTTTTACTGGACTTCTGAGAACACATTCAAAAAGATACTAAAAAGTAAGTTAAATTAATTTAAACTGGATTAAAAAATATAGGGTAGTCAACATTTGAAGTGCATCACCTTGAACTACATCCATACTTGTTTTAGGACAGTTTGGTAAATAGTTTAGCCATGTAGTAAAACTAGTTAAACATATTCAGAAATATACTATAAAGTAAGTTAATTTAAACTGATATATATATATATATATATATATATATATATATATATATATATATATATATATATATATATATATATATATATATATCAGCTTTATGAGATCCAATAGGTTACGTTCATATAATTATTAATTACCTGTTTCTAAATGGTCTGTCTCTAAAAGTGAGGGGGACGTATCTCCCCGGTTGCTACGCCCCTGTATACAGGGCTTGACATTAACTTTTTTGATGACCAGCCACTGTGGCTAGTACATTTCCAACATTACTAGCCACGCGCCATTTTCACTAGCCACACTTTTGTTGTTGGGAAAATATATTTTATATGCATACATTTGACTTTGGTATGCTAAAATTACTGGATTTAGATTTTGTGTTACATCCTACATTGTGTTGCCTCCTCATTCATTTCACTTTTTGTATGTGTTGTGTATAAACTTGCTCAGTGTGCATGAGCCAATGGGTTGTGTCACATTGCAATCAGTTTTTATTTCACATGACTTTTCAGGGCTCAAAATTAAGGATTTACCAAATTTATCTCTGACCACACCATAAATAAATAATTATTTCTTAGTCACAAATTTTAAATTTGTCAAAACAAACAAAATATAGCTGTATATGCACTTTTTAATTCAACAAAACTTTTCTTTAAAAAAAATGTACATTTAAAAAAGAACTATTGTCATGTATCTAAAATATGCACAGTAATCTGTCCTGGCTAAAGGTCCCAGATCACCAGTTAACTACACATAAATGGGGAGTTAATCTCATATTAAAGAAATGTTATTGTAAAAAAATGATAATTAAACTATATTAACATAAATTTGAACAAAAAACTGTAAGCAAAAGAAAGCAGGTAAAAAAACATACCGCGAGTGATAATGAAAGGATGATCACAGGCACACGGTTAATGTTAGGCCTGTTAATAATCTGTTCAAAGAATAATTAAAACGAAAGCTTACAAAAGCATATGTACATATATATTTTAAAATCTTGAGCTCTTGAAAGTAGCAGGACTGTGGGTGCACGATCTTTGCTTTTAGTCCAGTCTATTTTAAAGAGAACCGATCGCACCAGTTGCGTGCGAGGATGTCATCCTCTCATTCAGAAATCGGTATTCACCTGATTTCTTTTGCTTGCGCGAACACAGTTGTTTTTGTCAATCGTGCTGCTTTTCTAAAAAAAAAAAAATTGTGCTGCTTCTCGATTCTAAGATCACATTTGCACGAATATTGGGCCATTTTTATTGTACATATATATATATATATATATATATATATATATATATATATATATATATATATATATGTATGTATACAGTAGTCAACATTTTGAAGTGGACCATCACCTTTCATCAAAGTATTGAACTACATCCATACTTGTTTTAGGACAGTTTGGTAAAAGTTTTTTGATTCACTTCAAACATTAACATATAAGCTATATGTCAGTGAATAGCTGTATAAGTGGTTAGATGTTGCTATTTGTTTTTTGTGGGGTGTTAAGTGGTTACATAGGAAGAATTTTTAAATAATCTCAGATAATATTGCATTAGGACTTTTTTAGCTGTTTGCTACGTGATGGCTAAGAGTTTTCTTATGAAATTTTACCATAGTTTTACTGTAGAAAAGGTTCAGTAATCATGATTTTTGGGTGCATTGACTACCATTTGTATAAGTTATCCACAGTTTAATTGCAAATACCATGGTTATGCAACACACATGGTTTAGCCATATCGTAAAACTGGTTATTCAAATTTCATCAAGGTTGCTAGATCATTGAAACATGTCTTAGCATCTTGCTAGCATGTTTTAGCATGTGCCATGATTTTAGTGCGTTTTAGAATGTTGTTAGTGTGCTTTAGAGCATTGTTGTTGTTAGCATGTTTAGCACATTTTATCATTTGTCCCAATATATGGTTATTTTTTCGCCTTTTATTTTGACAGGTTTAGGTGTAGCACAGCATATTCAACAGATTGAAGCCATCTATTGACCGTATTCTTCACATACAAGCAGGCGCAGCTATTGGAATCTTTTTGGCTTGAGACGTCCGGTCTCATTCACTTTAGTTGATATTTAGATGTTAAAAACAGATGGTTATGCTGCTTGATGTTTCAAACTGATATTTTCTTATTATATTATTCTACTTTTTATTTATATTCATGAAGTTCTAAAGCAATCACAAAAACGAGCGCACTTCCGCATTGCAGAATAAGGTCAATATAACTGTATACACTCTGGCACCTGTGAATGGCCTGACGTGGTGCTGTTGGCTTTTGATGACCCTCCCATCTCTTTGTCTAGACGTCTCCGTTCTTTCTCTCTGCGATCTCGTCCTCGCTCTCTTTCTCTTCCTCTGCCACGCTCTTCTGAAACATCATGCTCATAGCCGTATCTCCCATCCTCATAACTTTAACCACAAAAAGGAGAAGCATGACTGAATGGCAGAAGTTGTGTTCTCATTCTCTTTCTCTCACGCATTATCTTTCTCATACACGTTTTGCCAAGGAATATTGGTGCTTCGATGGGAATATGTGAACCTCTGTCTATATTTGGCTGTAGGCTGCACTAACTGCCTGTCAAAATATGTAGGTTGAATTCAGGTCAATTGGCACACTTTGTGAAGTTTATTTATAAACTAATTTCAAGAGGATCACGTAGGGCTGGGCGATATGGCAAAAAAAAAAAATCTCGATTTTTTCATAAAGTTTGACCGATTCACGATTTCGATTTCGATTTTTTATTTATTTTTTTATTAATTTTTTTTACTGTGTAACTACCTTACCAGCTTACCTTGTTCATTTAAATTTAAATAAATGCTGAAACTAGTTTTTTTCATGCTCACTTGTAAAAGAAAAGCAATAGTGTGACTAAACGCGGTTATGGCACTCTCTCATATAGGGATGCTAAACATAGCTACAATAGAAGTCACAGCAGGTCATATGTTGTGCAGCTTTGGGCAAATTTTATTTGGAGAGAAAATGACCAAAATGTAACTTGAAGATTGAAAAGGATTGGAGGGGAAATAAATATTTCAAATCTCTGTACATAACAGAAAAATAAACAATGATAATGCAACAATAGTTTATCTGTATTAGTGGCATGGCAGAAATATATATTTAGACAGGCCTTGTCAAAGTGAGCGGGCACTTTCACTAATAAAAAATATAGCACTTAAATTATTTCATAACAATCAATAAAATAACAGCGGTTTTATATCAAAAATTGGTAATGATATAAAATATACTACATTTTGATGGTAAAATATAACCATTTAAACGATTTTGTATTTAAATATTAAATAACGAATGAATCAAGTTAAATATAAAAAAACGAATGAAACAACACACAGCATATCAGGATATAAAGGACTATATTTAGCAGAATGCTGCTCTTTTTATCTTTGTAATTTTATAGTTTTATTTTTGTTATTTTAATTATTTTTTGTCTTCATAAATAACTAACGAGCTATAGACAAATATCTGCTTGACGTTTTAGAAAATATTTGTGCGTAGCTCCACCACCCAGTGTATATTTTGTGTGTAAAGATCACCGTGAAAAAAAAAAACCCCACAGAAACCTATTACATATCTATATATATTTAAAGGTCTATCTTATATTTAACTGAATCGTATAATGGCCTATAGCTGAAATGTTGGAAATTGCTTAATTTATTTTATAAAACATTTGTCGATACGTATTGATATTTTTTGGAGTAAAAACTGCCGACATTTAAGAATCCATATTTATTTTATTCATTCATTCATTTTACTTGTTTATTGGTGCATATATGGGTTATGATTTAATTCATACAGTACCTTGACAGCTACTGTGCCACTCCGTAATTCAAGCAAAAGTCCAAATTAAAGAAAGATTTGACTTTCTGCGGTGACCGACATTTACAACACGCCGTAACCGTCCTTCAGGTGGTGCGCGGGTCCCCGTCTCGCAGCTCGCGCGGGAGACACAGACGGCTGCGGGACGCGAACAACAGCACGACGCGCATGGAAACATTCGTGAAGCTGGCTGGCTGACTGCGGGGCTATTGTTGCTCTAGCGGGAAAATGTCCCGGTGTTCCCAATGGCTGGTCCGCCCTGGCGCGCTTCCGCTACCAGCTGTGGCAGCACATCAACAGAGCCGCGACGTCAACACACAGAATCAGCACAATTCAGCACGGTTGTCTAACAGTTTAGAACGGTTTGGCACGATAGTGGAAAAGCGGCTTTAATATTTTTATTAAAAAACCGCGATTCCTCGATTTTGTAAAAAATAAAATCGTCTTAAAACGTAAATTCGAATTAATCGAAAAAATCGAAAAAACCGCCCAGCCCTAGGATCACGTGCTTATGATTGCTTGTGGCTGGTCCCGCATTATCCAATTTATGATTCACCAATCAGACGATTCCTAAGCCACTATAAATACCCTAAGTTCCATATCACAGCCATTTTTGTTTTGAAGAAACCCCCCTTCCACCCCTACTCCTCCTCCTTTCCTAGATGGGAGGCACGGTGGCCCAGTGGTCGCCTCAGAGCAAGAACGTCACTAGTTCTAGTCCTCACCAATCCAGTTGACATTTCTGTGCGGAGTTTACACGTTCTCCCCGTGCTCACGTAGGTTTCTCCCGGGTTCCCCGGTTTCCTCCCACCGTCCAAAAACATGCAACTTTAGTTAATTGACTAATCCAAATAGGCACCATAGACATGCTCCTAGTAAGTAGTTATCTCTTAAGAGCAATCACTATCTGTTCATTAGCTACTACAGCAGGAGAGTTCTCGAGATCTACCTAAGCTCAAACTCCTCTCTCGCTTTGCAAAGGGGAGGGAGCCCTGAGCTCGAGGATCTTATGAGCTCAGGGCTTTCTTCCGGGACAGCATGCCAAACACACTTTATAATCAATCATGAAGCGTGAACTCTTGAATTACCATTGAGATGACCGATTGACCTGTGTTCACCCTAATTGCATACCTGTGCCCACCTTGTTTGCAGTTCAGACAAACAATTGCTGGCAAACATCAAGATCATACCTAATTATGATCGTATTGTAATTAATAACTGTGCTATAAAGTTTTCTCTCTGGTGAATGTTATGTGATGTATTGTAGTGATGTTGTCTAGTGTGTGTTCATACGTGCAGGACGCATGTCTTTGGATGGAGATTTGGAGGGTTTGATGTTGGCTTTCAGTGCTATCAGGCTAAGGTTAGCATTTCCAAAATCTCCTATTACACCTTTCGCCAACCTGATTTCACGAAGTAGGACATGTTCCTGGATTAGCAAGTATGTTGATCCTGGAACAACATTCCAATCAGCCAATCAGAATTAAGGGATACGTTTACGGTTAAGTTTAGGCTTACGGCTATGCTTATGCACTTCTGCATGATTGTTCTCCAACTATTCCCTCTGTTTTTGAGAATTATTTACAGCAGGGCTATTCAATTGGTGGCCCGCGGGCCAAACTTGGCTTGCGAGGCAATTTGTTTGCAAATACTGTGACCAAGACATCAAAAACAAAATTTAGTTCAGTCTAAAAACGGCCGCTATAGTGATGAAGTGACGTGCGTCTGTTCAATACAGCACGAGCTGCAGTTGAAGGCTGCGCAGAGCGTGAGTCACCTGACATTAAGCGTGTGAGTGGCGCGAGCAGCCGAAAACATTTAGATAGTTAATCATAAAGGCTTCTCAAAGCCGCGTTTCTGTTACACGGAACGAAACTGCTGCAAATAAACAAAGTTATGCCACCTGTGCGCTAAAGTTTAGACCTTATAGCTACACCAAGGCTAATACACACGCACTTTGGATTAACTATAGCAGCGGGCCATTCACATATTTTTTCGCGTGCAAGTTCATTATAGAACGAGTAGAAAACATCTCACGCCGTAGTGGTGAGAGTTGTGCGTGGCTTTTAGTGCAATGTAAACAAAAGATATGTTAGACGAATTATTACAAATTATTAAAATGATTATGTATGTATGAACACAGAAGATAACAACAGTTCATTTACATACTTACCTAATATAAAAGCTTAAATTTACATTAGACGTGATAACCGAGAAACCATGATTATTCTTCAGACTGTATAATCGTACAACCAAAATCTATAATTGTTGCATCCATAATTGTTATGCAGTTCAAAACATAACATGTGTCTGAATGAAGAAGCCTACTTCAGCAATGCACTGCTTTTGTTGTGATTTGAAATACAACATTTGAATATTTGTGAAAAAAAGAAGAAAAAAAAAAAAGAAGAAGCCACATTGTACAATGCAGTGATATTATGTAGTTTCAAAATACAATATATTAACATAATGTAGAAAAATACAACGTGGGTGTCTTAAGGAGCAAAAATATGGGCTCTTATATGCTGTTGCAAATACCAGCCCCTCATTTGGGATGCTTTTCATGAACTGGCCCCCATGACAAACTAATTAAATAGCCCTGATTTACAGTTATGGTTGAGTTTAGGGGTAGGGAATAGGTATAGATTTTCAAACAAAAATTATGTTCCAGGATCAACATAGATGTTTGAATGCATCGTACTTGGCAAAATCGTGACGTGCTACACCTTTAACTGCCTTTTATTTTAATATAGGGATCTATCAATATTAAATCATCACTTTGTTTCAAGTCGTACAAAGCATTCACTCTTACATCAGCACCAGAACTGTATCGGTGGAAAAATGCTATTACAACATTTCGCTAATTATTTTATTTCTAGTCTCTGACCTGTGCTGATTGTCTCTGCGTGGGCTCCGGCTCTGTGGCCTCCTCCTCACTATTATTGCCTCCTCTTCTTCAGGGTACAGCTTTGATCTGGGAATATCTGCTATGATCACATAGTCCTCGATGGTCATTTCTGGCACTGCTGGTTGGCTGGAAGACCTGGGGTTTTCTGAAAGGATTAGCGCCTCTAAGCCACGCCTGATGTTGCTTCTGCTCCGATCAATAACTGGCTTGTCCATCTCTGGAGTTAAGGTTTGTGATTTGGTTGAATCTGGTGTCGGTGCCTGATTTCGACTCCGTCTTGATTGAGCAATGCTTGGTGTTGATGCTGGGGAGGTGGGGCTTAGTGGGGAGTGGGTGGGACTTAGTGATTGACGCGAATCAGATTTGGATTGTTTGTCCGATATATCCGAGTAAACCTCCTTCCTGCGACTCTTATTTTTTGACGTACCGTTCTTTAGAGTATCACGTTCATCGTAATTTCGATGAGGTGTCGAGGCACCACTATTTCTGCTGTTGCGACCAGTATTTCGGCTTCTAATTGTGTCACAGTTGCTTCCGGTTGGTGAAAAATCCCGGCTATTGTAGCCAGATCTGTGCCCGCCACTTTTTCGGCTACTGCGACCGCTATGGTTGCGTTCATTATAACCACCGTCATCAGACTGTATTTTTTTTGACCAGCCATTCCTTTCATCAAATCCGTCTGATTCTGCCGAACTGGCAATTGATTTGAGATTCTTATACAGCTTTTCTGAATCCAAGCTATGCCCGTAGGAGCTCTGGGAGGGGCTTCTTTTGTGGGTGGGGCTAAAGGAATCTGCATATTTATTTGTACCTGAGCTTCGTGAAGGCGATGAGGTGCGCGTGGCTACCGAATCCCGTCTTCGTGATGGCGTGCATTTACCGGACGCCTGCTGAGAGGACGTACGATGACCGTGTGTAGAAGAGCCTCTCCGATAGGACGAACTTCGCGATTCCCCTCGCCTCTGTGGAGAGACGTTTGTAGATCTCGGGCTGCCAGAGCGAGGGCTTGCACGTGATTGGCTGTCTCCGCGTCTGAAATTTGAATAACTCATGTGTCGCTGCGGGGAGAGGCCACTCATTGCTTGCTCACTGAGATTGTCATAGCGCCTCCTATAGGACGGGAGGCCCAGATCGGGGTTTCGGAAGGGGATAACGGCTTTGCGCTCGGGACTGTGGTTGGCTGGAAGTGCGTGACCTCTTTCATAATGACGGACTGGAGAGGAGGAAGTGCCGTCGTCCTGTTCACGGTCTTGTGAGAGGAAGCGATTGGCTCGCTTAAAAATGCCACGACCATTGCTTTGTTCTGTTTCTCTTCTTGTCTCTGTTTTAAGGAAGACACAGTATGGACACACATAACATAATCTATAATTGAATTTTAATTATCATTTAGATCAATTCAAGTTCATTTGTATAGAGCTTTTCACAATATTTTTTGTTACAAAGCAGCATTATTGCATTACAATCAAATTCAGAAAAACTAACTTTTTAGTTTTTTGGACACTAACTTGGCTAAGGCTTTTTTGGTGACGGCAGCTTGAAGACGCCTCTCATATGGAGAATGAAGTCACATGCATTGCTCAGGTGTGTGTTTCTCACAGACTTCAACAGGGTGTCAAAATCTTGATGGTTCTGTGGGTCTCGTCTATCAAATCTGATCTTTATGTTGTATTTTCTATTAGTTTAAAGTCAGGTGATTGGCTAGGCCATTCCACAGCTTGATTTTCTTTCTTTAAAAGAACTTGAGAGTCTTCTTGGCTGTGTATTGGATCATCTCTTGCTGAAATGTCCACCCTGGAATTATCTTCATCTGCCTGCTAATGTAGATGTAGACTGAAGCAGCTGATCTTCATTTACACTGAGGAAGGGTAGAAGGTTGTTGAAGAACTACTGAGAGATTTCAGCTGCTGTCTGGGCTTTCACTGCCTTTCTACACCTTCCTTTCTTCATGTGTTCTATACTTTTTCCCTGTGTCATTTCATTTTATTACACAGAACTTATTTTGTAAACTAATTAGTTTAGGTTTTTTGCATTTATGGATTTCTTTGGTTGTCTTTGGTGTCAACGGCACCTTTAGAAATATGTTTTCTGAGAAAAATGGTGACAAATTCACTACTTAATTCCCCCGCTGTATGAAAAGTGACCCTGCTGTATTTAACAAATACTCTGTTTAGTATGATTGGTAAATCTCACCTGTGTGTTGTTGGCTGACACTTTCTCTTCTGCTCGTGCTAACACTTCCTCGTCTGCTAGCATTGGCGCTTTCTCGTCTGCTCGGCATTTCTATCACAGAGCGGCTTTCTGAGCGCTGGAGAGACGCTTCCAGTCGAGTCATGCTTTAGATCTGACACAGAGAAACATACAGGTTCAGTAAGGATTGTTCCTAGATCACAGGTCTGATCTCCAGAACCACTTTCAGAGGAAATGCTTGGCTTGTTACTTCGGTCTGAACATAGAAATTATTCTTCATTTGTCGACAAGTGATATTCATCTTGATTCAGTTTAAGACAAAATTATTAGTCCTTTAATTAATTTTCCACATTATTTCCTATTAAAATTGTTCCTCTGGTCTGAAAGTCTTTTAGTTTGGCTGGATTAAAAAAAGTTTTAAATAGTATAAAATCTGCTAAGGTCAATATTATTAGTTATTTAGTTATTAGTTATATATATATATACAGTTGAAGTCAGAATTATTAGCCCCCTGTTTATTTTTTTCTCCAATTTCTGTTTAACGGAGAAGATTTTTTCAATACATTTCTAATCATAATAGTTTTAATAACTCATTTCTAATAACTGATTTATTTTATCTTTGCCATGATGACAGTAAATAATATTTGACTAGATATTTTTCAAGACACTTCTTTACAGCTTAAAGTGACATTTAAAGGCTTAACTAGGTTAATTAGGTTAACTAGGCAGGTTAGGGTAATTAGTTATTGTATACTGATGGTTTGTTCTGTAGACTATCGAAAACAAATATAGCTTAAAGGGGCTAATAATTTTGTCCCAAAAATGGTTTTAAAAAAAAATAAAAACTGCTTTTATTCTAGCCTAAATAAAACAAATAACGCTTTCTCCAGAAGAAAAAATATTATCAGACATACTGTGAAAATTTCCTTGCTCTGTTAAACATCATCTGGGAAATATTTAAAAAAGAAAAACAAATCCAAAGAGGAGCTAATAATTCTGACTTCAACTATATATATATATGTAATTAATTGTTATATATTATTAATATTGGAATTTAATTGAATATTCCAATCATGCTCCTGTTTTGTAACTAAACAAATACCTATTTGCCCAAATTGCTCTCAACTTGTCAGCAATCAGATAAATTGTCGTTCAGTCGACATGTTTACTACTGCAGAGAGGTTTATTAGTAGTCGATTAAAGCAGATGGTACAACACTCTCTAATGAGTGTCTGTCTTTGTCCATTATCTGAATTAGACACGCTCAAATAACATATTGACGTATTTCCAATAGTGTTCAGCTCCACTGCAGCTCCAGGACAATGATACTAATCTGAAGAAACGGATGTGTGCCAGTGTGTGAGCTCATGCCAATGTACTTCATTAATCAAGGAACTTTTTAACCAACTAAATGATATTTATTTGTTATGTATAATTTAACATTAAAGTTCAGCACATAACCTTTAATAAAGTTGTACTTTTGGCCCGATTATTAGTGATAAAAAAACTATTTAAAAACATTAGTTTTAATATGTTGAAAAAAATAGATTTTAATGCTTCAAAACAATAAGAATTATTATATCTTATTGCGTTTTTACGTTGAAATATACAATAATACATTTTCTGATTCATTTAATACTTTTCTGCATATAAAATAACTACTTTTTACATTGACTTACAGAAATCGAAAAATTGTGTGTAACAAAAATTAAATATTTGTAGCAAGAAAATCACAGTTTAGCTTCAAAATATTCGTTAATTGTCTTTTTTAATCTTAATTTGCCACTATCCTACACTCTCAGAAATAAAGGTACGGGAGCTGTCACTGTGGTGGTACCTTTTCAAAAGGTACACATTTGTACTTTAAAGGGTCCATATTGGTACCTCACAAGTATACATTAGTACCTAAAAATTTTAAGAGGAACACTTTTGTATTTTTTAGGTACTAATATGTACCCTTGAGGTATTAATATGAACCATTTAGGTGCAAATTTGTACCTTATGAAAAGGTACTACCTCAGTGACAGCTCCCGTACCTTTATTTCTGAGAGTGTACGAACCATTAGGTTTTATTCTTATGAACTGTAATACAATTGACCATATTCACTCATTTTGTTATATTTTAATAAGTCATAATTAATGTTGCTTTATTTGATAAACAAATTCTGTAGCATACAGTGTCAAATGTTTTGGTTATATCATTTTTATTTTTGTCCATTTTTTGTAATTGAAGTTAAACTACATGAAAATGAGACAATGAACTAAAGTATAAAATAACTGAATATATGTATATATAGACCATTTTAATGCAGGGATGTCATTGGCCCTTGAACATTTTCTGCTTGTCGTCAAACTGTTTCATAACCGAGGCGATTCAATCATAATGTTATATTAAAACAGATATCATAACATTTTTTATCATTATGTGGACCTTTTGGGATTCTGTGAAGCTATGAAAATTAAAAATGTAAAACAGAAAATACGTTAGAAAATAGTTACGTTAGAAAATAGTTTAATACGTTAAAATAATACGTTACAATACGTTAAATATTGTTTACATCCCTTAAAATGGTCTATATACATACGCTTTAAAAGCGATTATCTGACTTTACTTAAATAAAAAAATAAACCCGTTATTATTATTACACTGTAAAAAATGGTCGTGATTTCAACGGTAAAAAAATGTAAAAATGCTACAGTACAAATCCTTTACCTGGTTAACAGTATGTTTTCCTAATATATACGGCGAATAATCGTAAATTGAGTTTCTCAGAATTCCCTGCATGGCACATCACTTTTTATGCTTTTTGTTGACATTACTATGGATCTTTTTAGTTGTTTCCCCATTAGTAATGTATGTTATGTTACATTTAATGTTGATAAACAATGTTTATTTCATGACTTTAAATTTATGCGTGTTACCATACTGGTGTTTAGTAGCTGTGTGAATGACACTGAGCACCCTCTTTACACTGAGACACGGTACCAGGTAGTTTACTGTAAAAATGAGAAATTACTTTTACGGTTTGTACCGTATTTGTTACGGTTAAATACTGACAACCACAGCTGCCGTTTTTTTACCGTAAATTTTACGGATTTATTTTTTACAGTGTATCGTTATTAGAATTATAAAGTAAATAAACTATGTGTAAGGGTGTCACGGTAGCGCAGTGGGAAGCATGATCCCCTCACAGCAAGAAGGTCGCTTGTTCGAGTCCCGGCTGGATCAGTTGACATTTCTGTGTGGAGTTTGCCTGTTCTCCCTGTGTTGGCGTGGGTTTTCTCTGGGTGCTTCGGTTTCCCCCACAGTCCAAACACATGCGCTATAGGGGAATTGAATAAACTAAATTGGCCGTAGTGTATGTGTGTGAATGCAAGAGTGTATGGGTGATACCCAGTGTTGGGTTGCGGCTGGAAGGGCATCCGCTGCGTAAAACATATGTTGGATAAGTTGGCGGTTCACTCCACTGTGGCGACCCCTGATAAATAAAGGGACTAGGCCAAAGTAAAATGAATGAATGAACTATGTGTTTAATAATAAAAATTAAGTTGAGTTTCTTTTTTTAGCAAGTTAACACACTTTTTTACTTTATAAATGTTTGTGTATGTATATATATATATATATATATATATATATATATATATATATATATATATATATATATATATATATATATATATATATATATATATACTGTATGACGTGATTTTAATTACATGTTTATTTTATATGCTTTTTTATTAGTCATTTTAAAGTACTTTTTATTTTAGCTGCACTATAACCTTAATTTATAGTAAAAAAAAAACGTACTGACACACACAGATTGTCTTTTTGCACTTAGTGAACGATACGTCTTTCCATTTAAATCACTTTTTTTTACATGTGAAGCAATAAATTCACTTAAAAATATATATATATATATAACAATAATAATCTGGTTTTGTTTTGTTGTTGATCTGCTCTTCAAACCCACAGTGCATCCTCCAGACTGACGCACACGTGCTCCCGGATGTCAAGCGGCCAAAATACCGGCGAACAAATTGGCATCTCATCGACTATACATGTTCAGGACACATCGCCTTAATTTCCCTGATTGGCAGATTGTGACAGAATCCAAGCACCCCTGAATAATTTACGTCCCCGAGGTGAAGGTAGAGACTTTTAACTCCTAAATACAGCGATAAGTGCAATCTTAGCAGGATCTGTACCAGAAACAGGATATTTTAATGTAGCTTGTGGGTTAAACAAGTTCCTCGAGGCTTAAAGGTTAGATGGATGTTATGCCATCAGAGCTCAAGCAACTAATCAAGCCGTGTTATGTAGTCAATTATTTCAGATGGAAGTTAGAAAACATACAATTGTAAGCATGGTTAGCAAGACACAACGATGGTATAAGCAAAAAGCAATCAATGTAGAATATAACACAGCATAAATCAAGCTGGAAGTCATCAAATAAAGCTCAAACCTTCTCCCAAGACTTTCCTAATGGCTTTGCCGGCGTCTTGTATCTCTCCGTCTTCTGTCCATGTCTGTGGCGTTCCTGCTCTCGCTCTTTCCTTCATTACTTTAGCGCCGGCTGCTGTAACTCAAGCTAGACTCTGCCTCTCCTCATGACTATTTCATCACACCTGGACTGTTGCACCTGAGTCCTGTTCCTTGCTCTCCTGTTCCCAGATCACATGTTCTTCTCCTTCGGCACGTATTGGAGTTCATTTAATTCCCGCTTTTTCTGTACAATCCTCTGATCAGTTTTCTAGCAAGCTGGTATAGCCTAGTACAATGCACATGAATGGCTAGCATCCATGCTAAGTTGGACGTGACTGATGTTTTTTGTGTTTTGAGTTGTATTTTAGCGTCTACGCTGTGCTTGAATATAGTGTTACCGTGTCTGTTCCCTGAGGACTCTACGTGATCGGCTCATTAAAATGCAAAGGGATCACAGAGCAAACCTCTTATTCCCTTCTTTGTTTTCCATGAAGTCACATCAATGCCAGCTCAAGATCTGGTGCTAATTGAAGTGCAGAACACTTAGCCAGTTTGATCTTGGGTTGCTCGCGCGAAACTACGTCTCTGAGTTTGGCAGAGGCCTTCCTATGAAAGAGATCCTAAGACTGCTTTTTGAGTCTTCTTTGCATTCTAAAAAAATGCTGGGTTGTTGTAACCCGAGGTTGGGTCAAATATGGTCAAAGCCAACCGTTGGGTTAAGAAATGTCATTTAAAATTAAATGGTAAAATTGGTAACAATTCATTTAAAACGGGTGTCGCTACATTGTTAACAATTTTCAATTCGCCGGTAACTTACTGTAAATCAATTACAGCAAGAAAATTGTATTGGCATTTACAGCATCATTTGTCATGCTGTAATGTATTTACAGTACTGGATATCTTTACTGTAAAATATACAGTTATTTTTACAATACAGTTTTTAAATTACAGTAACATATTGCATAACTACCCCACAGTAAAATACAGTTCATGTTACAGTTCAGTTCATCAGTAACTTACTGTAAATCAATTACAGCAAAAATAATGTATTTACATTTGCAGCACCATTTATCTTGTTGTATATGTGTTTACAGTACTGTATATATGTACTGTAAAATAAACAGTAATTTTCACAATGCATCTTTAAAATACAGTACCATACTGCATAGCTATCCTACAGTAAAATACAGTTCATATTACAGTTCAGTTCGCCAGTAACTTACTTTACTTTAACTAACTTACTGTAAATCAATTACAGCAAAAATTCTGTATTTACATTTACAGCACCATTTATCTTGCTGTAATGTATTTACAGTACTGTATGTATTTGAAATATGTAAAAATACAGTAATTTTCACAATGCAGCTTTAAAATACAGTAACACACTGCATAACTGCCCTACAGTACAACTCAGTTCATATTACAGTTCAGTTCGCCAGTAACTTACTGTAAATCAATTACAGCAAGAATACCCCATTTACATTTATAGCACCATTTATCTTGCTGTATATCTATATACGGTAATGTATATTGTTACTGTAAAATATACAGTAATATTCGCAATGCAGTTTTAAAGTAACACACTGCATTAATGTCCTACAGTAAAATACAGTTCATATTACAGTTCAGTTTGCCAGTAACTTACTGTAAATCAATTACAGCAAAAATACCATATTTACTTTTAAAGTACAATTTACCTTGCTATGTGTGTATTTACAGTACTATATACATACAGGGAATGCAGAATTATTAGGCAAGTTGTATTTTTGAGGATTAATTTTTGAACAATTATTGAACAACAACCATGTTCTCAATGAACCCAAAAAACTCATTAATATCAAAGCTGAATATTTTTGGAAGTAGTTTTTAGTTTGTTTTTAGTTTGAGCTATTTTAGGAGGATATCTGTGTGTGCAGGTGACTATTACTGTGCAGAATTATTAGGCAACTTAACAAAAAACAAATATATACCCATTTCAATTATTTATTTTCACCAGTGAAACCAATATAACATCTCAACATTCACAAATATACATTTCTGACATTCAAAAACAAAACAAAAACAAATCAGTGACCAATATAGCCACCTTTCTTTGCAAGGACACTCAAAAGCCTGCCATCCATGGATTCTGTCAGTGTTTTGATCTGTTCACCATCAACATTGTGTGCAGCAGCAACCACAGCCTCCCAGACACTGTTCAGAGAGGTGTACTGTTTTCCCTCCTTGTAAATCTCACATTTGATGATGGACCACAGGTTCTCTATGGGGTTCAGATCAGGTGAACAAGGAAGCCATGTCATTAGTTTTTCTTCTTTTAGACCCTTTCTTGCCAGCCATGCTGTGGAGTACTTGGACGCGTGTGATGGAGCATTGTCCTGCATGAAAATCATGTTTTTCTTGAAGGATGCAGACTTCTTCCTGTACCACTGCTTGAAGGTGTCTTCCAGAAACTGGCAGTAGGACTGGGAGTTGAGCTTGACTCCATCCTCAACCCGAAAAGGCCCCACAAGCTCATCTTTGATGATACCAGCCCAA
Organism: Danio kyathit; assembly: GCA_903798195.1. Classification (NCBI taxonomy): domain Eukaryota; kingdom Metazoa; phylum Chordata; class Actinopteri; order Cypriniformes; family Danionidae; genus Danio; species Danio kyathit. The sequence goes on along the minus strand of LR812519.1, from coordinate 67,427,470 downwards.
ACCAGTACTTCACCTCCACCTTGCTGGCGTCTGAGTCGGACTGGAGCTCTCTGCCCTCTGCTGCATCCCTCTGCACGATATCTCACTATTTTTGACTTTTCGGAGCCTGTCAAGTCCTTCTTTTGACCCATTTTGCCAAAGGAAAGGAAGTTGCCTAATAATTATGCACACCTGATATAGAGTGTTGATGTCATTAGACCACACCCCTTCTCATTACAGAGATGCACATCACCTAATATGCTTAATTGGTAGTAGGCTTTCGAGCCTATACAGCTTGGAGTAAGACAACATGCATAAAGAGGATGATGTGCTCAAAATACTCATTTGCCTAATAATTCTGCACTGCCTGTATATATATATATATATATATATATATATATATATATATATATATATATATATATATATATATATAGAAATGTACTGTAAAATGTACTGTAAAATGTACTGTAAAAATACAGTAATTTTCACAATGCAGCTTTAAAATACAGTAACATGCTGCATAGATGTCCTACAGTAAAATTCCGTTCATGTTACAGTTCAGTTCACTAGTAACTTACTGTAAATCAATTACAGCAACAACACCATTTTTACATTTAAAGCACCATTTATCTTGGTATGTGTTTATTTACAGTATTGTATATATGTACTGTAAAAAATACAGTAATTTTCACAATGCAGCTTTAAAATACAGTAACATACTGAATAAGTGTCCTACAGTGAAATTCAGTTCATGTTACAGTTCAGTTCACCAGTTACCTACTGTAAATCAATTATAGCAAAAATACCGTATATACATTTAAAGCACTATTTACCTTGCTATGTGTGTATTTACAGTATTGTGTATCTTTACTGTGAAAATACAGTCATTTTCACAATGCATCTTTAAAATACAGTACCATACTGCATAGCTATCCTACAGTAAAATACAGTTCATGTTACAGTTCAGTTCGCCAGTAACTTACTGTGAATCACTTTAACTTACTTTACTTTATCTAACGTACTGTAAATCAATTACAGCAAGAATACCCCTTATATAACGCCTTTATATGGTCAGCAGTGGACATTAGTGGTCATCTGCTGGTCATGTTTGGTACTGCGGCCAAACAAATCTAACTGAAAGCTCCTTTTTTGAGATATCAACTTCATATTTGCAATATAATTCGTTCAGATATTTAGCTTTCATTTTCTGTCGATTTTAGTCTAAAACGGGTTTTGTAAAATATTTTTATACTTTGTAATATATTAAAATATACATTTATTGTTTTATTATTTTTACAAAAGTTAATTTTTTTTACTTTTAAAACTTTACTTAAGCTACAATCAGACAAGTGTCTTTTTAAAAATGAAACTAAGCTTAAATCTAAGCACCAAAGCGTTGAATCATTTAAGTTGAGCATGTCATTTTTACGTCTATGTTCACAAAGTAGGACTGACAATTAAGAGGTTAAAAAATTAATTACGTTAAAGTTGAACTGTAATTATGTGAAGGCTATAGTCTTGGTATATACAGTGCAAAACTCCTCAAACTAAAGTATTTCGTCACTGATCTCAGGATGAGTATTTTGATTAAATACAACAAGTGCAAAACGAAGTAGTTTAAAGTTAGGTTCAGATGCGAAAGAGCTGAAGGGTGTCCATTGTGCGTCTCATCCATGGCCATGTGGGGTCTAGCTGGTGTTTTCTGCCCGCAGGACGCTTTGACTCAGGAGGACAGACAACATCTGTCGTTCTTTGCCCCCTCCCTTTCCTCCATTCATAGGCACACACTGCCTCTCCCAAATGGTGCCCTTTTGTATTGGCTATTGTCCGCCGCTACATTGTGTGACTCTGCCTGTTCCCCAGAGCTCCATTGATGAGTGTTGTAAGAGACCTCAGCCAGAACTCCTCTGAACTTCTTCTCCAGCTTAATGTTTAGCCATAAAAGCTCAACAAAAGACGTTTTGTTCTCTAGAGCACATTAATGTTAGGATACGAAATCCCTTGCAAATTGTGTTTCCTGAATGAAACTTTTATCAGACAAGAAAAGCACTGAAATAAAAAAAAAACTCGCTGTTGTTTTGATGATATCTCTAATCATGGACGACTTTCCCGCCAAAAACACCTGCCAAATAGTTTCCTCTAGTTTGGAAATCTGCCAACTATTTCACGTTTTGTTTTGGGGTTTTTTTACCCTCAAAGCTTTAAATTTCCCCCTCTAGTCTGGTTGGAAAAGTTGTAAACATCCTGACGGCGTTTCTCAAAGGCGTTTCTTCTCTTGAGCGATGCACCCGCGGCAAGCACAGAATGAGGGGTAAAGCCATGAATAGCCCAGTATGGGGTGAGCAAGAGGCCAGAGCAGATGTTAATGATTAGCTGCGTTCTCATCCCTATAAAGAACCAGCATCCCAATCTATTCCCCATTTTCTAAACCCTTACATAGAAGTCATAAATCCAGCAGCCAGAAAAGAAAATGGGAATTGCCACAAAAGAGGCTTAAAAGAAAAAGAGGCACCAATTTAGTAGCGTCTAGTAGGTTTCGCAGTTTGTTTTTAGTAGTTTGGGTGAGTTTATTGTAATGATGTCACTATGTTCGTATTTAAATTTGAATTTAAATATGCTAAGTTTTGTTTTTGAAATTCTAAATTTGAAAATTGTCCATTATATTTCATTATGTATTATTGGAATTTGAATATTCCAAGTTTCGTTTTTAAAATTCAAAAATTTGAAAATTGTTCGATGTTTGAATGTATATTATTGAAATTTGAATATTCTAAGTTTTATTTTAAAATTTTTAAATTGTTTGTTATATTTCAAAGTATAGTATTGGAATTTGAATATTCTACATTTTGTTTTTGAAGTTCGAAAATAGAAAATTGTTCGTTATATTTAAATGTACAGTATTGGAATTTGAATATTCAAAGTTTTGTTTTGAAATTCGAAATTTGATGGTTATATTTGAAAGTATAGTATTTGAGTTTGAATATTCTACGTTTTGTTTTTGAAATTCGAAAATAGAAAATTGTTCGTTATATTTAAATGTACAGTATTGGAATTTGAATATTCTAAATTTTGTTTTGAAATTCGAAATTTGAAAATTGTTTGTTATATTTGAATGTATTGTATTGGAATTTGAATATTCAAAGTTTTAAAAATTTGAAATTTGTCTGTTATATTTGAATATATTATTGGAATTTGAATATTCTAAGCTTTGAAATTCAAAATTTGAAAATTGTCCGTTATATTTGAATGTATAGTATTAGAATTTGAATATTTTAAGTTTTGTTTTAAATTCGAAATTTGAAAATTGTCTGTTATTTTTGAATTATAGTAGTGCGTAGTGCAGGGTTGATGAAACAACGACAATATGATTTCAATAGTTCATAATCTTTATTTGGAAAAATAATTTAAGCTAAACTTCATTCAGAGAAAGAAAACGATCAAACAAAAAGCCTGTTAATGACATCATTAATAACATTTTTTTTACAATCCTTCTTTAAATAACATTTTCTCAAAACAATCCCAGCAACCCGAAGTGCCTTTGCAAGTAACAGGAGCAACTTAGGAACAAAAAAAACTTAAATAATCTTAAAAACATTACAAATATTTAGAAATACAACTTAAATAAAAATAAATTAACTTAAATCATACAACTCTTGTTATAAAAAAGGGAAACAAGAAACATAGAGACAAAGGATATTATTCAGCATCAACACAAACTCAACAAATCATTACGTACATTTTCTAAACCATAATGCAAAAAAAAGCGGAGGCTTGGAAGACTTTGAGATTTTTTTTCTTTTTTTTGAGCACTTATTTTCCCATTTACACAGTGATCAAGTAACAAACATAGTTTTCACTGGTCATGTGACAGGATATGACATCGTGTGACATTTTAACCCAGTGCAAGTTAGGCCAGTATGGCTGAATATCCACCGTTTTGATGTAGTCCCTTGTACACTGACTTGTGGGGCCAGCAAATGTTGCCAAAATATTGCTAAAATGTCGTCACAAATTGGTCCGTCGACGGCAATTTGTGACACATTTTTATTTATTTATTTTTTTTAACTACGTCCTTAACATCATTCATGTTTGGTGCAGTCTCTGGGCACAGTTAAAAACCTGTGGGAATTATTATTGGCGGAAAAATACAGCAAATGTTGCCAAAATATTGCTAAAACATTGCCACAATGCTGACACAGTATTGGACATCACATGGCGTAAAACTTTTAGGTTCCTTGTGTTCCCCCTTCTTTCGTTTGCCATTGCCAAATGCCATTGTCGTGTGATGAGAACGTTTTTTTTTTTTTTTTTTAATGGACACACACTGTCCAACACCCTTTAAAAATGGCTTTACAGGTAAATTTTACAACTACATTTGAAATTTTAATGACACTCATTATCATTTCCACAAGTTTCCAAGCCTACAGGCCACCACTGCCTGCGCCTCTTTCAGTACAGAGAACCAGCTCATCCTGAATATCAGTTAATCAGTCTTAGTTTCTCAGCAGCAGTAGTCACGAGGTGGGACGTTTCCACCTAAGGTTTCGAGCAGCAGCATTTTCTCAGGGAGTTCAACATGTCTCCCATAGGACACAATGAGCATCGGCATCCTGCAGGCCCATTACACCTGAGATCGGGAAGAAGAAAAACACTGTTAGTTCTCAGATTTAATGTAAGGAGGCATTTTATATATACAGTGGCCAGCATAAATGAGTACACCCTCACAGATCACTTTTAAATGTATATTTTTTTGTAATTTGTACTATTTTTGATTCAGAGAGAAAGAAAATATCAACTATTTTTTTTTCTCTGCAAAACAATTGATGTCTTACTGATTCTTTATGTATCTCTCTGACTAACAAGCATTAATAAAAATGTAAAATCTTCAATACTTTACAATAATATATTTGTGCATGTTTGATTAGTCACTACCAAAGTCAAAACCGGAACTAATTTAAAAGCAACACAAAAAAATTGTGCAACCGCATTAATATGTATTAAAAATATCAATAAAAATGTTAATAAAGAGGAAAAATCAAGATAAACATAAAAAATATTAAATATAGTTTAAATTTTGTAGTTTTGCAATAGCTACTTTGAATTGAAATGTATTATCTTTCTATTAAACTCTTATTTTAACAAATATAACTGTTTAATACAACTGTTTTGTTTAAATACACCAAAATTTATTGTCTGTATTCATTGAAAAATGTAGAAAAAGTACTCTCATTTATGTTGTGCACTGTATTTGAGCAGTATGAGCTGACGCGTGTGACTACTCCTTACCTCAGTTGCAATTACACATTCATCTTTTTCCTCCGACATCACCATGACGGATTTGTATTTGGTGTCGACACAAGCCGACGTGGATGCCGATGCACATGCCGACGCACATGCTGACTCGGAATACAGCGATACATCGGAGTACTTTGATTCCGAATACTTTGATTCTGAGTACTTTGATTCGGAATACCTTGACTCTGAATATTTTGACTTTTCTGACGCGTCACTGTAAAGAAAAGAAAAAAATCAACATATTAGCAGTGAGAAATTGTTATTCCTAAATAATTGAGGAATTAGTAATTTATAAATAATCGAAGATATATTTTTTCTCAAATAATTGAAGAAATTGCTATTCGTAAATAATTGAAGAAATCGCTATTCTCAGATAATGGAAGAAATCGCTATTTGTAAGTAATTGAAGAAATCGCTATTCTTAGATGGTTGAAGAAATCGCTGTTCGTGAATAATTGAAGAAATTGCTATTCTCAGATAACTGAAGAAATCAATATTTGTAAATAATTTAAGAAATCGCTATGCTCAAATAATTGAAGAAATCGATATTCATAAATAATTGAAGAAATTGATATTCGTAAATGATTGAAGAAATTGCTATCATCAAATATTCGCTATTTGTAAATAATTCAAGAAATAATTTGTCTTATAATTGAAGAAATCGCTATTTGTAAATAGGTGAAGAAATCACTATTCTCAAGTAATTGAAGAAATCGATATTCGTAAATAATTTAAAAAATCTATATTAAAAAATAATTGAAGAAATCGCTATTCTCGAATAATTGAAGAAATTGATATTCTCAAATAATTGAAGAAATCTATATTCAAAAATAAATAAAGAAATCGATACTCTCAGATAATTGAAGAAATCGATATTTGTAAGTAATTGAAGAAATCAATATTCCTAAATAATTGAAGAAATCTCTATTCTCAAATGATTGAAGAAATTGCTATTCGTAAATAATTGAAGAAATAATTTGTCTTAGATAATTGAAGAAATTGCTATTCGTAAATAATTGAAGAAATAATTTGTCTTAGATAATTGAAGAAATTGCTATTCGTAAATAATTGAAGAAATCGCCATTCTCATAAAATTAAAGAAATTGCTATTCGTAAATAATTGAAGAAATCGCCATTCTCATAAAATTAAAGAAATTGATATTCGTAAATAATTGAATCGCTACTCTCAGAAAATTAAAGAAATCGCTATTAGTAAATAATTGAAGAAATCGATATTCTCAAATAATTGAAGAAATCTATATTCAAAATTAAATGAAGAAATTGCTACTCTCCGATAATTGAAGAAATCGATATTTGTAAGCAATTGAAGAAATCGATATTCCTAAATAATTGAAGAAATCGCTATTCATGAAATATTGAAGAAATAATTTGTGTCAGATAATTGAAGAAATTGCTTTTCTCAAGTAATTAAAGAAATTGCTATTCGTAAATAATTAAAGAAATAATTTGTCTCAGATAATTGAAGAAATCGCTATTCTCAAGTAATTGAGGAAATCATTATTTTTAAACTTTTTGTTTGTTTGTTTACCTTTTCAGGCGTTTCCTGCGCTTCTCCTCAGTACACTCGGAAGAGTCCTGCAGGGATTGGCACTTTATATCCTCGCAGCTATCGGACAGCTCGTTCGCCGTCGTCTCCTTCCCAGCATGCTCCAGTTTCACCTCGTGCTTGACCTCGAATTTAACCTCATGCACCAGGTTGTAGTCTGCAGGCGCGTGTCGCGTCTTATAGCTCCGCTTCTCCGTCGTCAAACTCAAATCATCGTGATCGCTGCTAAAGTCGATCTTCTTGTTGATATTCTTAACCGGCGCTGCTCCCACAACACTAACAGCCAGATCTTTATCCCGGTGGCAGTTGTTTGTGAGATTATTAATGGTTTCGTTTTCTCCATTGGCGACTTCGTCCTCTCTATCCCGTCGTCGCTGCTGAACTTTCGAGCGAACGCAAACTACGACTACTGCGCACGCCACGACCAATAATAACACCAGCAACACTCCTGATCCCACAGCAGTCCAGGGAACGTCGCTGCCAATTTGGGAAGCTCTGTCCGGAAGCAAGAATTGACAATTGCGTCCCCCGTATCCCGAAACACAGGCGCACACGTAACGATTGTTCCTTTCGTGGCAAGTGGCGCCATTGTGGCACGGGTTGTGTTGGCAGCGGCTCACAGGAGAACTGCAGTTGCGTCCGGTGTAACCTGGTGGACATGTGCATACATAACCACTGGCACCTTCCTGGCAAGTCCCGCCGTTTTGGCAAGGGTAAAGCGAACACTCGTCTCCAGCGCGATCGCAGTTCATGCCCGTAAACCCGTCCGGACACTGGCACAGGTAAGAGTTGACCAAGTCGACGCAGCGTGCACCTGTGGATCAAAAGTTGCACATGCATGAGGTTCTGGATTACAGAGATTCGATTTTGATGTTAGTATCAGTATATTAAAAACTAATTGCTATTGGCTATTTTTAAAGGGGAGGGGCTACTCTATGTCCCGCCCTGTCTTCATGTTTCAGTTGAAATTATATCCCATTGAACAAAAGTGCACATTTCAAAGCACTTCACAGAAGTTCTCACAGCTAAAAGTGCATACCGTTTGAGCATGGGCTGGAAGAGCAGTGGTCGATCTTCTTTTCACAGTTGAACCCGGCATATCCAGTGGGACACTGGCAGAAGTAACCACCATCTGGGTTGTCAGCACAGCGTCCACCATTAAAGCATGGCCCATCCGCACATGTCATGGCACTAAGTTCACAGTTCTTCCCATAGAAGCCAGGTGGACAGGTACAGCTGTAGGTGTTCTCCATCTCCTGTGAAAGCATAAGAAATAGCATGCTTAGAAACAGATTGATATTGAGGGTGCGTCCCAAATGGCATACTTTAATTCAAGTTTATTTGTATAGCGCTTTTCAAAATTATTGTTTCAAAGCAGCTTGACAAAAGGTGCACATTACTGCATTACAATCCAATTTGGAAAAGTTAAGGTTATTAGCTACCATTGCTTTATTTGTTACTATTATTATGTTACTATGCAATACTTATGCACTATTTACACCATTTTATAGTATAAGTAGTGCATTCACATTGAAAATTCAAATAAGAATAAGTGTACTTTTTACTTTACCCGGATGATGCACTTATTGAACCAATTAAAAAGAAGCTGCAGTGTTGAACACTTCATGCAATCAATGGTCGCTGCTTTGCATATGTAGCGAAAGGGAAGGAGCTATGAGGTGCTTAGGTTGGATTACTTCATTTATTTTGGATTGTGCAAGCAAAATTATCCTATATAAGTGATTATGTCACATCCAAATGGTTATTGAGGTGTACTCATGACAGGTACTTTTTGTAGTTTGGACATTTATTTTACGAATTTGGCAACTGTTAAACGTTGACTAGGAAATTATTTGTAAAACAAAACATCAGTGCTCCATTTAGGATGACACTAAACGCATACATTACGTAGTTAAGTGTATAAGAGCATAGTGTATAAATGCATACAGCATGTTATTTGGTTATTGTAAACATTTACACTTACAGTGCAGCTTCCTCCATTGCGGCAGGGGTTTCCTGTGCATTCGTTGACCTCGATCTCGCAGCTGGCTCCTGAGAATCCTGGCCGACAGGAGCAGGTGTAGCTGCCCTGGCCCGTGTTACTACAAGTGGCTCCATTCAGACAGGGCTTATGATGTGTGCAGTAGTTCAGATCTGTAACAGAGGCGGACATATGTTGAGCACATGTGGATTAATCCGACAGAAAGCAGAGACACATGGCTGGGCTGCAGCTGGACAGCTGTTGCTCGCTCTTTCTTTGTTGTATTTGAACATCTAACATCCTTCTGTTGCTTAGGCTTAAAAAGGGGATAGTTCGCCCAGAAATGAAAAAGAGGTATTATTTTCTGTCCTTTCATGTGGTTTTAAACCTTTCTGCTGATACCCATTGACTTTAATAGGAGGAAAAACAAATACTATGGATGTCGATGGATTCCAGCACTTTTCAGCGTATCTTCTTTTGTGTTTAACAGAAGAAAGAAACTCTGAAGAATGAGTAAACGTAGACAGAATTTTCATTTTTGGTTGAACTGACCCTTTAAAGGGATAGTTCGCCCAAAACGTACAATTCTGTCATCATTTACTCACCCAAGTCTGATTGATTATCTTTTTTCTGTTGAACACAAAAGAAGATATTTTGAAAAATGTTGGAAACCTGTAACCATTGACATCCATAGTATTTGTTTTTCATACTAAGGGAGTCAATGGTTTTATGTTTTAAGCTTTCTTCAGAATATCCTCTCTTGTTTTCAACAGAATAAAGGTTTGGAACAACTTGAGAGAGTAAATTGTGAATAAATTGTCATTTTTGGGGTGAACTATCCCTTTAAACCCATTATAAATGCTTTCCTTTAATCTTCTCTGTGTGTTTCTGATCACTTTCTTACCTTGGTTGCAGAAGAGCCCACCCCAGCCTTCCTGGCAGTTGCATTGCCATGGTTGTTGGCAGGTTCCGTGAAGGCATCCTGGGTAGCGTATGCACTCATCACAGTAGCGCCCTTTAAAGCCCACTCTGCACCTATTGCACAGGTAAACAAATCAGCTGATGAGAAAATCAACCCTTAATGTGATTTCAACAGCTAATGAGGAAAACATTGTGATCAACCTACTTGCACTCGCCAGGTTTCTCGCAGAATCCGTGCTCCTCGTCGCACCCTGGCAGGCAAATCGCTGTAAAGGATGACAAAAAGGAAGAAGCATTAAAACAACAGAAGAGGACCGCTGTGTGTAAGTGTTTCAATTGTGTGTTATGATCTATGTGTTTCAAGAGTTCACACTTAGCTGATGATTGATTATAAAGGGTGTTTGGCATGCTGTCCCGGGAGAGAGCCCTGAGCTCATAAGATCCTCGAGCCCGGGGCTCCCTCCCGTTTGCAAGGCGAGAGGGGAGTTTGAGCTCAGGTAGATCTCGAGAACTCCCTCTGCTGTAGTAGCTGATGAACAGATAGTGATTGCTCTTAAGAGATAACTACTTATTAGGAGCATGTCTATGGTGCCAATTTGGATTAGTCAGTTAACTAAAGTTGCATGTTTTTGGATGGTGGGAGGAAACCGGGGAACCCGGGGGAAACGTGAGCACGGGGAGAACGTAAACTCCGCACAGAAACATCAGCTGGCTTGGTAAGGAATATAACCAGTGATGTTCTTGCTGTGAGGCAACAGTGCTAACCACTGGGCCACCGTGTCACCCATCTTTTTCTTTGGAGGAGGAGTAGGGATGGAAGGGGGGATTCTTCAAAATGAAGATGGCTATTATATGGAACTTAGGGTATTTATAGTGGCTTAGGAATCGTCTGATTGATAAATCATTAATTGGATAATGCGGGGACCAGCCGCAAGCAATCACTTGCGGCTGGTGATCCTCTCGAAATTAGTTTATAAATAAACTTCACTTAGTATCAGCGTGTTTGGATCATGTTAACCACTTGAGCTAGTGCTATAGGAGGCGATTTAGCTGTATTTACAAGAGGATTATCATTTTATTAGTGAAATATGTTGCAAAATCATTAGCTGACAGATCTGAAGAGGACAGAAGATGTTGGAGAATGCTTTGAAGAGCAGGTGAGAGTTCATTTTATTACCATAGAAGGATGTTTTAGCATTAGTTACATTTTTTTAATAGTCAATTTATACCACGCTCTCTACGCAGCCTCAAGTTTCGACTTGTAGATTTAGTAACTAAGACTCATCCCAGCAAACAATTTTATGTTTAATAGACATCTAATAAACATCTAAACGTAGACAGCTCAGCTAAAACAAGGCTAAACTTGGGCTGTCAGTGAAAATCTAATAGACATCTAAGAATAGCCCAAAACTAGACTAGTCGTCAAATAGACCGATTAGACTTTACATGTGTAGTCATTCATTTCTGTTTATTTGATGACTAGTCTAGTTTTGGCCTATTTCTAGACGTCTATTAGATTTTCCCAAATTTAGCCTTGTTTTACCCAAGACGACTATGTTTAGACGTCTATTAGACATCTATTAGACGTTTATTAGACATCTATCAGACGTCTATTAGAGATCTATTAGACATCTTTTAAAAACAAAAAAATATGCTTGCTGGAATCATTTCGGGAGGCTCAGTGGTTAGCACTGTTGCCTCACAGCAAGAAGGTTGCTGGTTTGAGCCTCAGCTGGACCGGTTAGCATTTCTGTGTGGAGTTTGCCTGTTCTCCCAGTGTTGGTGTGGGTTTCCTCTGGGTGCTCCGATTTCCCCCACAGTCCAAACACATGCGCTATAGGTGAATTGGATAAGCTAAATTGGCCGTAGTGTATAAGTGTGTGTTTGAATGAGTGTATATGGGTGTTTCCCAATAGTGGGTTGCAGCTGGAATGGCATCCGCTGTGTAAACACAAATGCTGGAATAGTTGGCGGTTCATTCCACTGTGGCGACCTTTAAAATCGAGACTAAGCCGAAGGAAAATCTTTTATCCTCACTTGTAAGTCACTTTGGATGGTGTAAATGTAAAAACACCTGCATTAGGGTACACATTTTTACGTAAATCCTAACTAACACGTGAAGAAGGACGTGCGGGTCACTTAAACCCATTAGCGCTCTCCCTCTTTCTGGAAAACGCTCCTAATCACCACTGGAGAATTTCTGCTTAACACATGACAACAATAGGGCGCGCACAAACAAGGGGACCCTTCTTTCCTCTCCCTCTCTTCACTGCGGGTCAAAACTTTTTTTTTTCTCTCTCCCTCTCTCTCTCTCTCCTCCCCTGTGCTCTCAATGTCTCCGGGTAGGGAAGATAAGAGTGGACAGCTGGTGTATGCGCGGCCAGCGGGCGACAGCTGCTCCATTGTCTGCGCACTCCCGGCAGCTGCCCACTTCAAACAATACCTCCCCTCCGCCAGCCAATCGCCAGCCGGCCCACTCCAGGAGCGACCAATCGGACGGCAGCATGTAAATTTATGGCACGCGTGAGATTATTCCTAAAAACTTTCCTCCTCCCGACTGGAATAAATCAAGTGGTGTGTTGTGAGAGTGGGCTGGAGGGGGGGAGTGTGAGTGTGGGGGGCGGGGGTATTAGTTACAAGTTGTTCGTAACCGTTAACTTTGTTTTTTGTTTGTTTGTTTGTTTTTTTCTCTCCCTCGCTTTTTCAAATAAGTCTATATAATGTAATGATGATGGAATTTAAAGGGATAGTACACTCAATAATTCAGATTTATCCACTATTTACTCAGTGTTATTTGTTTATAAATAAGTCCTCTATTAAACATGAAAAACGATATTTTGAAGAATGCTGAAAACCTTTCACATCCTTAGTAGGAAAAACAAATACCCTGGAAGTCAAAGGTTTTAGGAGAATATTTTCTTTTGTGTAAATGATGACAGAATATTGATTTTTGGGTGAACTATCCCTTTAATATGCAGTGTTTACCATATAATATATTTGTACTCACGTTCTGTGCAGTACTGGCCTTTCCACCCAGCATCGCAGATGATTTCTCCTCGTTCTCCACAGGTGAAGTGACCGAATGCATCGTCTCTGGGCCGGCAGAACACTGAGCATCCTTCACCATAGTAGTGTTCGTCGCACACAAAACGGTAGGAGTACTTGAGCTCGGTTCGACCCACACTGTGCAGATCCTGAGACCAATCCTCGCCCACAGTCAAGTGCCTCTGTGTGGTCATGGTACTGATGATGCGCTCTGGGTTTTCTGTACAGAACATTCATGCATTCAGTCAACTATAATCTATATAATATGAACTAATGCATCCTTCTGCTATCAGACCACATACCTGTTGTCAGATCCTCTTTGGAATCAGCATGCAATGCTTCGATGATAAGAGAAAAAGTTCCCTAAAATAGCAAAAGCAGCAATCAGGAATTGTGCAAAACATCACTTTAGGATTACTTTCCCCAAGAGAATGCATCAGCATTACTCACCGGCCACGTGAAACCGAAATTCATCCTGATGGGATTGGTGAAAGAGCCATCCGGTAAGGTGTCTGGCACTTGGAAAGAGTTGGAGCCCAGCACAGGGGTGACGGTGCCTCCATAAGTGCAGGGCGGCTCTGGAGATGCATTGGGCTGATAATGCTTTAAGCAGATGCGGAAAAAAGTCTTGCACTCGCACTGCTGGTAAGGGGTGGTCAGTCCACCTTTACAGCAGTTCTTGTTCCCTTGCACACCCTTCTTATTTAAAAACTCCTGCAACTTGAGCTCGAAGACGCCTGAGGAAGACGCCTGGAGAATAACCAATGTGTGAATATTAGATCTAATAATAATAATAATAATAATAATACAGTTACTTTAATTTGACTTGAGTGCTTACCTGGCAGAGCAGCATGTAGAGGATGGAGAAGAGGAGCAACAGTAAGTGGCGTCCCATGATGAATAAATAATAAATAAATAGGTTTTTTTTTTTTTGAAAGTCTCTGAGCAACTTGGCTGATCTCAGATCAGTCAGGGGATCCCTTGTATTAAAAGCCTTCTCTTTTCGCCGACTGATTCATTGGTGGAGACTTGCATTCAGTACAGACTGAGCGTGAACGCAGTTCCCATTCATGTCAAGTGCGCACAATGCAACAGTTCTTCCCCGGGAGAAAAAAAGAGTGTCCAGAAAGTCCTTAAGTAAAACGGACTTGTTGAATTCCGTGATATATAATCCTCAAAAGTCGGAGAAGAAAAGTAGGACAGATGCTCGTTGTGTATAGTTCCTTCTTCGTCTGATCTTAAACCAGGGTTCGTCACTGGTCCAACATTCCTCCTCACGTCCTTCTCCCGCCGACACTGTGCGTTTGTATCTGGAGCGAGGCCGCCTGCCGCCAGTTTTATACGGGGTGCCACATGCCGGGGTAATAATATGCTAATGAACCACTACCCCCAATCTGTCCCACGCTTTACAATGCAACCAGCCCCTACCAACAACCAACCAACCTCAACGCATCAGCGCTACTGTGTGTGCGTAAAAGTGACGGCAATTTACAACTTTTACGCGTTTTAGATTATGTATAATACATAACTCTCTATTAATAAGTAGAAAGCGTAAGTTTTACTTTTACTTTGTTTACATTTTCCACGCTCAGACTTTGAGTAGCTGAACGCGTGTTTGTTTTGTGTGTCCAGAAGAAAAATGCGAATTTAAAACTAAAGTTTACAAAGCAAACAATCTCAGTTTTCAACAAATGCCCACACTTCCCTTGGCGCTTCCTGCTTCTGGGAGTCTCCTGATTTGTGTGTTAAAAAAGCATTCCTCAGACGCTGTGTGTGTGTGTGCGTCAGGCAAACTCACAAAAGAATACGCATCATTTGTATGGAGGCCAAATTCTCCACTTGCTTTCCCCTTTTTCCGCTGTGTGTGTGTGCGTTTGTGTGTGTGTGTGTGTGTGTGTGTGTGTGTGTGTGTGTGTGTGTGTGTGTGTGTACGCGTGCACTGAAAGACTCCGAAGCGAGCGAGCGCGCGCGTGTGTGTGTGTGTATGTGTGTAGCTTGTATGTGTGTGTGTGTTGCTCGCGTGGCCATCCCCGGGGCGCTCCGCTATTGTGTGCAGGCGGAATAAGTTTGCTCTCAGCTGTATGGTAATTCGGGGAGCACCTGCGCTACCGTTCTCATAATCGGCCGATCCGAGGAGCCCCACAAAAACAAGCAAATCGCCTCCTTATCGTCTCTTTCTCAGGAGCCCATTCAAACAAATATATGTTTGTTTTTCCTCGTCTTTTGAAACTCTTCGATGCCCGACTGTTGTCTTACATTACAACCAGCTTCGCTTTTTTTTTGTCCAATCCAGTATGCGCCGTGTGGAAAAAAAGTGTGTGTGTGTGTGTAAGATTTTTGCGCGTGTGTAATGGGGGTGGTGGCGAGGAGGGGGTCTTAATTTGGTCGTTCATTTAAGTGCGATTTTCTTAAGCACAAAAGCGTTTCGCCTGCGGTCCATAGTAACCAAACACAAGTGAGACAAATTACATCACTGTGTTAAGATATGCTTTGAGCTCTTTCTGGGATATTCAGTCCAATTCACCAACCTTTAAATGAGCCAAATTTTCTGACATCATAGAGTGGGGGAAAAGATGGATTCGGGGGGCTGGTGTACTTGGGACATTGCTGGGCATGAGTTGGAAAAAAGATGGCATTCCTGTTTTTTCTGTCTTGTGATTTAGTTAAGCAGATTCACTTATTTAGACTGTTTTCTTTACTATCTTTCTCCTTTTTAGGTTTTGTGAAGTTGGCTTTTTAGATTTGAAACTTCATATCCTATCAAATGCATACGGCATTAAACACAATAATGTTAAAATACCATTTCAATTTATTTTAAACACATTTACTTATATGAACAAACGATGAACAATACATTTAATACAGTATTTATTAATCTTTGTTAATGTTAATAATAGAAAATAGAGTTGTTTATTGTGGTTCATATTAACAGTGCATGAACTAATGTTATAACAAGTACAACTTGTGATTTTAATAATGCATTAGTAATAATGCACAGGTGGCACAGCGGTTCAGTGGTTAGAACTGTCGCCTCACAGCAAGAAGGTCACTGGTTTGAGCCCCGGCTGGTCCAGTTGGCATTTCTGTGTGGAGTTTGCATGTTCTCCTTGTGTTGGCGTGGGTTTCCTCGAGGTGCTCCGGTTTCCCCCACAGTCCAAAGACATGCGGTGGAAGTGAATTGGGTAAACAAAATTGGCCGTAGTGTATGAGTGTGTGTGTGTGTGTGTGTGTGTGAATGTGAGAGTGTATGGGTGTTTCCCAGTACTGGGTTGCAGCGGGAAGGGCATCCGCTGTGTAAAACATATGCCGAATAGTTGGCGGTTCATTCTGCTGTGGCGACCCCTGATAAATACAAGACTAAGCTGAAGTAAAATGAATGAATGAATAATGATGCATAAACTAATAATTGCTACAGGAATGTTCACATTAACTAATGGAATATTATTTTAAAGTGTTTGCAAGGTTTTTTTTTTGTGATGCCATAAATAATTGTTGGTTTCCTAAAGAACTATTTAGTCAAATGTTTTATATTTCTTATAGTAAAACTTAAGGATAATCTAAAGATATATTTTTTTTTCAACTTCAGTCTTTTGTCGAATGAAAATGGATGTTAAAGATACTTCATGCAGCCACTAATAAATAAATAATAAAATAATAAATAATTATTATTTTGAAGAGTGATTTTCAGGAAATCACCTGATGATTGTAGAGATTAGCATCAGCAACTTTGATCTGTAGTATCATAAAGTTCACCATCAGGATAGCACACAGCACTTACATAATGCGATAAACAATGACTAAACATGTGATGCAACATGGCACAGTGCTGTCGCCTCACAGCAAGAAGGTCGCTGGTTCGAGCCTCGGCTGGGTCAGTTGGCGTTTCTGTGTGGAGTTTGCATGTTCTCCCCGCATTCGTGTGGGTTTCCTCCGGGTGCTCCGTTTTCCCCCACAGTCCAAACACATGTGGTACAGGTGAAATGGGTAGGCTAAATTGTCCGTAGTGACTGAGTGTGAATGAGTGTGTATGAATGTTTCCCAGAGATGGGTTGCAGCTGGAAGGGCATCCGCTGCGTAAAACATGTGCTGGATAAGTTGGCGGTTTATTCGGCTGTGGGGACCCCTGATGAATAAAGGGACTTAGCCGAAAAAGAAAATGAATGAATGAATGATGCAACATTACCCACACCAAGGCAGATAATAAGAGCAACTTCAAAGACAGTCAAACATATGCTGTTTTCACAACAATTGTGTAGAAACAATGTTAACAATGTTTAATTAATAACATGCATAAACTGTTAGAAATAGTGTGTAACACACTGAAATATAAAATTAAATATTAAAAAATATAAAAGTATATTCTTGTAAAACAATGTAGGCTCTGTTCATTTATGAAAGTATAATTATAATATGCAACCCTGGACCACAAAACCAGTCTTAAGTTTCATGTTTATGTTTGTGAACTGTGAATGTTTATTTTATGGCAAATAAAGATCGTCTACTATGGATACATTATGTAAATGTCCTACAGTAAATATATATTTAAAAATAAGCTATATGCACTGCATACTAAGCACTTCATTTGCACAATTTTAAAGGCTTTTTTTTAGATTCGGGATTTTCAAATTGTTGAATCTCAGCCAAATATTGTCCGATCATAACTAATAAAACATCAATGAAAAGCTTATTTATTCATATATTTACAAAATGATGCTGTTTTATTTCAACAATTAGATCTCTTAGATTATGTATAAATCTCAATTTCCAAAAATGGACCCTTATGACTGATTTTTATGACAGACATACAGTTGCAATCAGAATTATTCAACCCCCTGATTTATTAGCCCCCCTGTTTATTTTTTCCCCAATTTCTGTTTAACAGAGAGAAAAAAAATTCAACACATTTCTAAACATAATAGTTTTAATAACTCATCTCTAATAACTGATTTATTTTATCTTTGCCATGATGACAGTAAATAATATTTGACTAGATATTTTTCAAGACACTTCTATACAGCTTAAAGAGACATTTAAAGGCTTAACTAGGTTAATCAGGTTAATTAGGCAGGTTAGGGTAATTAGGCAAGTTATTGTATAGTGATGGTTTGTTCTGTAGACTATTGAAAAAATATATAGCTTAAAGGGGCTAATAATTTTGACCTTAAAATGGGTTTTAAAAAATTAAAAACTGCTTTTATTCTAGCCGAAATAAAACAAATAAGACTTTCTCTAGAAGAAAACATATTATCAGACACACTGTGAAAATTTCCTTGTTCTGTTAAACATAATTTAGGAAATATTTAAAAAAGAAAAAAAATTCAAAGGGGGTTCAATAATTCTGATTGCAACTGTATATTGCTTAAAAAAAATTAGAAATATTAATAGGAAAGTTGGGGCGGCACGGTGGCTCAGTGGTTAGCACTGTCGCCTCACAGCAAGAAGGTTGCTGGTTTGAGTCCCGGCTGGGTCAGTTGGCATTTCTGTGTGGAGTTTGCATGTTTTGCCCGTGTTGGTGTGGGTTTCCTCCAGGTGCTTTGGTTTCCCCCACAGTCCAAACACATGCGCTACAGGTGAATTGAATAAGCTAAATTGGCCATAGTGTGTGAAGGTGAGAGTGTATGGATGTTTCCCAGTTCTGGGTTGCAGCTGGAAGAGCATCCACTGTGTAAAACATATGCTGGATAAGTTGGTGGTTCATTCTGCTGTGGCGACCCCTGATAAATAAAGGGACTAAGCCGAAGGAAAATGAATGAATGAATAGTCACTCAAAAAAAGACTTTTGTTGCTTGTTCAAACTACTTATTTAAAATGAGTTGGAACAACATAACAATAACCTGATTGTTTACTGTTTAATCGACTTAAATTTGTATAAATGATTAACTTAACCTCAATCAATAATCAAGACAACCTGATGGAATTGTGTGGAGCCCAGCATTTATTACAGTGTTGTTTAAAATGAGGAATAATAATAAGAAAATTTAAAATAAAGGAAAATAAATAATGAAATTAATAAGGAAGTTCTGCATTTTGAAAATATTTTTACAGAAAAATAAATAATGTTGCACACAATGTTTTGCTCTAAGAAAGTTTACGGGATAGTTCACCCCAAAAAATTAAATTTACTCTTGTTACTCACCCTCAAGGGTTTCCAAATCTTTAAAAGTTTCTTTCTTCTGTTAAACACAAAAGAAGATATTTTGAAGAATGCTGAAAACCTGTAACCATTCACTTCCATAGTAGGAAAAACAAACATGGAAGTCAATGGTTACAGGTTTCCATACGTTCTTCATAATTGTGTTTTTAAAAAGAAGAAATGAACTCAAACTGGTTTGGAACAAGTAAAGAGTGAGTAAATGATGACACTGTTCATTTGTGGGTTAACTTTCCCTTTAACCAATTCCCATACATTTTCAGACCCCTCCTTTTTAAACACGTTTACAGTGCGTATAACACAAGGGCCAAAATTAGTCTAGTCCAGTAGTTTTTGCAGCTTCATTTATTCTCTCAGTGGATTTCAGTAGCAGTGCTGGAGCCTGTAACCCCAGCCATATTATCACGTCTTTATCAGAGCTTTATCAGTTTCTGTCTTCTGTTAAACACAAAAGAAGATGTTTTGAAGAATGCTAAAACCTGTAACCATTCACTTCTATAGTATAAAAAAACAAATATGAAAGTAAATGGTTACAGGTTTCCATACGTTCTGCATAAATGGGTTTTTAAAAATAAAAAATAAACTCAAACAGGTTTGGAACAAGAGTGAGCAAATGCATTTTTGGGTGAAGATGAAAAGAAGATATTTTGCAGAATGCTGGAAACACAATTGACTTACATAGTAGGATAAACAAATATGGAAGTCAGTGGTTACAGGTTTCCAACGTTCTTCCGAATTTTGTGCTTAAAAATAAGAAACTCAAACAGTTTTGGAACAAGTAAAGAGTAATTAAATGATGACACAATTTACATTTTTGGCTAAACTATGTAGTTTTTTTTTTTTGGGAGTATTCTCCCAGTGGACTGCAGTAATTGTGCTGGAGCCCGTATAACTCAAGCCCCTCAACTATATCACATCAGTGGGACTCGCTCAAGTGTTTCCAAACCTTTATGAGTTTCTGTCTTCTGTTAAACACAAAAGAAGATATTTTGAAGAATGCAGAAAACTGACTTCCATAGTAGGAAAGAACAATATGAAAGTCGATGGATACAGGTTTTGATATGTTAGTAATAATGGTGTTTTTAAACAGAAGAAATGAACTCAAACAGGTTTGGAACAAGTAAAGAGTGAGTAAATGCATTTTTGGGTGAACTATCCCTTAGTTCATCCTACTGTTTGTTAAACACGTTTACAGTGCATATAACACGAGAACCAAAATGAGTCTCCAGTGGTTTTGCAGCTTCATTCTTCCTCCCAGTGGAATTCAGTAACAGTGCTGGAGCCTGTAGTAACTCAAGCCCCTCAGCTATATCCTTTCTGTTAAACACAAAAGAAGATATTTTGAAGAATGCTGAAAATCTGTAACCATTTACTTCCATAGTAGGAAAAACAAACACAGAAGTCAGTGCTTTTTAGCGTTCTTTCGAATTTTGTGTTTAAAAATAAGAAACTCAAACAACTTTGGAACAATTAAAGAGTGAGTAAATGATGACACAGTTTTAATTTTTAGGTGAGCTATTCCTTTATTCAACACAAGGGCCAAAATGAGTCTAGTCAAGTAGTTTTTGCAGCTTCATCCATCCTCCCAGTGGATTGTAGTAACAGTGCTGGAGTGGTTCCAAACCTTTATGAGCTTCTTTCTTCTGTTAAACACAAAAGAAGATATTTTGAAGAATGCTGAAAACCTGTAATTATTGACTTCCATAGTATGAAAAAACAAATATGAAAGTTAATGGTTACAGGTTTCTATACATTCTTCATAAATGTGTTTTTAAAAAGAGGAAGGAACTCAAACAGGTTTGGAACAATTTTTGGGTGAAGATAAAAAGAAGATATTTTGAAGAATGCATGGGAACATCATTGATTTTCATAATAAAATAAATAAATACGGAAGTCAATGGTTACAGATTTCCAACGTTCTTCAGAATTCTGTGCTTAAAAATAAGAAACTCAAACAGTTTTGGAAGAAGTAAAGAGTGAAATGATGACAATTTTAATTTTGGGCTGAACTAGTTTTTGCAGCTTCATTCATTCTCCCAGTGGACTGCAGTAATGGTGCTGGAGCCTGTATAACTCAAGCCCCTCAGCTATATCACATCAGTGGGACTCGCTCAAGTGTTTCCAAACCTTTATGAGTTTCTTTCTTCTGTTTAACACAAAAGAAGATATTTTGAAGAATGCTGAAAACCTGTAACCATTAACTTCCATAGTATGAAAAAAACAAACACGGAAGTCAATGGTTACAGGTTTCCAACATTATTCATAATTTGTTTTTAAAAAGAGAAAAGGAACTCAAACAGGTTTGGAACAAGTAAGGAGTGAGTAAAAGCATTTTTGGGTGAACTATCCCTTTAAATAATTCACATGTTGAAGTATCCCAACCTTTTTAAACACGTTTACAGTGGATATAACACAAGGGCAAGCGTCATGGTGGTGCCGTGGGTAGCACAATCGCCTCACAGCAAGAAGGTCGCTGGTTTGAGTCCCGACTGGGTCAGTTGGTATTTCTGTGTGGAGTTTGCATTTTCTCCCCATGTTGGTGTGGGTTTCCTCTAGGGTGCTCCGGTTTCCCCCACAGTCCAAACACACGTGCTATAGGTGAATTGGGTAAGCTGAAATTGTTCGTTGTGTATGTGTGTGAACAGGGGCGGATTTAGCGAATTGGGCAAGTCCTGATGCACCCTTTCTACTTTTATTTAATTATTATTTATTTTGGTGTGTTTTTTTTATATTACTTCTTTATTATCTTCTTTTCTATGTTTTATATTAATGCAGTCTATACATTTAGAATGATTAGTTTTCTTAAAATAAAGTTTACCTCTTAAAAAATTGTAAATATATATATATAATATATAATATATATAATTATATATAATAATTATATATAATATATAAAATTATATATAATATATATATAATTTTATAAATTTGACTGCTGGACTGCTCCACCAGGATGGTGGATATTTTATTTTATAATATTATTATTACATAACATTACATTATTATAATAATATTTAAATTTAGTGTATAATAAATAATATTTAATTATGTAAAAAATTCTCTCACAACACAAAATATGATAGAAAATGATGTTATGATGTAATATATAGTTTATAGGTATAATTTGGTCTTCTAGATATGTATTAGGGGCAGCTGGAAGGGCA
Source organism: Danio kyathit (assembly GCA_903798195.1). Classification (NCBI taxonomy): domain Eukaryota; kingdom Metazoa; phylum Chordata; class Actinopteri; order Cypriniformes; family Danionidae; genus Danio; species Danio kyathit. The sequence goes on along the minus strand of LR812519.1, from coordinate 67,405,364 downwards.
TCCACTGTGTAAAACATATGGTGGATAAGTTGGAGGTTCATTCCGCTGTGGCGACCCCAGATTAATAAAGGGACTAAGCCCAAAAGAAAATGAATGAATGAATGAATAGCACAAGGGCCAAAATGAGTCGTCAGGTAGTTTTAAACAGTGCTGGAGTGTTTCCAACCTTTATGCGTTTCTTTCTTCTGTTACACACAAAAGAAGATATTTTGAAGAATGCTGAAAACCTGTAACCACTGACTTCCATAGTAAGAAAAACAAATATGGAAGTCAATGGTTACAGGTTGTAACATTATTCATAATTGTGTTTTTTTTAAAGAATAAAGGAACTCAAACAGGTTTGGAACAAGTAAAGTGTGAGTAAATGCATTTTTGGGTGAACTATCCCTTAGTTCAGTAGCTATCCCGCCCTTTTTAAACAAGATTACAGTGCATTGAGCCAAAATGAGTCTAGTCCAGTAGTTTTTGCAGCTTCATTCACTCTCCCAGTGGACTCCAGCAGTAGTAAACTCCTGTAGTAACTCAAGCCCCTCAGCTATATCACGTCAGTGGGACTCGCTCGCTTCTTGTTCTTGCCTTTCTTTGCGCTTTCGTTTTTCATTGATTGTGAAGCCCCTCGGGGGACACTCACTGAAGGGGGTCTACGGTACGCCTTCAGACGCGACCAGACCCTTACACACCATCTGCCACTGACTAAACGCCTGTCTCCTCCCTCCCTCTGCCCGTGTGTGTGTGTGTGTGTGCTCACTGCCCTGCGTCTAAATTGAACTAGAAGCATGTTAAAGAACCTGTAACGGTATGGGCCGGCAGGGGCCAGATGGCGCAGGCGAAGCCAGAAGTGTTGCAGTCCCAGCGGAGTTAGACAGCACATGGGCGGCCGTGGGAACCTAAGCTGGGCTCGCATCACACGGGATCGATCATATGAAGTCGTGTGGGGATCACAATTAGGGGCTATAATGTTGTTTGCGACCTATCGATCGGCGAAGGGGCTGGGGAATCTGATTTGATACGCCACGGTGTGTCTTACCAAAAACGTGGCACTAGATTGGAGAAGGTGATAGAGCAAGGAGAGAGAGAAAGATGAGGCTGCGCGCGCATCCTCCTGAGTTTGTTTATACCCTCACTTTTTTAAGGCGATTTTAAACATCTGCTTAAAGGGATAGTTCGCCCAAAACTGACACATTTGTCATCATTTAGCCTGCCCACTTGTTCCAAACCTGTTTGATGATGCTTTTTCTTATGTTAAACGCATATTTTGAAGAAAGCTGGAAACCTTTAACCATTCCATTACTTTTCATACTAGGCTACTGTAGAAATGCTGGGTTCTACACAGTTTCTTAATGCTGTTCCAACACAAATGGATTAAGTTAACTTAATTGTTTTAACAAATTTAAGTGGATTTACCAACAAATAATTTAATTGTCTATCAAAAAAGCTCTTTTTAAATAAGTAGTTTTAACATTTCAATACTTCAAACACACTTAAAATGACAGTATCCCTCTGCATTGGATCATGTCAAAGCAAGTGGAGTTTTTTTTTAAAGAGATAGCTCACCCAAAATTTCTGTCATCATTTACTCACCCTTCACTGGTCACAAACCTTTCTTTTTTTGTAATGTTAACATGGCCTAGTTCTAATTACTGGTTTTAAAACTTTAAAATTATTTTTAGTTATATTTCACTTCCAGTGTATATTCCAGGGTATTTGGTTTATATTGATAATTTTAAAATGAAGACGGTAATAATAAAGAACAAATGCATATTTTTCAAATAAAGAAGTTCCGAAGGGAAGTTTGATTCCATATGAAAGAATAATTTTTGGTTCCTCAAAGTAGAACATTTCAGTGAACACTTCTTAAAAGATATTGAAAAAATCAAAAGGACATTGTAGTAAAATATTTTCTACTATAAAATATTTTTTGTCACCTGTTGCGGAATGTAATGTTTCAACACAATTCTTAAGTTTTTTTGGGGACAACTTATTTGTTTTATGTTCAATCCAAAAAAAGTTAACTTAATCAATTTGTATTGGGACAACATGAAGGAATTGTGTGGAACAATGTGGAAAACATTCTAACATTCTAAAAGACATTCTAAAATATTTTAAAACATTCTAAATAAAATTCTAAATACATTCTAAAAGACATTCTAAAATATTTTAAAACATTCTAAATAAAATTCTAAATACATTCTAAAAGACATTCTAAAATATTTTAAAACATTCTAACATTCTAAAAGACATTCTAAAATATTCTTAAAGACACTCTAAACTATTCTAAAGCATTCTAAGATTCTGAAAGACATTCTAAAAGACATTCTACACTGTAAAAAATGATTTTTGGGGCTTGTAAATTAAGATAATATAATCCAAGTACATTTTACAAATAAATCATATTTTGTCTTTTTACTTTAAAATGTGACGTTTAATTCAATAAGCTACTTAATATTTCTTTTTTATTTATTGTGCTTAAAATACAACAGTAAATTCAAATGGATATACCCAAGTAATATTTACTTAGTGTTTCGTAATAATGCAAAAATAGAAATAACCGAGTAAAACTTACTTCACAAAGTCAGGAAGTCTATGCGCATGCTCTCTGATTCAAACTTGGGGCGGGTGGAGCAGACGAGAGCAAGCGAAGGTTTCCTCACACAGACTGATGTGATATTTACAAGGTAAGTTACATTATTTGTTTATTGATCAATTTGGATTCATTTGCAGAAAGGTATAGAGCTAATGTCTGCAGTTTTGGTGGTTAAAGAGAATCCATGAAGTGTTATTTGAGTGAGTTTGCTAAAGATCCGATTAGCATTAGCATATTAGCAAATGACATTTGTGTCTAAAACAACTGTGTTGTATTCTAAATATGATCTATGGAGAAGTTTAATCTACAGTGAACTTAAAGATGATTTTTTTACGAATACAAGTGTCCAAGCATATCGTTAAATTGCAATAAGGACATAATTAACCGAACATTAAAGTTACCCTCCCTGCTGTCTGCACTATAAATACTAGTTTTCTTAAACTGGAGAGCATCAGAACTCATTTGAACCCAAAATGATAAGTTACCTGAGCCCTGAGAGGCCAAAACATGACGTAGAAAGATGTATTTATTAATCCATCCACATTAACATATGCGAATATACTCCTTATTAAACTATAGTGATATATATTCTAGTAACGTTACTAAGTATGTTCAGGCAGCCTCTATACTTGTGAAACATTTATAGCTGATAATTGAAGAGTCTAAAATAAATTACCTGATCAAATGTTAAATCAGAAATATCATTATATGTTCATTTAATTTTCTGACATTAACGTTTCTAATATGTTCAACAGATTGCTCTCACCATTCAAGCTCATGCAAGGTAAGTTGGATAACACATTTATATAGATATACTAATGTATTCAACATGGATATGTGTGTGTGGTTGGCAAAAATTGTTGATTTGACTACTAAATCATAAATGTGTTACATTTTATTTCATTTATCTTAGACCAATAATGAGAACAGAAGCATAACCACAACTCCCCTGTAGCCAGCCTTTCTGCAAAAACTGGACTACATTCACTCAACCAGGTAAATGTATATATTGCACATCCAATTTCCAGCTGCTTCCTGACTTATAAGATATGCAGTTATATGTAGATGGAGATTTACACTGTTACTGGTTAATGACCACTAAAGTTTACTTTTGTTTTAATCAGCAAGTTGAAGACAAGTGAGATGCTGTGATGCACTGCCTGCTTTCCTACCTGGGAGAATCATCTCAGGAGCTCATTGAAGACTACCAGGTACATTAAAAATGTCTAAATTAGTTTTTACTTTGGATATGTAAGGTTCTTTAAGTGTTAAAGACATGTTAGTATTTTTATCCCCCACATTTTTTACTTTTGGTTAACTTTTAAAAACTGTAATCACTTTATTCTACAGAGCACAGGTCTTAACATCAATACAGTCTATTATATCATAAAGCAAGGGATAACATTGATAACATTGCAACTAACTGTGTACAGTATTTTAATCACTTTGCACTTATTTGTGTATTTGACAGGATGTCGAGAGACCTGCTTAAAGACTGTACTACAGAAGAGGAAGATGCCAACATAGATGACCCCATCATTCTCTCTGAAAGGACTTTTTAAATTTGTTTATTGAGAAGTTTAATAAATTAAAGTACTGAATGGAAATGTCTGGTAGTGTTTTTAATTAAGAAACAGTTTAAATATACATTTAAATGTATTACTGTTTTAAGATTTATTTTTATCCAATATTCCCAGTTATCTTTTTTAGTTATCCTAAATAAACTTTACTTCAAAATGTTAAATAAAATATGGTGATGAAATTTCATTCAAAAGTTTGAAGTAAAGTTTACTCAGGATAACTAAAAAAGATAACTGGGAATATTGGATAAAAATAAATCTAAAAATAGCAATATATTTAAATGTACAACTTAATTAAATTTTACAAACAAAAAGTCAGTAAAATTTACTTAGAATTTCCCAAGTAAACTTAACTTAACATTTCTAATTAAATGTACTAATAATTATGGTTAGTCTTTTACTTGGCAAAGCTTTGAAGATTTACTAACCTTTTCTGAGTGAAAAATATTTCCAAGCTTTTTTCAAGTAAACCCTACTCCTCATTTTTTACAGTGTATAACATTCTAAAATATTCTAAAACATTCTAAGACATTATACAATTCTAATACTTTAAAACACTCTAACATTCTAAAAGACATTCTAAAACCTTCTAAGATTCTAAAATCATTCTAGCATTCTAAAATACTTTAAAACATTCAAACATTCTAAAAGACATTCTAAATGACATTCTAAAACATTCTAAGATTCAACTGTAGAAATGCTGGGTTCTACACAGTTTCTTAACGCTGTCGAATGTATTAAGTTAACTTAATTGTTTTTACAAATTTAAGTGGATTTAACAAAAAATAATTAAGTTGTCCCCCCCAAAAAATCATTTTAAATAAGTAGTTTAAACAATTAGCAAAAATCATGTAAGTCACAGGCTTTCAGCCTTCTTCAAAATATCTCCCCATGTGTTCAGCTGAGGAAGGAAATGCATAAAGGTTTGGAAACAGGATGACCAAATGGTGCGTTAATTTAATATGTGAATGACATCGCTTTTAAGAGTTATTAACTTGTTCAAAAAATAAAAGAAAGACTGTAAACGAAACATGCTATGTCTGTTTATTAATTTATTATGTGTGTAAATCTATAATGAAGTAGCCTAATAAAACAATAGACTTGTCAAATGTTATGTATGGACATACAGCGAAAATAAAAAGCGCGCGCTGTTGATATGAACACGTGCGCGGCTTGGTCTGCTAGCATCAAACTTTTATTATTAACTACTAAAACTAGGTGGAAACTTATAATAAATAAATAATAATATCTTCTTAGCCACCCGCAACCTATTGTTTTGACTTCCTTTATGGGGGTTCAAGTCCTTATAAGGGGGTAGCCATGTTTAAATGAGAATTTAGAGTTTTAGTCGCATGTTTAATTATTCTAAAGCACAAAACAAGCAGTCGCACAAGCGTCGAGCCGGCTACCTGTGGTCCACGCATTGTTTCAGATCATATTACTTTGAGCAGCTGCCCGCGGGCACGCACAACAATCCACGCGCGCCCCCTGCGCTGACCACGAGGCTCATTATCATGCGCCGTTGCCATGGACATGGTGGTCGTGGCTTCATTGGGCTTCTCCCGGGGCCTCCCGAGGGGATACAATCATTCAATAATTACGCCGGGATCCTCTTATTTGCGCCCGTGTGCGTCTGTTTGTGGGTGTGTGCGAGCGTAAGGAAACAGGCGTGGACGTTTGGGAGCTGACGCTTGTCGCGTGCCTTCGCGTATCAAAACACATCTGCTTCCAGGGCTCCTGGGACTGATGCACCACAACATATCGACCTCGACACATTGATTTGACAAGTCATAGACATTTTTTGACACCACGATCGCCACGCTAAACATATCGATGCAGTGATGGTTTGAGAAAATAATTTCCGTTGTTCAAAATCAGCATGTTTCCTATTAAAGGGATAGTTCACCCAAAAACGTAACCTTTACTCAGCCTCAAGTGGTTCCAAGCATTATTTTTTTCTTCTGTTGAACACTAAAGAAAATGTTTTGAAGAAAGCTGGAAACCTGGAAACAATTTACTTCCATAAAAACAAATATTGTGTAAGTCAATGGTTACAGGATTTTCAGCATTCTTTAAAATATCTTCTTTTGTGTTGAACAAAGGAAATCAACTAATAGCTGTTAAATGCTTCAAACGCTACACATTTAGATTAGATCATGTCTAAGTGAGTGGCGTTTATTTAAAGGGATAGTTCACCCAAAATGTCTGTCATCATTTACTCACCCTTAACTGGTCACAAACCTGTTTGAGTTTCTTTTTTTGTTGTTGTTGTTGAACACAAAAGTTATTTTAATGTTAAAATATATTTTTATTACATTCCACTTCCAGTGTATATTCCAGTGTATTTGGTTCATATTTTAAAATGAAGACGGTATGTTCTGTAATTTCTACTTGTTGCGGAATGTAACGTTTCCACACAATTCTTAAGTTTTTTGGGGGACCACCTAATTCTTTTAAAAGTTAACTTAATCGATTTGTGTTGGGACAACATGAAGGAATTGTGTGGAACAATGTGGAAAATATTCTAAAAGACATTATAAATACATTGTAAGATTCTAAAAGACATTCTAAAACATAAGATTCTAAAAGACATTTTCAAACATTCTAAAATAATAAAAAAAAACATTCTAAAACAGTCTAAAATACATTCTAAAACATTCAAACTTTCTAAAAGACATTCTAAAACATTCTAAACATTCCAAAAGACATTCTAAAACATTCTAAATTCTAAAAGACATTCTAAACATTCTAAAAGACATTCTAAAACATTCTAAAAGACATGTTAAAACATTCTAAAATACATTCTAAGACATTCTAACATTCTAAAAGACATTCTAAAAACATTGTAAAAGACATTCTAAGATATTCTAACATTCTAAAAGATATTCTAAAACATTCTAAAAACATTGTAAAAGACATTCTAAGATATTCTAAAAAACATTTTAAAATATTCTAGCATTCTAAAAGACATTCTAAAACATTCTAAAAACATTGTAAAAGACAACAGTCTAACATTGTAAAATATATTCAAGACATTCTAAAAACATTGTAAAAGACATTCTAAGGTATTCTAAAAAACATTTAAAAATATTCTAGCATTCTAAAAGACATTCTAAAACATTCTAAAAACATTGTAAAAGACAACAGTCTAACATTGTAAAATATATTCAAGACATTCTAAAAACATTCTAAAAGACATTCAAGACATTCTAAAACATTCTAAAATACATTATAAAACATTCTAGAATTGTAAAAGACATTCTAAAACATTCTAAAAGACATTCTAACATTCTAAAAACCATTCTAACATAAAAGACATTCTAAAACATTTTAACATTATAAAGCACATTCTAAGACATTCTAACATTCTAAAACATTCTAAGATTCTAAAAGACATTCTAACATTATAAAATACATTCTAAAACATTCTAACATTTTAAAAGACATTCTAATATTCTAAAATTTTGTTCACTGTAAAGAACCTTTCATGAAATGGAATTACTTTGATCTTAAAAAATTGACTTTTTATTCGTTTGTATTGCAGTCCAGCTCCATATGTTTTCCCCCACAGTCCTGCTGACTTTACCATAACTCTAAAGCGTAAAGCCCTGAGTAGGTGTGTCCAAACATCTGACTTGTATAGTGTACTTCAGGCCTTTGTTTTGAAAATGAAGCCCATAAAAGTTAGTCCTCTCTGTCTCTGTCTCTCTCTCTCTCTCTCTCTCTCTCTCTCTCTCTCTCTCTCTCTCTCTCTCTCTCTCTCTCTCTCTCTCTGTGTGTGTGTCTCCAGCAGCATCTGCCCTGAGGATGAACAGATGTAGGCACCTGTGTTTAGGGCTCACACATCCCCCATCATCCTTTTCTTCTGCTCTCCTCCCTTTTAACCTCCTCAATCCTCCTCAGAAGGCCCCACAAAGGGCTAAAAGAGGAGGAGGGGGCAGAAACTATACCTCCATCACCCCCTCACACACACACTCCCTGAGGACACACGCTCTCTCTATGAGCCTTTGTCATGAGCACTGTCCTCCAGACTGGCCCAAACAATCTGTTGCGAGAGATGATTGCTCATTTCTAAATGACGCCACTAGCACAGGTGTGTGTGTGTTTATGTGTGTTGCATGATATCGGAAAAACCTGGCGTTGCGATATTTGGTTTTTCTGCAACATAGATACTGTGTATTGTGAAAATGAATATAATTTCAGCAGATGAATATACCTCTATATTGGAAAGAAATCACTCATTTTAGATTGATTGTAGGGGAGTGAATCATGTAGAAAAAACACAATGAACAAATTAAAAACAAACATAAATCAAAATAGAGCAAAGATGGTAGTCTAATAAACAGTGCTTTATGGTTTTCCGAAGAGTCAAGCAGCATTTGGGTACAGAAATCGAATGTTCAAATGTATTGTAAAATGTTTAATAACACTGTTGTATAGTCATCATTGTATTATTAATATACAATAAGGTTGAATTAGGTAATGTATTTACTAGTATGTACAAACAATCAACAATACATTTATTACAGCATTTATTAATTAAAGTTAGTGTAAATAAAGTCATTCATTGTTAGTTCGAGTTAACTCATGGTGCACTAACTAATGTTAACAAGCATGAATTTTTTTTTTTAATGCAATAGTAAATGTTGAACTATGATTAATAAGGGTGGCACGGTGGCTCAGTGGTTAGCAATCACAGCAAGAAGGTTGCTGGTTTGAGTCCCAGTTGGCATTTCTGTGTTCTCCCCATGTTGGGTTTCCTCCGGGTGCTCTGCATACCTGCCAACACTCCCGTTTTTCCCGGAAGTCTCCCGTATTTCAAACCCGTCTCCCGTATTATTCTGTCTCCCGGTAAACTCCCGGAATTTCCCCGCCCCCCCGCTCCTCAGCATTTTGGTACAGTCCGGGCTGAAACTTGGTGCTTGTGCTCTTCCGGTCGCGCGCTACAGTTCGCACGCCCTAATCTCCCCAAACCTCTTACTCCTCTCGCTCTTCAGTTTGCGCCAGTGTTGCCAACTTAGCGACAAATTTTCAAAAAAGCGACTAGCGACAAATCTAGCGACTTTTTTGTGTGTAACTGGCGATTTTTATAGACTGTCGTTTGTCCATTACTGTACCGCAGTGTTTCCTCTAGGATTTTTTTCCAGCAGTGGCGGCAGGACTTTTTTTTTACACAGATCTGCCAACTATTTCAAAGACAAATATTACATGCAGTATTACAAGTCGAGATAGCATTCATGTAATACGAGCATGCGAATCTCTTTGCTTGCGCGCCGATTTCCTCTGTTCGAGCACAGAACTTCTTGCACGCACTCAAATTTACACGTTCAAGTGCAGATCTTCTTGTGCGCTCTCCAGTAAGCGCTGCTGAAGCGCGATTTAGTGCGTTTTTGTGCGTTTTCCGACATTAACGCGTCCTGAAGTAAAGTGAAACGGCATTAAACTCCAGCAAGATAAAGTCATTGTATGCAAAGCCATTGACCTTTATCAATAAAGTATACTTATGGAAACTGTGTTCATCTTAACTGAAAGCTACGCGGTGTTTGCTAGACTCACGCACCTGTCAGTCAGTCTGTCAGAGAGTCAGTCAGCATGTCACCTTGAACAAATATTGCACAGCACTACTACGGTTACAGAAAAGTTTGCGCGGTTTACCTCTAATATGTTTTGGTGCGATTATAATCCGCTATAAAAAACACGACTAATGTTTTAAATAAGAAGCTGTAATGTAGCCGTGGCGGGATGAATTTTGGCGTGGCGGCCCGCCACGGATGAATGAATGTAGCGGAAACCTTGCTGTACCGTCCCTACTCTTCTCAACGAGCTGCGGGTGATGCCGCCGGCCCCTCCCCTGCAGCCTGAGAGCAGAGCACCTCTCTGCGTACCAACGGCAAATGATTTAGAACAGGTGGCAGTTTGAAGGTATTTCCCTTGTACAGTCAACCCGATCTGCTTCTCCTTTATTTTAACAATTTAATTTGACCGTTTATTCTTGTTGCACAATCAGAGATGTTTTAAGTGAGAGTTTCAGAACTTGTCTGAGTATATTACGTCTGAGAGATTACTGCAAATTCCCTACTCATCTATAATAATATACTGTATTCAAACAGCAATAAATTTAGTTAAATTGACAAGCTTACATAAAGCGTAGTGCGAATATAAAATTCCCCATTTATTTACCATAGGCTGTTAAACAAACAGAAATGGTAGAACGCGATGACGTCAGTAATATGCAAATTAGCGTATGCCGTAATACCCCCCCCCCCCCCCCTCCCGGAATTTACAAACCAAATGTTGGCAGGTATGGTGCTCCAGTTTCCCCCACAGTCCAAACACATGTGCTATAGGTGAATTGGGTAAACAAAATTGGCCGTAATGTATGAGTGTGTGTGTGAGTGTGTGTGTGTGAATGAGTGTGTATGGGTGTTTTCCTGTACTGAATTACGGCTGGAATGACATCCGCTGCGTAAAACATATGCTGGAATAGTTGGCGGTTCATTCCGCTGTGGTGACCCCTAATATATAATGGACTAAGCTGAAGGAAAATTAATGAATGATTAACAAATTATGTACAACATTGTTTATTATTAGACTATAAGTCACTTTCCAACACCTTTACATTCACTGTTCCTCGCTGGTGGACTTATCTTCCCATTCCAACATGGACTGCATTCACCAGAATCATTCAAACAACAACTTAAATCCTGAACTCCTGTGAACAAAAACAGGACCCTCTATTCTCTACCCACCACATCACACCACACCACAACCTCATAACAATTCTGAGTGTGCCTCACACAAGTGAGTGGGCTTGACAAACCACCTATAGGAAACACACTCTTTCATCTCACTGACACTTTAACTGACACTTGCACCAGCTTTGCACATTTGCGCCAGATACTTTCTTACAATATCTCCATATCTCTAAAAAAACATTTATGAAGTGTGCCTCACACAGGTGAGTGAGCTTGACAAACCACCTGTAGAAACACTCTTCTCTCTCTATAAAAAAACACACACTCCTCCTCCCAACTCCAGCACTTAATTCTTGGAGCACTAACAGTTCCTTTGTATAATTAGAACTTGTTGTGTGTGTTGCCTCTTCTTGTCGAATGCCTCCTCAAAAGTTGCTTTAGACAAAAGCATCTTCTAAATGACTAAATGTAAATTAGTTCACGTGAACTCACAGTGCATTAACTGATGTTAGCAAGCATGAATTTGGCTATTAATGACGCATTAGTAGTTATTGAACTATGATTAATAAATTCTGTACAAGTATTGTTCAGTATTACGCTATAAGTCACTTTCCAAAACCTTTTCATTCACTGCTCCTCACTGGTGGCACGATCCTTCTAGTGGAAGCATCAATCATTTGACAAATAAAAACCTAATCTTTTCCAAGATCACCTGAACCCTTGTGAACAAAAACAGATCCCCATCTTCTTTTTACCATGAAATCACAAAACATTACGCAATTTTGAGTGCCTCACACAGGTGAGTGGGCTTGACAAACCACCTGTAGAAACACTCTTCTCTCCTTATAAAAAAAACTCTCCTCCTCCTTACTCTAGCACTTAATTCTCTGAGCACTAACAGTTCATTTGTATAATCAGCACTTCTTGCGTATATTCTTGTTGAATCACTGAATGCGTCCTCAATTTGGACAAAAGTGTCTGCTAAATGGCTAAATGTAAATTAGTTCATGTTAACTCACAGTGCATTAACTGATGAATTTGGATAATGACGCATTAGTAATAAACTATGATTAATAAGTGCTGTACAAGTTTCATTATTCATTTTCTTTTCACCTTAGTCCCTTTATTAATCAGGGGTCGTCACAGGGGAATGAACCGCCAACTTATCCAGCACATGTTTTACGCAGCAGATGCTCTTCCAGCTGCAACCCATCACTGGGAAACACCCATACACACTTATTCACACTCGTACACACTACGGACAATTTAGCCTACCCAATTAACCTATAGCGCATGTGTTTGGACTGTGACCCAGCCGAGGCTCGTACCAGCGACCTTCTTGCTGTGAGGCAACAGCGCTACCCACTGCGCCACCGTGTTACCACTAACAATATTTGTGTTAATAAATATGAAACTCTGAAACTTTCACTTTTTTTATGGTTATACTTTGCAGTGACTCCAAAAATCTACTTTGTTCTGAACTGTGGTGCTGATCAACTATAATCCAGACACAACAGCGGAGATCCTGACGTTTGCAGATGGACACATTGTGATTTCAATGGTGAGATGATATATTTTTTGTGTTTTTGTGAAACTCAGATTCACATGGGTTGTTGCTAAAAGGGATTCAGCTGCGGCCAGAAGGTAATGAGAACTATTTATTAAATTACCCATTAATTGTAATTTTATTTTTACATTTTATTAACGTCTACCCCTACCCCAACCCTAAACCCAACCATCCCAGTAATGTAAAAACAGTAATTGCATCAAGTTTTATTTATGTTATTTATTACTTATTATTATTACCTATTAAATTGTATTTTATTTACGTCATTATATTAAATATACGTATTATTAATATTTTTTTCATTAAATTACATATTAAATGATATTTTTTAATATCTACCCCTACCCCAAGCATCACAGTAATGTATAAACAGTAATTTCAGTGAGGTTTATACATTTTATTTATTAAATTAGCCATTAAATTGTATTTTATTAATATCTACCCCTACTCCAACCCTCACAGTAATGTAAAAACAGTAATTATACAGTGTATTATTCATATTATTGATTAAATTACCCATTTAATTGTATTTTATTAACCTCTACCCCTACTCCAACCCTCACAGTAATGTAAAAACAGTCATTATACAGTGTATTATTCACATTATTTATTAAATTACCCATTAAATTGTATTTTATTAATATCTACCCCTACTCCAACCCTCACAGTAATGTAAAAACAGTCATTATACAGTGTATTATTCACATTATTTATTAAATTACCCATTAAATTGTATTTTATTAACCTCTACCCCTACTCCAACCCTCACAGTAATGTAAAACAGTCATTATACAGTGTATTATTCACATTATTTCTTAAATTACCCATTAAATTGGTATTTTATTAACGTTTACCCCTACTCCAACCCTTACAGTAATGTAAAAACAGTCATTATACAGTGTATTATTCATATTATTTATTAAATTACCCATTTAATTGTAATTTATTAAAATCTACCCCTACCCCAACCCTCACAGTAATGTATATACGGTAATTATACCAAGTTTCATTCATAATATTTAGTATATTACCCATTAGATTGTATTTTATTAACGTCTACCCCCTCACAGTAATGTAAATATATTCATTATTGTTGTGCAGTCTCACAAAAATGATGCTATATTGCTGTGAGCATCCAAACCTGTATCCCTTCTAGACTTTACCATTAAGGAACCCTGCTGCAGTGTGGAGTGTTAAGTAGGTTGTGTGTGATTATAGGTGTTTGGTACAGTAATCGTGCCCTCCACGTGCTTTTGTAACAAAATGTTGAGTGTTGAATGTCGGAGTCACACCCTGCAGAGGTTGACCTGCTGCAGACAAAGCCTGGAAAGTGCAGAATAACCAAGATGAGCTTTTAAGACAAAGCTTGTGGCAGGTGTTGAGTGTGGCGCCGGTAAGATGAAGCTCGTGGGAAGAGCTTCAGCACAATAGGGTTGCTTTCTGAGCTCCATCTGATCTGGAGTCAGTGATCGGACCATGCGCTCTGACGTCCCATCCATCAGGGTTTACCATCAGATATGATTCGGGATCAGTGACGCTGCTCATGTTTATTATGATCACCTCGAAACGGAGAGTGACTGTTGAAAACCAGCCGTCGAGATTCTGTCGAGTGTTTAGTAAGGATTAGTGATTAATATAAGACTTATGTACTTTTTTATTCAAACATTTTATTTAATTGTATAGTACATTTTATATAACCTAAAATATTGGTGTGTGTATTGTTGTAACTCAACATTGGGTCAAATACCCAACTGTTGGATTAAATGGTGTAAGAAGGAAAAAATGTCTATATCTCCACACCATATTTATTGCACCATTTAATGTTGACTTACAACAACTGAATATTGTTTGCATATATACAGGGAGTGCAGAATTATTAGGCAAGTTGTATTTTTGAGGATTCATTTTATTATTGAACAACAACCATGTTCTCAATGAACCCAAAAAACTCATTAATATCAAAGCTGAATATTTTTGGAAGTAGTTTTTAGTTTGTTTTTAGTTTGAGCTGTTTTAGGAGGATATCTGTGTGTGCAGGTAACTATTACTGTGCAGAATTATTAGGCAACTTAACAAAAAACAAATATATACCCATTTCAATTATTTCTTTTCACCAGTGAAAACAATATAACATCTCAACATTCACAAATATACATTTCTGACATTCAAAAACAAACAAAAACTAATCAGTGACCAATATAGCCACCTTTCTTTGCAAGGACACTCAAAAGCCTGCCATCCATGGATTCTGTCAGTGTTTTGATCTGTTCACCATCAACATTGCGTGCAGCAGCAACCACAGCCTCCCAGACACTGTTCAGAGAGGTGTACTGTTTTCCCTCCTTGTAAATCTCACATTTGATGATGGACCACAGGTTCTCTATGGGGTTCAGATCAGGTGAACAAGGAGGCCATGTCATTAGTTTTTCTTCTTTTAGACCCTTTCTTGTCAGCCACGCTGTGGAGTACTTGGACGCGTGTGATGGAGCATTGTCCTGCATGAAAATCATGTTTTTCTTGAAGGGTCCTGACTTCTTCCTGTACCACTGCTTGAAGGTGTCTTCCAGAAACTGGCAGTAGGACTGGGAGTTCAGCTTGACTCCATCCTCAACCCGAAAAGGCCCCACAAGCTCATCTTTGATGATACCAGCCCAAACCAGTACTCCACCTCCACCTTGCTGGCGTCTGAGTCGGACTGGAGCTCTCTGCCCTTTACCGATCCAGCCACGGGCCCATCAAGACTCACTCTCATTTCATCAGTCCATAAAACCTTAGACAAATCAGTCTTGAGATATTTCTTGGCCCAGTCTTGACGTTTCAGCTTGTGTGTCTTGTTCAGTGGTGGTCGTTTTTCAGCCTTTCTTACCTTGGCCATGTCTCTGAGTATTGCACACCTTTTGCTTTTGGGCACTCCAGTGATGTTGCAGCTCTGAAATATGGCAAAACTGGTAGCAAGTGGCATCTTGGCAGCTGCACGCTTGACTTTTCTCAGTTTATGGGCAGTTATTTTGCGCCTTGGTCTTTGGTTTGGTTTTTCCAGATGCTTCTTGCGACCCTGTTGACTATTTTGAATGAAACGCTTGATTGTTCGATGATCACGCTTCAGAAGCTTGGCAATTTTAAAGGTGCTGCATCCCTCTGCAAGATATCTCACTATTTTTGACTTTTCGGAGGCTGTCAAGTCCTTCTTTTGACCCATTTTGCCAAAGGAAAGGAAGTTGCCTAATAATTATGCACACCTGATATAGGGTGTTGATGTCATTAGACCACACCCCTTCTCATTACAGAGATGCACATCACCTAATATGCTTAATTGGTAGTAGGCTTTCGAGCCTATACAGCTTGGAGTAAGACAACATGCATAAAGAGGATGATGTGCTCAAAATACTCATTTGCCTAATAATTCTGCACTGCCTGTATATGTGTGTGTGTGTGTGTGTGTGTGTGTGTGTGTGTGTGTGTGTGTGTGTGTGTGTGTGTGTGTGTGTGTGTGTGTGTGTGTGTGTTCATTTTAGATTATAATATACCCTTTATTATAATTATAAATACTTTATGCTAAATTACATACATTTTTATTTAATATTTATTTTTAATGTTTTATATATCAAATCTTGTTTATTTTGATAGAAATAAGTATAAAATATAAGATTAATCTTTTATATATATTAATTTATATTAATATATATTAAATAAATTTATTTCAGAAAATATAATTTATAAAGTAAATAAATGTAATATATGATTTAATTATTAGAATTTACATTTTAGATATTTTTATTTCATATATTTATTAATTTATATATCAAATCTTGTTTATTTTCTTAGAAAAAAATATGAAATATATTAACATTAGACCTAAATATTAATATATGCATTATATATAATAAATAATACATGTTTTATCCTTTCATAAAATATAATTAATAAATTAAATACATTTAATTTATAATTTAAATATTAGAATTTACATTTTACTAATGTTTTATTTAATATTATATATATAATCTTGTTTATTTTGTTAGAAATAAGAATGAATTATATTTACATAATATATACATTTTTTAGATATTAAATAATGCATGTATAATTTATTTCATACAATATATTTCATAAAATAAATACATTTATTATATAATTTGAATATTAGAATATCATTTTTTTATTTCAAAATTTTTTTAATGTTTTATATATCAAATCTTGTTTATTTTGTTAGAAATAAGTATGAAATATATTAACATTATACTTAAATATTAATATATGCATTATATAAATATTAAATAAAACATGTTTTATCATTTATTTTATTAACTATAATTAATCAATTTAAATACATTTAATTTATAATTTAAATATTAGAATTTACATTTTACTAATGTTTTATTTAATATATTTATTTATTTAACATTATATATATATAATCTTGTTTATTTTGTTAGAAATAAGTATGAAATATATTTGCATTATACTTAAATATTAATATATGCATTAAATTAAATAATACATGTTTTATCATTCATTTTATAAAATAAAATTGATAAATTTATTACATATAAAATATAATTTAAATATTGGAATTTACATTGTACTAATGTTTTATTTAATATATTTATTTATTTAACATTATATATAAAAATCTTGTTTGTTTTGTTAGAAATAAGAAATATTTTTACCTAATATATACATTTTTAATATATTTTAATGCATAAATTACAATTTATTTCATAAAATATAATTTATAAAGTAAATAATTGTAATATATAATTTAAATATTAGAATTTACATTATATTATTTTTATTTCATATATTTAACAATTCATATCAAATCTTGTTTATTTTGTTAGAAATACGTATGAAATATATTTACATTATACTTAAATATTAATATATGCATTATATATATTAATAAAAACATGTTTTATCATTTGTTTCATAAAATAATAATAATAATAACACATTTAAAATATAATTTAAATATTAGAATTTACATTTTACTAATGTTTTATTTAACTTATTTAATTATATATATATATATATATATATATATATATATATATATATATATATAAATCTTGTTTATTTGTTAGAAAGAAGAATGAAATATATTTACATAATATCTAAATTTTTTATATATAATGCATGTTTTAAAATTTATTTCATAAAATATAATTCGTAAAATAAATAAATGTAATATATAATTTAAATATTAGAATTTACATTTTAGAATTTTTAATTTAATATATTTAACGTTTAATATATCAAATCTTGTTTATTTTTTCAGAAATAAGTATTAAATATATTGACATAATTAAAAAAATTATATAAATAATAAATCAATTAAATATATAAAGAATTAAATATATGTATTATATTTTTTCATAAAATATAATTAATACAATAAATAAATCTAATATATAGTTTAAGTATTACAATTCACATTACAATTATTTATTTTATTATTAAAAAATATATAGCCTATGTATAATTCCAAAAAATAAGTATGCCCTATGTTATACAGTATCAGAAGTATCAAGTTTGACTTCATTAAGCCTCATAAACAGGTCTGAAGCCAGTTTTAAGTCACACTCTGCAGTGTTTTTCTACCCCTCTCTCTCTCTCTCTGTCCTCTGGGTTCGTGCTGCTCCACTGTGCACCTGTTGTGAGCTCTTCAGGAATCCTGTCTGTCAAAAAAACAGTAAACGGTCTAAAAGGGATACAGCTGCGGATACTCACATCAATATAGCATCATTATTGTAACACTGTTCAACAATAATTAATATTTTTACATTAGTGTGAGGTTTGAATTTAGGGTTGCGGTGGAAATAGACATACTTGTTGATGGGTAATTTAATAAATAATATAAATAACACTAGGTAAAACTACTGTTTTGCGTTACTGTGATGGTTGGGGTAGACGTTAATAAAATACAAACAATGAGTTTAATAAATAATATATTAAATAAATAATAAATATTTATCGTAACTTCCGGCCGCGACTGTATCCCTTCTAGCAACAACCGACAAAACAGGGGTCCTGGAGGTGACGCTTTCTTCCTCCGCGCTTTTTTACTCGATCTTTCCTGCATTCTGTCGCTCTTGTGGTCTTTCTAGAGGTCCCAGACCCCTGCCCCAAGAGTCCTGCCCCGGGGGACAGCGGCTTTTGTGTGCCGATGCCCCTGCAAGCTGGACAGACAGCTGCTGCGGAGTGGACATCATCTCCACACACACAAACATGCACGCGCAGAGTTCGTGCGCTCCACCCGTAAGTTTTCTGCGCGTGTGCAGAAAAGCCAAGGCATGTTTTCTGCGAACTTTAATGAAGACAAAGTCCAGCGCGGGTCTGAAGTGACCTGTACTCACACACTTTACACTTCACGAGCGTTTATGAGGTAATAAGCGAATCTACAGAGCTGCTGTGTCATTTATTTAAGTTTATGGAGAATAAAGACGTGTTTAATATGCGAGGGAGGGGATTTAAGGGGATAGTTCACCCAAAAATTACAATTCTGTCATCATTTAGTCATCTTTCACTTCTTCCAGACCGGTTTCTTTCTTCGGTTGAACACAAATTAAGATATTTTGAAGAATGTTGCAAACCGGTAACCAATGACTCCTATAGTGTTTTGTTTTCCTGAAGTTAGTGGCTGGTTTGCAACTTCAAAATTTTGAAGACAACATTTTTAAAAAGCATAATTTATTACAAGTTGATTTTTTTTAAAGTTAGCTAATCTATATGTACACGTTAAAGGGATAGTTTACCCCCAAATCAAAATGTACTCACTATTTACTCATCCTGAAATGGTTCCAAACATTTATGAATTTCTTTATTCTGTTACAGAAAGTTGAAGTGTAACCATCGAATTCCATAGTAGGAAAAACAAATACCATGGAAGTCAATGGTTACAGGTTTCTAGCTTCCTTTAAAATATCTTTTAATTTCTTTCTTTCTTTAAAAGTTTGATCTTTATACAGCTGAAGTCAGAATTATTAGTCCCCCTTTGAATTTTTTTTTGCTTTTTTAAATATTTGCCAAATGATGATTAACAGAGCAAGGAAATTTTCACAGTATGTCTGATAATATTTTTTCTTCTGGAGAAAGTCTTATTTGTTTTATTTCGGCTAGAATAAAATAAGTTTTTAATTTTTTAAAAAACATTTTAAGGACAAAATTATTAGCTCTTTAAGCTAACTTTTTTTCGATAGTCTACAGAACAAACCATCATTATACAATAACTTGCCTAATTACCCTAACCTGCCTAGTTAACCTAATTAACCTAGTTAAGCCTTTAAATGTCACTTTAAGCTGTATAAAAGTGTCTTGAAAAATATCTAGTCAAATATTATTTACTGTCATCATGGCAAAGATCAAATAAATCAGTTATTAGAGATGAGTTATTAAAACTATTATGTTTAGAAATGTGTAGAAAAAATCTGCTCTCTGTTAAACAGAAATTTGGGAAAAAAATAAACAGGAGCTAATAATTTAGGGGGGCTAATAATTCTGACTTCAACTGCATATCATTACTATAATGTAATAAGTTCATTCATTCATTAAGTTTCCTTCAGTTTAGTCCTTTATTTATCAGGGGTCACCACAGCGGAATGAACCTCCAACTACTCCAGCATCTGTTTTACACAGCAGATGCCCTTCCAGACGCAACCCAGTACAGGGAAAGTAATAAGTGCATCAATTATTAAATACATCAATAAACAGTCATTACCTTAATTTAATAAAAACATACAATAAGTGTTATTAGCATATGCAAAATAAATAAAATAGCTAAAAATAAAAAAAACAAGTATTACCATAATTCAGCATATAGAAATAATAATTGTCATTACCATAATGCAAAAACATGAATATCATTGCTATAAGTAAATAAACTAATTGTTATTACCGTAATCCAAAGCATTTCTCTTTACCATAATCACACACACACACACACACACACACACACACACACATATATATATATGTTTCTACAAAGGAAGATCTTTACAAAACCAAAATGAAAGCTGTCCCACTGCTGTAATACAAAAATCAAATAATTCCCATTATCAAAATGCATATTTGATCAATTTCCCTTTATATTATTTGCAATAAATGATTCATGTAAAGCTAAAAAAAGAACATTTTGCATGTGTATTAACCCACATAAGCTTCCACACAAACACACACACACACACATATATATATATACACATGCATGTGTGTGTCGTCCTGTTGCAGAAGCTGATCTGTGCGATAATGCCATTGTGTGGACGAATCTAATGACGCCTGTTGGTGTGTTATTAAGGCAGCACAGGGGTCATTAGGAGTGTGTGTACGTGTGTGTGTGTGTGACTGAGATAATAAAAGCAGCACACGGGTCATTAGGAGTGTGTGTTCAGTCGGTTCCCATGCTCTCAACTAAAGCTGGACAGCAGGCTTGTGCTTTCACACACACACACACACACACACACACACACACACACACACACACACACACACACACACACACACACTCATGACGGCACACGCCTGTTGACTGAGGCACAAAAAAAGTGTGTGACATGGTCGTGGCCTCGCACCCCTCTGCATCCCCAGTGTCTTTTCTCATCCCTCCCGCCCTCGTCCTTTCTTTCATTCTTTCTTTCTTTCTTTTGAGAATCCCTCTATCCGTGCGTCCGTCCCTCCCCGGCTTAGAGCCCTGTGTTCCTCTTCTAATCATTTTTACCCATCAGATGATCCGGCCCCTTATTTCACACTCACACTATTAAGATAGAGTCCTCCCACAGCACACACACACACACACACACACACACACACACAGACACACTCCTGCAGGTCCTCAGGGAAAGCACTGGAAGCATTGTGTGTGCAAAGACACATCTGCGTCAACACACACACACATATACTTTCACACACTGCAAATCTGTGGACCCAGGTCATATTTCAGCACAAAATCTGAACAAATATTATTATATATTTTACATAATGTTTTGCTTAAAGATGGTATCATGTTTCTGGAACATTACAATGATGTAATTCTCATTACCATAATATAATAAATTAACAAAACAGTAATTATTAGCATAATGCAAAACAATAAATACAAGGTTAATCATTTCCATAATGCAATTAATCTTTCGTCATAACTATAGTGCAATTAATAAAATAAGTATAATTAAAAAAATAAAATAAGTACACACAAACGTACATGTCATTACCGAAATGCACTAATTTAAATAATAATGATCATTACCATAATGCGAATACAAAATGAGAATTATTACTTTAATGCAATTAATAAAGACAAAAAGCATAATTGCTGCAGTGAATTAATAATAAAAAAGAAATAAATAATATATCATTACCACAATGCAATACATAAATGGATCAAGGTTTGTCATTATCATCATGCAATCAGTAAATCATAATGTTTATAGCGCAATTAATAAATAAGTATCATTCAAAAATATAATAAATACACATCATTACCAAAATACAATAAATGAAACAATGATCATTACCATAATGCAATACTTAAATTAATCAAGAAGGTTTATCATTACCATAATGAAATTCATCATTATTCTGGTGCAATTAATAAAATAAGCATAATTTTAAAAATAAAATAAATACATACAATTGAAATCAGAATTATTAGCCCCCCTGAATTATTATTGTTATTATGGTTTAATGGAGAGACGATTTTTTTCTACACATTTCTAAACATAATTGTTTTAATAACTCATTTCTAATAACTGATTTATTTTATCTTTGCCATGATGACTGTAAATAATATTTCCTAGATATTCTTCAAAACACTTCTATACAGCTTAAAGTGACATTTAAAGGCTTAACTAGGTTAATTAGGTTAACTAGGCAGGTTAGGGTAATTAGGCAAGTTATTGTATAATGATGGTTTGTTCTGTAGACTATTGAAAATTTTTTTTGCTTAAAGCGGCTAATAATTTGGTCTTAAAATGGTGTTTAAAAAATTAAAAACTGCTTTTATTCTAGCCGAAATAAAACAAATAAGACTTTCTCCAGAGGTAAAAATATTATCAGACATAGTGTAAAAATTTCCTTTAAACATAATTTGAGATATATTTAAAAAAGAAAAAAAAAAAAATCAAAGGGGGGCTAATAATTCTGACTTCAACTGTACATACAAATATGCATACATATCATTACCAAAATGTAAGAAATGAAATAACGATCTTTACCATAATGCAGAATAATAAAACTAGTATTATTACTGAATTAATTAATAAAAACAAGCATCATTGCTGCAGTGAATAATAAAAAAATTGAATAATAAAATAAATAAAATATATCATTACCATAGTGCAATACATAAATAAATCAAAGAGTTTTATCATTACCATAATGCAATCAATCATTCATCATTTCTATGGTGCAATTAATAAAATAGGCATAATTAAAAAAAAAAAATACATACATACATACAATTCCAATTAGAATTATTCAACCCCCTGATTTATTTGCCCCCCTGTTTATTTTTTTCCCCAATTTCTGTTTAACGGAGATAATTTTTTTTCAACACATTTCTAAACATAATAGTTTTAATAACTCTTCTCTAATAACTGATTTATTTTATCTTTGCCATGATGACAGTAAATAATATTTTACTAGATATTTTTCAAAACACTTCTATACAGCTTAAAGTGACATTTAAAGGCTTAACTAGGTTAATTAGGTTAACTAGGCAGGTTAGGGTAATTAGGCAAGTTATTGTATAGTGATGGTTTGTTCTGTAGACTATTGAAAAAATATATAGCTTAAAGGAGCTAATAATTTTGACCTTAAAATGGGTTTTAAAAAATTTAAAACTGCTTTTATTCTAGCCGAAATAAAACAAATAAGACTTTCTCCAGAAGAACAAATATTATCAGACCTACTGTGAAAATTTCCTTGTTCTGTTAAACATCATTTGGGAAATATTTAAAAAAGAAAAAAAAATTCAATAAGGTTCAATAATTCTGATTGCAACTGTACATACATATCATTACCAAAATGCACTAAATTAAATAATAATGATCAATACCATAATGCATAAAAATCAAATGAGAATTATTACTAAATTAATATAATTAATAAAAACAAGCATCATTGCTGCAGCGAACTATTAATATAAAAATAAATAAATAAAATATATCATTACCATAATGCAATACATACATTAATCAAAGTGTTTCATCATTACCATGATGCAATCAATTAATTGTCTTTACTATTCTGCAACTAATAAAATAAGTATAATAAAAAATTATAATTTAATAAATAATAATAATTTATAATAATAAATAATAATTTAATAAAATATCATTACCAGAATGCAATTAATGAAATAATGATCATTACCATAATGCAGAATAAAACTTAAAAAATTAAAACAAAATAAAAGTATTATTACTAAATTAATATAGTTCATAAAAACAAGCATCATTGCCACAGTGAATTAATAATAAAACATGAAATAAATGAATAACGGATATCATTACCGTAATGCAATAAACATATTAATCAAGAATCATCAGCACAATGCAATAAATACCATAATATAAAAATGTACCCTAATACTAAATAATTCTTACTACATTCCTGTAATTAGTTCATTGGTTTCTTTCATTGGCAAGATGCTATAACTTGTTCAAGTATTAATAATTTATTAATCTTCTATATAAGTACAATGTGAATATATAAATAATGTCAATTAATGCTATAACTTTTAATTTTTATTGATTTAAATGATCAGTTAAGCTAATTTCTACCGCAAACAGTCTTATAATTGTACCAAAATAAGGGCTTATTTTCATCAACATGTATATTTGCTTATTTTTAATGGAAATATTACCTGGATTTTTATTAATTAATTAATGCATATATACTATTCTATCATTGTGCATTATTAATAACTATGTTTAATTGTCATGAAAATCGAATATTGTCATGAAAGTCGCAATATAATACGACTGTACTGTCTTAAGCTTTAAGTTAATTTTCTTTGAGCAAAATGATTCCTTAATTTTAATCTGTTTTCCTATGATTTTATGGTGAAATACGACCTATCATGACAGGTTGCATGAGATTGATCCTCACAGAAGTGTAAATACACACATACACATCTAAAACCATGAATATTCAGAGGCAACACAACTGTGTGTTTGTGGATGTGCCTTGATGTAAGGACCAAATGTCCCCACATGTATAGCAATACCAGTATATTTTGAACTTTGGGAACTTTTTTTGGCTCCATCAGGAAAACGGCTCATAAATCACACAGGATATACAGTAAACATAATTATGTGTATATGGGAAGTCCCCATAAAGATAGATGTACAAGTGTGTGTGAGTGTGTGTGCTGCTATCAGCTCTTATCAGGCACAATCTGACGGCTGTTTGATAGACTAGTATTGAGCGACTGTGTTTTCAGCTGATCTATGTGTGTGTGTGTGTGTGTGTGTGTGTGTGTATCAGGGGCGTGAGGTGCTTTGATGGTGTGATATACGCGTGTGTGTGCGTGTTTGAGGGCGGCTGCCAGGGTCAGCTCTGTCCTGGGAAAGTTGAGCTCTCCATTTACATCAGCACATGTTGAGGCCTTCTGGTGGTTGCAGGAGCACACGGGTGGACAGATGGCAGAAGCTGCAGATTCACTGCAAACACACACACACACACACACACACACACACACACACACACAGAGATGCGGAGGAGAGCTGGACTGTTCAGTAGCATCAGCACTCATCGTCATGCAGAGCTGAGGCACTGGTTTAAAAGGACAGTTCACCTAAAAATGAAAATGGTGTCATCATTCACTCAATCTTCACTTGTTCCAAACCAGTTTGAGTTTCTTTCTTCTGTTGAACACAAAAGAAGATATTTTGAAGAATGATAAATACTATAGCAACAGCCTTTTAAATCACATCACCACATCCTTGACCTTTCACATCGTTTATCACTTGACCTCATATTTTATTCAGGAGATATTTGTGCTTTTCTCTATCTCTCTATCTATCTCTCTCTATCTCTCTATCTGTCTATCTATCTATCTATCTATCTATCTATCTATCTATCTATCTATCTATCTATCTATCTATCTATCTATCTATCTATCTATCTATCTATCTATCTATCTATCTATCTATCTATCTATCTATCTGTCTGTCTGTCTGTCTGTCTGTCTGTCTGTCTGTCTGTCAGTCTGTCTGTCTGTCTATCAATCTGTCTATCTATCTATCTATAATAATAATAATTCATTTTATTTGTAAATGGCACCTTTCTAGACACCCAAGGTCGCCTTACAATGAGCATCAACATGCTAAAACAAATTAAAAAGTAATAAAACATTAACCAGAATAAACACACTTCGCAAATATAAAATAACATGATAAAAAACATGATAAAAATTTTTTTTTAAAAGAAAGCCTGCTTAAAAGATGGGTCTTAAGACGAGATTTAAATGTGTCGAGACTATCACTGCTCCTTACATCCAGGGGAAGCGAGTTTCATAGCCGAGGAGCCATAGAGCTAAAAGATCTGTCTCCCATTGTGCTTAATTGGGTGCGAGGTGATACCAGGGAGAAAGAGTTGGCGGATCTAAGAGTACGAGAAGGGGTATAAATATGGAGAAGTTCGGTGAGATAGTGAGGAGCAAGATTATGAAGTGCCTTGAAAGTTAGAAGTAATATTTTAAAATCAATACGAAACTTTACTGGAAGACAGTGAAGCTGATAAAGAAGTGGTGTGACATGCTCGTGAGATGGAGTCCTAGAGATGACACGAGCTGCATGGTTCTGAACCAGTTGGAGTTTATGGAGAAGTTTAGAAGGAAGCCCAGAAAGAAGTGCATTACGGTAATCAAGACGTGAAGTAACTAATGCATGGATGAGAATTGCTGTGTTATTGGTTGTGATAGAAGGGCGGAGACGAGTGATATTACGCAGGTGGAAATATGCAGTACGCGTAATATTATTGATGTGACCTTCAAATGAGAGTGTGCTATCCAAGATGACACCCAGACTCTTTACCTGCACAGAGGGAAGATATGTGCTATTATCAATGTCTATAGTAAAATCATCAACTTTATTCAAAACACTTTTAGTCCCGATAAGAAGGGCTTCAGTTTTGTCACTATTTAATTTTAAAAAGTTAGCTGAAAGCCAGATTTTTATTTCAGCTAAACATCTGCTCAAAGCAGAGGGAGGAAAAGAACTGGAGGGCTTGGTGGACAGGTAGAGTTGAGTGTCGTCAGCATAGCAGTGAAATTGTATGTTGTATTTTCTAAAAATGTGACCAAGAGGCAATAGATATATGATAAACAGGAGTGGACCCAATACAGAACCTTGTGGGACACCAGTAGTGACAATCTGAGATCTTGACTTAAAATCTTTAATTTGGACAAACTGAGTACGTTCTGCAAGATATAATTTAAACCATAAAAGAGGGGTGCCAGAGATCCCTAGTGAGGCAAGCCTATTCAAAGGAACCTCGTGCGAAACCGTGTCAAAGGCTGCACTCAAATCCAGAAGAATAAGAATTGTTAGTAAACCAGAGTCTGCTGCCAGTAACAAATCATTAGTGATCCTGATGAGAGCAGTCTCAGTGCTATGGTTGGGACGAAAGCCAGACTGGAAGAGCTCAAACAGATTGTTATTAGAGAGATAGTTATAGATTTGAGATGCAACACATTTTTCAAGTATTTTTGCGACAAATGGCAAATTGGAAATTGGTCTGTAGTTGGCCAAATTGGATGAATCAGCTCCAGGTATTTTTAGTACTGGGGTGATTACAGCAGTTTTAAGTGAAGATGGTACAGATCCAGAATCCAGTGATTTGTGAATAATGTTAGTTATGAGTGTGGACAGTGATGGAAGACAGGTCTTAACTAAGCACGTAGGAAGACGGTCAAGCAGATAGATCTATCTATCTATCTGTCTGTCTATCTATCTATCTATCTATCTATCTATCTATCTGTCTATCTGTCTGTCTGTCTGTCTGTCTGTCTGTCTGTCTGTCTGTCTGTCTGTCTATCTATCTATCTATCTATCTGTCTATCTGTCTATCTATCTATCTATCTATCTATCTGTCTGTCTGTCTGTCTGTCTATCTATCTATCTATCTATCTATCTGTCTGTCTGTCTGTCTGTCTGTCTGTCTGTCTGTCTATCTGTCTATCAATCTGTCTATCAATCTATCTATCTATCTATCTATCTATCTATCTATCTATCTATCTATCTATCTATCTATCTATCTATCTATCTATCTATCTATAATTGTTTTTACTGTGTTTTACAATTATAAGGATTGCTTACAGAGCAGAATATACTTTTCGGTTTTCTCCAACTTCTCAGTATAACTCTAGGTGGAGATGTGAGGCTCTAAAAAGCAACACTGAGCGCGCGCGCGCGCGCGCGTGTGTGTAATAATCCTATTTACTGCAGCAGATGCTCGTCTGTCAATCAACCGAACCGAGCTTGACTTGAGAGCGCGAGAGAAACAACCCAGCAGGCGTCATTTAGCGATGCAGGAATGGTAAATAAAGCCGTTTTTTTACACACTCACACACACCATGCCTTGATAGCGACCACAGTCGTGTTTAAAAGTTGCATTTGTTGAGCGGATAACGCAATGCCGTCGCAGGATGACGCCGAGTCGGTAAATGAAGACGATTCTCCGCCTCCGGTTCCACCGCGAGTGCCTCCTCCGCGAGACCCGCCGGCAGCACCTGAACGCCGGGTAAAGTGTGTGCTGGTCGGCGATGGAGCGGTGGGTAAAACCAGCCTGATTATCAGCTACACCACCAACGGATATCCGGCAGAACACGTTCCCACTGCCTTTGACAACTTCACAGGTAAACTTCACTCACAATTAAGGTTAAGTTGGTTTTATATTCGCACATTGGGACTTTCTCCCTAATAATATCATTTCAGACAAGTATTATTAGCATATTAGCAACCAATGACTATCAAAGTACATTGTTTACAGTTAAATATTGCTAATGTCTAATTGTGCTAATGACGTTTTGAAGTCACATTTACATGCGATTTCAGACCCAATATTCAAATTAGCATGGTAAACAATATAGGGACCGTGAAATGAACGAATGTGCGAATGTAAAACCAACTTTACCTTAATATCTGTATTGAGTCTGTAACCTAAATGTGCACTGATCACTTTTATATTGAGTTACATTATAGTTTTTGCATGTAAACATACAGAACATCGTCATACATACACTGTGAAAATCTTTACCTTTACTCACATTATTTATGAATAAACCTCATACATGACCAAAAATACACTTTATTATACGACTGCAGGTTAACTATGTACAATTATTTCAAAAGGGTATGATGATTTTTCAATAGGGACTGTATATGCGGTGGGCTGAAACGTACTGTGACTGGAGTCATGATGAAAACACCCTCGAAATAGTCGACAAGTCAAAATGATTTCCAAATTTACATATTTCCATCTATAGTACAAGCCCACATGAATAAAAATACCATAGTAGTTTATATTTAGTAAGTCATAGATTGTGTTTGAACCATTTATTAATGAATGTTATTCAGCAGACTGTAGTATTAATGTGTAATAGAGTGTAATAAATGCTGTAGTGTGCTTTAGATATTAACTACAGTAATCATTTGGTGTGTGGTGTAGTATAATATACCATATATTTGTAGAACACCATAATATTGGGTCGTTATATTACTATAGTTGTTGTGTTACCATAACAACTACAGAATGAGTTTGCTGTCTGTTTAAACGACTTATTTAAAATGAGCTGAAACAACACAATTCTCCAGGTTTTTTTGAGACAATTTAATTGTTTTATGTTCAATCCACTTAAATTTGTAAAACTAATAAGCTAACTTAATACCTTCATGTTGACCCAACACCCAAACCCGATTGTGCTGACCCCTGCATTTTCACAGTGTGCTTTACTATAGCATGGTTAAAAAAATAAATTACTATAATATTTTTTTGTGCATCACGGTGGCGCAGTGGGTAGCATGATTGCCTCACAGCAAGAAGGTCGCTGGTTCGAGCCTCGGCTGGGTCAGTTGGCATTTCTGTGTGGAGTTTGCATGTTCTCCCCGTGTTCGTGTGGGTTCCCCCACAGTCCAAACACATGCGCTATAGGTGAATTGGGTAAGCTAAATTGTCCGTAGTGTATGTGTGTGAATGAGTGTATATGGATGTTTCCCAGTGATGGGTTGCAGCTGTAAGGGCATCAGCTGCGTAAAACATTTGCTGGATAAGTTGGCGGTTCATTCCACTGTGGCGACCCCAGATTAATAAAGGGACTAAGCCGAAAGTTTTATCTGAGGCATCGGCTATGCAAGACAGTATTAGAAATATGGACTTTATTATCTATTTTTAATGGCAGTAGTTACTTTTTCTCCACCTTGTAGAAGAGTTGTGGGATGTATTGACGTCTCAGCGTAGCATTAATATTGATTATATAGTAATAATTAGCATAAACTGACTAACTAATAAGTGTTTACTATCTCAGCCAGGGTAGTGGTGGACGGGAGACCAGTTCAACTGCAGCTGTGTGACATGGCAGGACAGGTGATCTATCTATCTATCTATCTATCTATCTATCTATCTATCTATCTATCTATCTATCTGTCTGTCTGTCTGTCTGTCTGTCTGTCTGTCTGTCTGTCTGTCTGTCTGTCTGTCTGTCTGTCTGTCTGTCTGTCTGTCTGTCTGTCTGTCTGTCTGTCTATCTTGATTGATGAACGCTTTCTCTCTCTCTCTGTGTTTGAATGGCAGAGATGGGGGGCAGTGGATCAGTCTCTAAATGTAAGCAACAGGATATGACGGATTAGCACCACCTAGTGTCAGATTTAGATCCCTGTATTCTTTTAGCACCGAGTCCTGTAGGCTTTTGTATGATTATCGCAAAGGTTGATTAGTAATGATGTATTCCGTTTAGTCTTGAACACAATGGCATATAATGTTAATTGTCTTTTTCTTCATCCGTCTTTTTTTAAAGGGATAGTTCACCCAAAAATTTAAATTTAATTACGGATATATTAATTAATCCTCAAGTGGTTCTAAAACATTTATGAGTTTCAATCTTCTGTTGAACACTAAGGAAGAAATTTTGAAGAAAGCTGAAAACCTCATTGACTTCTATAGTAGAGAAAAAAAAACATCTGTGTCAATATCAAAGTCTATCACTTGTAATCACTTGTGGATGAAAAATAAAGAGTAAATTTTGGGTGAACTATCTCTTTTTATACAGTAAATTGTCCATTTAATGTACACTAAATCTTAAAGATTGGTTTACGTAATATATTACATTATTATTGTAAGTCAATGGTTACCGGTTTCAAACATTTTTCAGAATATCTCCTTTTGGGTTCAATAGTAGAAAGAAACTCATAACAGTTTTGAACCACTTGTGGGTGAATAAATAGTCAGTTTTGGGTGAACTGTCCCTTTAAATACAACAAATTGTCTCTTTAATATATTCTAAAACATCAAAATTGGTTTACGTATTATTTTATTTTAAGTCAATGGTTACCAGATTCCAACATTTTTCAAAATATCTCCTTTTGGGTTCAAGAAACTCATAACAGTTTTGAACCACTTGTGGGTGAATAAATAGTCAATTTTGGGTGAACTTGTCCCTTTAAATACAACAAATTGTTAATTTAAGGTATTCTAAAACATCAAGATTGGTTTACGTATTATATTATATTATTTTAAGTCAATGGTTACTGGTCTCCAACATTTTTTAAAATATCTCCTTTTGTTTTCAACAGTAGAAAGAAACTTGTAACAGCTTTGAACAATTTGTGGATAAATAAATAGTTAATTTTGTGTAAACTGTCCCTTTTAATACAACAAATTGTCCATTTAATGTATACTAAAACATCAAGATTGATTTACACATTATATTTTATTATTATTTTAAAGGGGCGGTTCATTCTACTATGGCGACCCCTGATAAATGAGGGACTTAGCCGAAGGAAAATTAATGAATTCATTATTTTGTCAGTGGTTACCAGTTTCTAACATTTCTCAAAATATCTGCTTTTGTTTTCAACAGTAGAAAGAGACTCATAACAGTTTTGAACCACTTGTGGATAAATAAATAGTCAACTTAGGGTGAACTGTCCCTTTTAATACAACAAATTGTTCATTTAATGTATAGTAAAACATCAAGATGGCTTTATGTATTATATTATTATTATTTTATGACATTTTTCTAAATATCTGCTTTTGTTTTCAACAGTAGAAGGAAACTCGTAACAGGTTGGAATCACTTGTGAATGAATAAATAGAGTAAATGTTCAATTTTGGGTGAACTGTTCCTGTTAATACAACAAATTGTCTCTTCACTGGACACCTAAAACATCAAGACTGGTTTATGTATTATGTTATATTACTATTTTAAGTCAATGGTTATCGGTTTCCAATAATTTTCAGAATATCTCCTTTTGTTTTCAACAGTAGAAAGAGACTCAAAACAGTTTTGAATAACTTGTGGATGAATAAATAAGAAAATTTTAAGAGTAAACTTTCCATCCAAGATTGGTGTACATATTATATTATTAAGTCAATGGTTACCAGTTTCCAATTTTTCAAATGATCTCCTTTTGTGTTCAACCATAGAAGGAAACTTGTAACAGTTTTGAACCAAGATTGGTTTACTTATTATATTATATTATATTATATTATATTATATTATATTATATTATATTATATTATATTATATTAAATTAAATTAAATTAAATTAAATTAAATTAAATTAAATTATATTATATTATTTTAAGTCAATGGTTACCAGTTTCCAACATTTTTCAAATTATCTCCTTTTGTGTTCAACCATTGAAGGAAACGTGAACAGTTTTGAACCAAGATTGGTTTATTTATTATATTATTCATTCTTTTTCTTGTCGGCTTTGTCTCTTGCGGGGTCGGCACAGCGGAATGAATCGCCAACTTATCCAGCACGATTTTACACAGCGGATGCCCTTCCAGCCGCAACCCATCTCTGGGAACTTCCACACACACATTCACACTCATACACTATGGACAATTTAGCTTACCCAATTCACCTGTACTGCATGTCTTTGGACTGTGGGGGAAACCGGAGCACCCGGAGGAAACCCACGCAAACGCAGGGAGAACATGCAAACTCCACACAGAAACGCCAACTGACCCAGCCCAGCCGAGGTTCGAACCTGCGACCCAGCGAAGTTTTGGCTGTGAGGCAACAGCACTACCTACTGCGCCACTGCGTTGCCTTATATTATATTATATTATATTATATTATATTATATTATATTATATTATATTATATTATATTATATTATATTATATTATATTATTTCCCAAAGGTGAGTTGCAGCTGGAAGGGCATCCGCTGCGTAAAACATGTGCTGGATAGTTTGGCAGTTCATTCCGCTGTGGCGACCCCAGATTAATAAAGGGACTAAGCCGAAAAGAAAATGAATGAATGAATGAATATTATATTATATTATATTATATTATATTATATTATATTATATTATATTATATTATATTATATTATATTATAATATATTATATTATATTATATTATATTATTAATTATTAATTTTAAATAAATTTTAAATTTTAATAAATTATTAATTAATTATTTTAAGTCAATGGCTACCAGTTTTCAACATTTTTCAAAATATATTTTAACCATAGAAAGAGACTCATAACAGTTTGGCAACACTTGTGGATGAATAAATAGTAAATTTTGGGTGAACTATCGCTTTTAACACAACATATTGTTTATTCAATGTGTACTAAAACATCAAGATTGGATTGGATTATGTATTATGTTATATTACTATTTTAAGTCAATGGTTACCGGTTTCCAACAATTTTCAGAATATCTCCTCTTGTTTTCGGCAGTAGAAAGAGACTATATTATTATATATTATATTATATTATAATTATTTGAAGTCAATGGTTACCAGTTTTCAACATTTTTTAAAATATCTTCTTTAGTGTTCAACCATAGAAAGAGACTCATAACAGTTTGGAACCACTTGTGGATGAATAAATAGTCAATTTTGGATGAACTGTCACTTTTAATACAACAAATTGTTAATTTAATATATACTAAAACATCAAGATTGGATTGGATTATATATTATACTATATTATATTATCATTTTAAGTCAGTGGTTACCAGTTTCCAACATTTTTCAAAATATGTCATTTTGTGTTCAACTATAGAAAGAAACTTGTAACAGTTTTGAACCATTTGTGAATGAATAAATAGAGTAAATGTTCAATTTTGGGTGAACTATCCCTTTTAACACAGCAAATTTTGCATTCACTGTACACTGAAACATCAAGATTGGTTTACGTATTATACCATATTATTATTTTAAGTCAATGGTTACCAGTTTACAACATTTTTCAAAATATCTCCTTTTGTGTTCAACCGTAGAAAGAAAATCATAACAGCTTGGAACCACTTGTGGATAAATATATAGAGTAAATGTTCAATTTTGGGTGAACTGTTCCTGTTAATACAATAAATTGTCTGTTCACTGTACATTAAAACATCAAGATTGGTTTACAACATGTTATACTTCTATTTCCAGGACGACTTTGACCGGCTCCGCCCACTCTGTTACCGTGATGCTGATGTGTTCTTGCTCTGCTACAGTGTGGTCCTCCCATCCTCCTTCAAAAGTGTGACAAACCGATGGGCTCCTGAAATTAATCGAATCTGTCCCGGCGTTCCCATCATCCTCGTGGGCACTCAGTGTGATTTACTTGAAGACGTTCAGGTGCTTATACGACTTGCAGAAGGCCAGGAGAAACCAGTGAGCCAAGAAGACGCCCGCTTGTGTGCCCGTAGCATTGGTGCGGTGACATTTGCTGAATGTTCAGCTCTGACACAGAAAAACCTGAAGGAAGTGTTTGACGCCGCCATCTTGGCTAGCATGAAGCACGCAGAGGAGTCGATGTGGCCGAGGATCCAGACGCTGAGAGAAAAAACCCCGGATAAAATCAGACAGCTTTCTGAGACCTGGTGGAAGAAACTGAGCTGCGTCCAGAGCTTTGATTTTCAGTGACAAAGGATCCGCTGGTGGGTTTGAGTTGCCTTTTTTGATAAAGCAGAAGCTCACAATGTAAACAAATGTTCTTAAAGGTACAGTTTACACCCAAAAGTGAACAAAATCTGGCATTGTTTGCTTACTTTCCACTTGTTTCAAGCCTAAATGAGTATCTATCTTCTGTTGAACACAAAAGAAGATGGTTCGAAGAATGTTCTGCACTCTAAACAAAAATATCTGTTAATTAACAGGCTGCGTATTTTGTGATTTACAGGTTTATGAATTGCATTATGGGATGCTTATCTCTGCTCTGTCGACTTTTGGTGTTGAAGATTCAACGCTACAGTTTAATAAAGTGACTATTGCTAAACTTTTAGTGTTGTCACGATACTGGAATTCGGTACCAATCGATACTACAATTTTAAAAACGTCCATTTCCCGCTAACATTTGAGCGCTGTTGAGCGCGTTCTTAAACTGATATGACTGTGATTGGTCGTGAAAGGTCATCAGTTCACCAAACTCACCGCTGTTTATTGAGTGTAACCACAGGTATAGCTTACCTGCCAACATTTGGTTCGTAAATTCCGGGAGATGGGGTGGGTGGGGGGGTGGGGGAGATTTACGTCATACGCTAATTTGCATATTACTGACGTCGTCACGTTCTACCTTTTCTGTTTGTTTAACAGCCTATGGTAAATAAATGGGGTATTATATTTGCACTACGCTTTATGTAAGCTTGTCAATTTAACTAAATTTATTGCTGTTTGAATATAGTATATTATTATAGATGAGTAGGGAATTTGCAGTAATCTCTCAGACGTAATATATTCAGACAAGTTCTGAAACTCTCCCTTAAAACATCTCTGATTGTGAACAATAAACGGTCAAATTAAATTGTTAAAATAAAGGAGAAGCAGATCAGTTTGACTGTACAAGGGAAATACCTTCACACTCCCGGTGCTAAATCATTTGCCGTCGGTACGCAGAGGGGTGATCTGCTGTCAGGCCGCCTGTCAGTGCTTTGAGGCGGGGGAGGGCCGCGGCATCACCCGCAGCTCGTTGAGAAGAGTAGGGACGGTACAATAATGGACAAACGACAGTCTATAAAAATCTCCAGTAACACACAAAAAAGTCGCTAGATTTGTCGCTTTTTTGAAAATTTGTCGCTAGGGGGGTCTGAAAAGTCGCTAAGTTGGCAACACTGGCGCGAACTGAAGAGCGGGGAGCGGCCGAGCGGGAGGGGTGAGAGATTTGGAGAGATGGAGGCGCGCGACCGGAAGAGCACGCGCACAAGCACCAGGTTTCAGCCCGGACTGTACCAAAATGCTGAGGAGCGGGGGGCGGATAGGGGGGATTCCGGGAGTTTACCGGGAGACAGAACAATACGGGAGACGGGTCTGAAATACGGGAGACTCCCGGGAAAAACGGGAGTGTTGGCAGGTATGGTATAGGGACACTGGAGCATTTCAAAGCTGCGAAGATCAGCTGGTCAATTTATAAGCTGACATACGAGCAATCCGCTGATGAATCGACTGATCTTCACGGCTTTAAAACGGTGGATACACTCAGTGGGCCTTTTTTGATAAATCAGAAGCTCACAATGTAAACAAATGTTTTTAAAGGTACAGTTCACACCAGAAAATGTACAAAATCTGGCATTGTCTCCACTTGTTTCAAGCCTAAATGAGTATGCTGAACACAAAGAATGTTCTGCACTGTAAAATATCCGTTAATTATCAGGTTTATGAATTGCATTATGGGATGCTTATCTCTACTCTGTTGACTTTTAAAGTTGAACATTTAACTCTACAGTTTAATAAAGTGACTATTGCCAAACTTTTAGCAGTTTGAAACAATAAATTGTATACTATATAGTAGGGTTGTCACAATACTGGACTTCGGTATCAATCGGTACTGAAATTTAAAAAAACGTCCATTTCTTGCTAAAATTTGAGCGCTGTTGAGCGCATTCTTAAACATCGCTAATTGTGTTCACGTGCTCAATAGAAATGTCTGTGATTGGCCGTGAAGGTCATCAGTTCACTGAACTGACCGCTGTTTACTGAGTGTAACCACAGATACAGGGACACTGGAGTGTTTTAAAGCTGTGAGTATCAACTGGTCTGTATATAAGCTGACATATGTGGGGGAGGAGGGGCGTGGATGGAGGTTGTGTCACGGATGAAAGTGAAGATGGGGGGGGGGGTCGCGGACAAAAGTGAAGAGCAGGGTAAGGGGGGTGAGGTTGTGTCGCGGGCGAAAGTGAAGGGGGGGGGTCGTGGACGAAAGTGAAGAGCAGAGTCGAGGAGGAAGACCCCTAATAATATTTCTGGGGGACCATAAATGCATGGGCCCTTAGAATCGTCCTAACTTAACACCTCCCCCTAGCAGCGCCATTGAAACAATCATCCGATGAATCGACTGATCGAATTCCAATATCGTGACAACACTACTATATAGAGAAATAAGTCGGTAAAATGACAGAAAAAGTACTGGTAGTTTATTACCTGGTTTTTGTTTGTTATTTACAACACCAAGCGAGACGATATATGACTTTAAACTGTTACAAATGTAAATAAAAGTAACTTTTTTTTTTTACTTTTTGATGTCAAAAGTTGATGGAGGAAAGACCAAGGTCCCACAATGCAATTAAAAGGCATAAATAAATACTAATAATACTGAAAACAGATCTTAAAATACCAAAAATTGTTAATTTACAGATATTTTTACAGTGTGCTGTTGACTTCCATAGTATTTTTTCTTCTACAAATGTTAATCCCAGCAGGTTCTTCAAAACATTCTTCAAAATATCTTCTTTTGAGTTAAAAAAAGGAGATAGAAGCTCATAAATGTTTGAAACCACTTGAAGGTGAGCACATGGTGGATAAAGTATAATCTAATTTTAATGATGGAAAAAAACAGGATATATGGTGAGAAGCAATGTAGGAAGGGATGGTGGTAAAATAATATTAATAATAATAATGCATTTTATTTGTAATGTGTTTTTCCTAAAACCCAAAGCACTACAAAAGATATAAAACACATAAAAAATTGTACAAAAGTACAAAATACTAAAACAGTACAAAATAAGCAAAACAAAAGCAAGCTTAAATAAATAAAAATAAAAAAGCAACTCTGAAGTGATCCAAAATTGGTGCATTTCGCATATTAAGAGAGAAAATATTGTAAAATGTGGATGATTTTTAGGATGGAGCTATATTTTTATATATAGCATCTTATTTATATTTACTGTACAGTTGAAGTCAAAATTATTCGCCCTCCTGTGAATATTTTTTTTCTTTTTTAAATATTTCCCAAATGATGTTTAACAGAGTAAAAAATTTTTCACATTATTTCCTATAATTTTTTTTTTCTTCTGGAGAAAGTCTTATTTGTTTTATTTTGGCTAGAATAAAAGCAGTTTTTATTTAAAAAAAAAAAAACATTTTAAGGTCAATATTATTAGCCCCCTTTAGCAATATTTGTTTTCGATTGTCTCCAGAACAATCCATCGTTATACAATGAGTTGCCTAATTACCCTAGCTTGCCTAACTAACCTAGTTAAGCCTTTAAATGCCTTTTTAAGCTGAATACTTGTGTCTTGAAAAATATCTAGTCAAATATTATATACTGTCATCATGACAAATATAAAAGAAATCAGTTATTAGAGATGAGTTATTAAAACTAGTATGATTAGAAATGTGTTGAAAAAATCTTCTTTCTGTTAAACAGAAATTGAGGAAAAAAATAAACAGGGGGCTAATAATTCTGACTTCAACTGTATTTAAAAATACCATCAACAATCATTTTCTTTAAAACAATGTGCAGCAAATTGTAAAAAAAAAGTCTATATTTTTGAAACATTTTGATTATTTGGTTGTATTTTTGACCCAAGCCACTGTTAATTTCTGACTGAAACATTTAACAACATTCCTTAATCTCTCTCATTGTAAGGTTACAGATCTGGAACGATAGATAGACCTAAGGAAAAGCTCATTTAGCGTCACCTGTTGTGTGTTGACCCAGAAATCTGGGTGTGATTTGGCTCAGCATTGCTAGCGCTGGATTAGCTGATCCTGTGAACAGACTGAAGATCAGGACTAAAGGAGAGGGATTTGACTTCTGCGTTACACCTGTTGTACTCCTGTGTAATCTGAAGTTCATTAACGTCATTTCTACTGTTTACTTCAGTTTGTACTGCAAAAAGAAAGATATTTGCTGCTTGGTCAGACGGCTTATTTAAATTGAGCTTAATCAATACAATTCTTAAAGGTTTTTTAGGGGACAACTTAATTGTTTTATGTTTAATCTACTTAAATTTGTAAAAACAATTAAGTCAGTTTAATCGATTTGTGTTTGGACAGCATGAAGGAATTGTGTGGAACCCAGCATTTTTTTTTACTGCAAAATAAGTGTAAAATGAGAACTGTCCCAGCAGGCACAGGACGTCAACATGACGCCAGATTGATGTTGTACCCCAATGTCGGGCGACATTGCATTTTGGGTGAAAATTAAAATCGGGTTGACATCAGAACCTAACGTCAGACCGACGTCAGTGACCAATGTCGGACAGACGTTGGATTTTGGTCACTTTCCAACACAACCAAATATCAACGTCTAATGATGTTACAGCTTGACATTGTGTGGACGTTACTATTATGACGGCTACCAGACGTTGGATTTAGGTTGCCATACCTTGATGAATAAATGTCATTATTTGACGTCAATATGACGTTGGTTAAGGATGTTGGCTCAACGTTGGGTTTTTGTCACTTTCCATTGTTCAACCTAAAAACAACTAAATATCAACGTCTAATGATGTTACAGCTTGACATTGTGTGGACGTTACTATTATGACGGCTATCCGACACTGGATCTTGGTTGCCATACCTTGATGAAAAAATGTCGTTTTTTGACGTCAACATGACATTGGTTTAAGATGTTGGCTCGACGTTGGGTTTTGGTCACTTTTCAACACAACCTAAAAACAACCAAATATCAACGTCTAATGATGTTACAGCTTGACGTTGTGTGGACGTTACTATTATGGCGGCTATCAGACGTTAGATTTTGGTTGCCATACCTTGACGAATAAATGTCATTATTTAACGTCAATATGACGTTGGTTTAAGATGTCGGCTCGACGTTGGGTTTTGGTTACTTTCCAACGTTCAACCTAAAAACAACCAAATATCAACGTCTAATGATGTTACAGCTTGACATTGTGTGGACGTTACTATTATGACGGCTATCCGACACTGGATCTTGGTTGCCATACCTTGATGAAAAAATGTCGTTTTTTGACGTCAACATGACATTGGTTTAAGATGTCAGCTCGACGTTGGGTTTTGGTCACTTTCGAACGCAACCTAAAAACAACCAAATATCAACTTCTTATGATATTACAGCTTGACGTTGTGTGGACGTTACCATTATGACATCTATCAGACGTTAGATTTTGGTTGCCATACCTTGATGAATAAATGTCAGTATTTGACATCAATTTGACGTTGGTTTAAGATGTCGGCTCGACGTTGGGTTTTTGTCACTTTCCAACACATAAAATCAACCAAATATCAATGTCATTTGACATCATTATTGGACATCAAAATAACATAGTCCTGGCACGCTCGCAACCTCACGACCTAATTCTAACCTAATATTAACGTCTTATGACATTGTGTGCCTGCTGGGTGTGTTTAGTAGGTTGTGAAATAAAAAGAGCAAATCGTGGGTTTTTGGAATTTTTTTTTACAGTTTATAATGTACCTATCCTTCATTGTAAACAGTACGCAAATTGTAAACCAAAAAAGTCCATGGCCAATAAAGATATTGTCTGTCAAAAGAAAGAATTGACTCTGAATCGTTTTAAACAAGTGGTTAAACTTTTCAAATCTTTTGCCTGCCAACGATTTACATCAAATTAACATGATTTTTGCATAATATGAACACGTTTTTGTTGTGAAATAGATTTGGAAATATCAATCAAAACAGACTTAGCCAGCTGGCCAATCAGAGGAGAGGGGGAGGGGCTTACAGACTGTAAAGTCCGCATAAACTAGAAGCTGCGATAATTTTTTTTGTCCATATTGTGACGCAGTTCCTAGAGAAATGGAATATTAAATGAGGAAACAGTGGGCGTGGCTTGTTTCTTCCTACTGCGAGCTGATTGGATGTCGTAAAGTAGGCATTTCATTCAGAAAGATCGCGAAAAGGGTTTGGGGAGAGTTCTTACAACCTAACTGACTCTTCCTCCTCACCATTTCTGTTTGTTGTAAAAACTGACAGCTGGAGGGGCGTGGTTAAGTATGTTAGCCACGCCCAATACCTCAGACTGACCTTATCCGAGAATTTTACTGAAAACAAACAGGAAGTGCATTTTCAGATTTGAATTAAAGATTACAAGGGCAAACATTTCTTTCTTTCTTAATGACATGAGCGAACAAAATCAATACGGTTAGTTTTGATTTCATGTGTACTTTAAGCACTGAATTGATTCAAATGAATCATATCAAAAGCATTGCACAATGGTTCTAATTTCAAGTGCATAATCTGAGCAAATTACAATGTTTTATGATCGTATCTGCATTTAAACCTGTTGTATAGAGCAATGTTTCCCAACCCTGTTTTTGGAGGCACACCAACAGGATGTCTCCCTTATCTGACCCATTTACTTAAGGTTTAGGAGTCTCTTCTACGGTTGAAAATGTGTCTTCAGGAACAGGGCTGGGAAGCACTGGTATAGAAGACTCCAAGGCAATATTAGGGTGCTTTAAAATACCATACAACCTGCTTTTTAACATCTTGTACATCTATAGGCGTTGATTTCCGTCAGCCGAAATGAACTTCTGCTGTTCAGACGTCACTGTCAAAGGTCTGTATGGCCTTAAAGCCTTTAATCAGATCTGATTCATTTACATCATTGTGTTGGGTTTTTCCCATCGGCAGCCTGAGACTCTCACAGCAGATGCAATTACCGCCATCACGGAATAACAATTACCTGCACAATGACACTTAATGCAGGCTTCAGCTCCGAGTGCATCTGAATGGACTCAATCTGACATCTGAAATCACACAATACGCTTTAATAGCAGCAATTATGGCCACTCATATCTCTGACTCACAGGTGGCGCTGATGCTTGTATCGTAAAGATAAAGTCGTATGTGAAAACATACTTCAATTTGATGTTTTTAGCCATTTATGTTTAGGAATATTCAAGATTGGAAACGAAAAAAAAAAAAAAAAAAAGCAGAATATGTATTCAGAAACACTCGTTATTAGTGACACTGGTGGCCATTCAGTGAACTGCAGCAGTTACTTATTGCTCGCGTTTGCAGTCGTAACATACAAGAATTACATGTTATTCAGTATTCAAGACTCTTGAGAGTAAATAAAAAGAGAAATAAACACAAAAGAAAATTTAAAAAACTGCAGAAAGCATTTAATTTAATAGTGATATGTTTGCACAGATTTCCTAATTCACTAGCGTTATTTTGACAGATGACATAATAAAAAAATCGCACCCTTATGGTAGTTTACCCTATATATAGGGTATATTTTTGATATTATCAACTCTATAAATCTCGTCTTCGCAGATTGAAGCAATCCTTTTCTTATCATAATTCCAATGTTAAATTCAGAAACTCTCGTTATTAGTGCCACTGGTGGCCATTCGGTGAACTGCAGCAGTTACTTTTTGCTCGTGTTTGCAGTCATAACATACAAGAAATTAAATATTATTCAATTTTCAACACTCTTGAGAGTTAACAAAATAAACACACACAAAACATGAAAAAACTGCAGAAATCATGTAACTTAATAGTGATATGTTTGCACAGATTTCCTAATTCACTAGCGTTATTTTGACAGATGACATAATAAAAATCGCACCCTTATGGTACTTTGTATATTTTTGATATTATCAACTCTATAAATCTCGTCTTTGATTGAAGAAATCCTTTTCTTATCATAATTCCAATGTAAAATTCAGAAACTCTCGTTATTAGTGCCACTGGTGGCCATTTGCTGAACTGCAGCAGTTACTTTTTGCTCGTGTTTGCAGTCGTAACATACAAGAAATTAAATGTTACTCAATATTCAACACTCTTGAGAGTTAACAAAAGTCATTCGATGAACTGCAGCAGTTACGTAACATCATAACATACTAAATATTATTTATATTCAGCACTCTTGAGAGTAATAAAATAAATGCACATGAAAAATAA
The DNA here is from genome assembly GCA_903798195.1 of Danio kyathit. Classification (NCBI taxonomy): domain Eukaryota; kingdom Metazoa; phylum Chordata; class Actinopteri; order Cypriniformes; family Danionidae; genus Danio; species Danio kyathit. Next base: position 67,362,634 of record LR812519.1, on the reverse strand, counting down.
GAAAATTTATTAGTGATATGCTTGTTTGAGCTTTGTATTTTACTGACATTATGTCGACGTTATGTATTTTTGAGACTAAAGAAGATCTTTTAATTATAATTTTTTTAAATGTTGTACACATAAAATTAGTCTACCATTTAAAAAAAAAAAGATTTTTGCTGCTTGTTCAAACTACTTATTGAAATGAGCTAAAACACACTGATTTGTGTTGGGACAACATGAATGAATCGTGTGGAACTCAGCATTTTTACAGTGCACAGGCTTTGATAACCTAATATGTAAGTTAGGTGATCTCATTTTTAAAAAAGTCAATAACATTATGACAATGAACAAGAAATTAATGCACATAAATTAATACACTGCTATTATGTTGTCAAAAATGAATATTACGAACATGTCTGAAAACATGCCATATTATTATTATTATTATTTTACCCAAACAAAATGTTTTTAAAATCTGGAGAAAGTGAGAATTTTCAAGTGGGCTCTTCATTTTTTTTTTCATTGTCATCCAAAAAATTCTTTCAGTTGAAGTCAGAATTATTATTCCCCCTTTTGATATTTTTTTCTTTTTTAAATATTTCCCAAATGATGTTTAACAGAGCAAGAAAATTTTCACAGTATGTCTGATAATATTTTTTCTTCTGGAGAAAGTCTTATTTGTTTTATTTCGGCTAGAATAAAAGCAGTTTTTAATTTTTTAAAAGCCATTTTAAGGACAAAATTATTAGCCCCTTTAAGCTAATTTTTTTTCCCGATAGTCTACAGAACAAACCATCGTTATACAATACTTGCCTAATTGCCCTAACCTGCCTAGTTAGTTAAGCTTTTAAATGTCACTTTAGCTGTATAGAAGTGTCTTGAAAAATATCTAGTCAAATATTATTTACTGTCATCATGGCAAAGATAAAATAAATCAGTTATTAGAGATGAGTTATTAAAACTATTATGATTAGAAATGTGTTGAGAAAATCTTCTCTCTGTTAAACAGAAAACGGGGAAAAAAATAAACAGGGGGGCTAATAATTCAGGGGGGCTAATAATTCTGACTTCAACTGCATATCGAAGTGTTTATGGAAGAATTGTATATAATTTTATATACTTGGCTCTGTTTTATCCAAGGTGATTTGACAATAATGTAAAATACACATGACAGGATTAATAAACTAGTTTAAAATAAACGAACAGAGAAGCCCTAAAAGTGTTCATTTATGGTTCAATACCGATACTTTAAAGGAGTTTAAAGTGAGCGTGGTGAAGCGGGTGGTCAGATGGGCTCCAGCTGATCCTGTAATGGGTCGAGACAGGAGCCACCTGTGGGAATTAGGCTGGCAGATGGCGACTGGTTTTCCCCTCACAGGATTCCTTGACCTCAACCTCCACCTGCTCCGGAAATCATGCAGGAATAACATCAGTACAGCAAGCATGCATGGAGAAATGAGGAAACCACGGCCAGGATATCTGTAATCAGTTGTTTTTCTTTTTTTTGCAACAACTTTTAATTTTGAATAGTTCAAAAAAGTGACTTTTATGAACATTTTTGATAGTTTAAAGTGATATATTGTGGGTTGGTGTTGAATATTACGCTACAAAAGCCTTCTGTCAGTACATTTTATGTCATTTTACAGACTTATTTCTCCATATATGATTTCTTATACATCATTATTATTATTTTGACTAAAATGTCATAATAAAAGTCACTTTGTTACACTGTGGAGTTGAATTTTCAACATCAAAAGTCGAAGAGCAAAGATCAACATCCCATAATGCAATTTACAACTGTAAATAAATGCAAAACACTCGTGACAAAACTGTTAGCAGTTGTAGGAATCTATTAAATTACCCATAAATTGTATTATATTAATATCTGACACTACCTCAACCCTCAGAGTAATGTATAACTATTAATTATTGTTGTAAAGTGTCTCTAAAATTCTGCAGCTGTATCCTGTCTGGACTTTTTACCATGGTTGCATATTTATTCTAATATTACTTATATCTATTATTACTAAAGTTATTATGCCATAACTTTAGATAATCATTTCTTCTTAGGGGTTTAATGCATTGTTATTGTCAGTCGTGTTTAAACTAGGGCTTCATATGTCTGTAAATATGCATTTTTGTCTCCTGCATTGATGGATCTCCACCTGTAGAGGACACTGTTGAGTTGAACGTGCTCCTGATCTTCAATATAAAGCATCTTCTGCACGAATGGCTTCACTGCTCTGCGTTTTAAGTCATGCATAATGTCAGAGAAATTTATATCTGCATGTTTAAAGTGCTGCAGGATCTTTTTGTTTAATCAATAACACCAGATTTAGTGATGATTGCCTGTTATTCATCTGGTGTTTTTGATGGTACTTTTAATAGGTGGAATTCATCACATGATCTTGCGTTGCCATACCAAACATTTTATTTTATTTTGTCAAAAAGGTTTGCTTGAAAAGCTTTAACCATATGTCGAATTCATTAAACTATTATAGATTTTATATTTATTTTTAAAGATTAATGTTTATATTCGTAAATATTGTTATTTATTATATGGTTACTATGATCTATTATTATTATTATTGTCATTATTTTAATTATTACAGTTATTTATTAATATTTTGATATATATATATATATATATATATTTATTTATTTTAATTTTTTTGTTATGACCTAACAAAAAAAAAAAACATTTTTAAGTAGAAATCTCTTAAAATATATTTTATTGTTATATTATATTATATTATATTATATTATATTATATTATATTATATTATATTATATTATATTTATATTATATTAATATTATATTATATTATATTAATATTATATTATTATATTATATTAATATTATATTATATTATATTATATTAATACTATATTATATTATATTATATTTATATTATATTAATATTATATTATATTATATTAATATTATATTATTATATTATATTAATATTATATTATATTATATTATATTAATACTATATTATATTATATTATATTATATTATATTTATATTATATTTATATTATATTAATATTATATTATATTATATTATATTATATTAATATTATATATTTAATTTAATATTTTTATATTTTCTAATGTAATTAATTAATTCTATTTATTTCTATTTATTTTAATTTGTTTAATTTTTGAGGAAGTTTTTAGAAAATTATGTTTTATTTCTTATAGGTCAAAATGGGCGAATCAAAACAATAACATAATGATTCCACATCTAATGATATAACATCAATAATTGAGCATATTTTATTTGAAGTGTGACACAAATCTAGAGGTCACCATTCATAAGAGGGTTAAAAGAAACGACACTTGCTATGATATCAGTCTGGTGATGTCATACGACAGCTGTGATGACGTGTGTCTCGACAGGTGCAACGGTAGCGCTAATGCACTCGGCTCCGCTCAGACTGCAGAGGTTCAGCTCTGGACAGACAGTGGCTGACAGATGTTCAACACATGTGGAAAAACCCTGACAGCTGCTGCTTCTCTCAACATTAGCTCGGGGTTTCTCCATATAAGTCGATTCCTTCAGATCAGTTCCTCATTTTATATACTGAAACAGTCTAGAGTTGATGTAATGCATGGTGGATCAATGATTTCATGCTGTTTACGCCGAATATGCCCTTTCCCTATGAATGTTACAGCAGAAATCAAGACTCATCACTCAATAGACTTTTCTCAAGTCTTCCATTGTGAAGATTCCTACTGTATTTTGTTACTATTAAATACTGTTATTTTTTATTGTATTATTATTGTTACTGTTGTTATTCCAGTTATTTATTATATATTCAGAAAAATCATATTTTTACTTTTGTATTTTTAGTCATGACTAGGGCCAGACAGAATCTGCGGACGTTTTTTGCAATTTCTGAGGAGAATTTTGGTAAAAATCTGCAGATTTCTGCGAAATTGTTTTGGGAGTCTCATAACTAAAAACTTAATATGTGAAATATGTGTAATTTAAAAACTGACTAAATTCAGATTTACACACATTTACTTTAATTTACAATTATTTTAAATAAACAGAATTAATGATGGGCTAAAAATCTGCGGAATTCTGCGTGCACAGATTCCGTGTGGGCCTAGTCATGACCCAACACAAAAAGAGCAACTTTTTTAAAAAAAACATTTAAATAATTTTATTATATTTATTTATTGTTTATGTTCAATTTTATTATTTATATTTTGTTTGTTTTTTGAGGAAGTCTTTAGAAAATTATATGTATTTCTTATATTTTTTTATCTATCGTCATCATTCTCCCCCAGATAGCCACTCAGACTAGACGTTTCCCAATTCTTTCATTGTATAACTTTGTTAAGATTCTTTTTGTATTCTGTTATTATTAAATACTGTTGTTTATAATAATTTTATTATTGTTGTTACTGTTATTATATTATTACAGTTATTTATTAATATTTTAAAATAATTTGTTATAGTTTTGTATTTTTAGTTATGACCCAACACAGAAAGAATAACATTTTTAAGTAGAAATTTCTTTAAAAATTATTTAATTGTATTTATTTATTTTTGTTATTTAATTGTATTATTTATATATTATTTATTTTTTTGAGGAAGTCTTAAAGTCTATATGTATTTCTTATGTATTTCTATGACTGTAAAATAAAATGCATTTATATTTTTTCCATGTAGCCCATCATCATAGATATATATATGTATATATCTATGGCCCATCATTAGGAAGAAACGCGGTTTGGTTCTTGCGAGTCAGTTCATTCGCAAAATGATTCACTGATTCATTTGAGTCATAATCGTTTGAACAACAGTTTGAACAATATTCAGTCAGATCATCTTAAAATATAGTTCTAACGGTTTTTGCACAAAATATAACGAAAGCTATAACGTTTTACCACACTGTAGTTATATAACAATAAGTACACGGTGAAGGGCATCTTTGGAAACACGTTTAACACGTTTACCGAATAAAAACATGTAGCGAGCCAATCAGAATCCGTTCGGATTTAAGCGCGAGATTTTAAAGGCGCCTTTTTGAATTAGGCCTGTCAGTTGATGTGGACGCGATTCTTTTATATTACTAGCTACGATTTTCGGCGGAAGCGTGCCTTAAAACACGATGTGTTGTAGATATACAGCTTGAAGAGACTTTCACTGTTGTTGTTTGTTCTGTATCTCTTTAAAGTAGATAAAGCGCCATTCTTTTATAGGCTATCATTTGTTTGACCTGAACAGCAACCTGCAGGTAAGTTACGTTATATCACTGAAATGTAGCTCAAATGTAGTCCTGCAACTTATTAATTTTGACTATAATAGTACCAAAACAACTTAAATTAAGTTAAATACTGCCGTTTTAAACAAGTTAAGAGTTACACTACGATGTTTTTACAAAAGCAACATTGTGATTAAATGTGTTTACTTTTTTAGCGAAGTGAGATTTAGCTTCTTAGATATGTAAATTTGACATGTGGGTTTTCATCTGTTTGCTAAAGACGTTTTCCATTAAATAGCCATTTTAAAGTGTTTGTGATGTAGAATAGTGATGTAAAGTTCTTTGTACACTACATAACAGATTGAATCTTCAGAATAACGCTCCATAAAGGCGTCATTTGTTTGACCCGAATGGTAACCCATGAAAGTTATATTATATCACTGAAATGTATCGTTAGGCTAAATGTAGTCCTTAGCAACTTATTATAATTTGATTTTATGTAGTGCTAAAACAACTTAAATTAACTTATATAAGCTACTGCTTCTATAAAATGATATGAGATAAATTAGGGTGTTTTTTTCATCTTTTCAAATTTAACATTGTGATTATTAAATGTGTTTAGCTAAGTGAGATGTTTCGCTAAAGGAGATGTTTAGCTTCATTGAGATGTATATTTGACATGCAGGTTTTCATGTATTTGCTAAAGACATTTTCCATTACATATAGCCTTTTTAAAATGTTTATTATGTAAAATAGTGATGTAAAGATGTTTGTACACAGATTAAATCTTCAGAATCTGCTCTCTGTGAATCTGCTCGTCCAGTGGCGTGTCGGTGATGAAGATCAGTGTGGACAGGTGTGATATGGAAACAGCTGCTCTTCTGGTTAACGGTCTTCCTCACTTTCGCCCCAGATCTGCTGATGAACTGAAGAAGGTGCGCAAGTGTAACATGAGTGTGTGTCTAAAGTTTCAAACCTCTGAGTGGTCACAGATTAACCATCTTCTGATTGAAAGAAACCAACAAATGTTTGTTTAGACACATTATACCATAAAACAGCATTCTTTTAAAGCACACTTTTCTGCCGTATACACACATATATTGGTGTAGTATGTCTCGCAGACATGCAGCTGTCAGTGAGATTAAACTTTTAGCAGGTGACTATTTATAGTGTTGGTTAAACAGATCACAATGGAATGTCGGCACTGTTGATCATGCTGTTCAACAGCTTATAAAAAACAAAGATGTACGTTACATGACATAATTCTGATCTCTATATGCTGTCGGCTGTTCATCCGCAGGTTTAGACTGAACCCAGAGGTGGTAAGATGATTTGGACAGTGCTATTAATGACTGACACAGGCTATAGCACATGTAAAACTCTTTATAGACCATTTCATTGTGGTGAAGTTATTGGCCTATGAACATTTCCTGCTTGTTGTCAAGCAATTTCATAACTGTAACCAGGCAATTCAATCATAACTTTACATTAAAACTAGGGATGCTCCGATCGATCGGTCGAAGATCAGTATCGGCCGATAATCACATTTTATGACTTGATCGGTACTCGCTAACTTGGCCGATCTTACGAACCGATCACAATTGATGACGTCAATGCGTGAGGACATACACAATGAGTAGGGACGTAAATGTTTTGGCGCCGCAGTTATGTCATCACCGGTGTGGAATTATTATGACGTTTCGAGAAACAATGAAAAATTTGCTAATTGCCGTTTATGTTCCAAAGAAATCTCACGTGGAGGAGCATCATCCAAAACATTTAATACAACGAACCTGATTCGGCACTTAAGAACGAGCCACCGCGAGTCCTATGGTGAATACGAAAAACTGTTGACTGCAGAAAAGGCAACGGTAACTAGTAATGCGACTCTCACTCAGCCATCCATTACAGACATTCTGAAAAAACACGAACTGTACACACCAGACAACAAGAAAGCTAAGGATATAACCGCGAAGATAATGGAATTTATATGCATTGACAACCAGCCTCTGTCAGTCACAGAAGACATTGGATTTAAACGCCTTATTGAACATCTTGAACCACGATATCAACTGCCACGGCGCAAATATTTTACTGATGTTGAAGCATCAGAATCGGCATTGGTATCGGCCGATCAGCATGACAAAAAATCTGTACTCGGTATCGGTGGCAAAAATCCTGATCGGAGCATCCCTAATTAAAACAGCTATCATAATATTATTTATGAATATGTCAACCATTTTTAAATTCTCGGATGCTGTGAAAATTAAAAATTTAAACCAGGAAATATGGTAGGACCATCGTTTATTGTTTACATCCCTCATAATGGTCCATGAACTCTTATTAGACAGCCAGCACAAGTGTTGACAGGAACTACACATACTGTATAGTGAGTCTAAAAGACTACACTGGAAATGACCAGTTATGTCCCATTTGTTAATACAATTGTAGGTTACATAATGTGGGGTTGGTACTATAGTATTAAACTGGTACAAAACAGCATGCATTACTAGAGTTACTATAGTTAAAGTGGTTGCAATTTTCCCGTACACACAAAACAGTTATTTACATACCTGCCAACATTTGTCCCTGAAGTCCGGGAGAGCGGGGGGTTAGGTTCGGGGGTGAAGTGTCTGAAAAACACTGTTGAGAACCGGGTACTGTGGTGTTAGTAACTATAAAGTGTGTTTTCAGCCACCGCTGCGATCGGATCCTATATTCACAGACTATTTCACAGACCATACCAAAATGCTGAGGACCAGGGGTGGGGGGTTGTTGAGATGGTTGAAATTACGGGAGTTTTCCGGGAGAAATAACAAAATGAGAGGATGGCGGGAGATGGGTCTGAAATACGGGAGACTCCCGGGAAAAACGGGAGTGTTGGCAGGTATGGTTATTTAGGGGATTCAGTCATTTAAAGCCACAGTATGTAGGATTTTTTCATTAAAATATCCACACAAAAACCCAACAGAACAGTATTATATATTTTGCTGACTTCTGTAATAACATTATTCAAAATGCTTCAAAGAATGTAAAAGTCCAGAGAAATAATACATTTTAACTAGTGAGACGGAGCATAATAGACACAAGTGTGCCACAAGCCTGCTATTGAGTGAAGGTCTCAGCCGTTAGATCGCCCCCTGGGGGCTGGCTGCAGTACAAGTCATAAAGCCCGCCTCCTCCGTGTTAATGAAGGAGACATGAGACCAAACAAAAAAATTAATTACAGTTGCAATAAAATGTTCAGAAAGATGGTTCTGGTCAGTTAAGGCACTGGTTATCAGCTGATATGGGTGCAGATCTTCATTTTTGTAAACAGTATGTTTTGAGCAGTAATTTAATGCTGGGCGTGTCATCGTGATTGACAGCTGGGATTGACAGTTTCTCAAAGCAGACGTCGGAGCTTTGGCAGGAGACTGAAGTGTTATTATTCCATTTCTGTGTTATTTTACCATGATAAAATGAGTTGCTCAGCAGTAAACTACAGTTTCTGACACACAGGATCTGGTGAAACACTGTTTATTCGGTACGGTCAGGGCTTTATCAGTTTGCTGATACACGCCTAACCACCCAGATGCGGTGGCCGTTAGCGAGCCGACGTTGCCACATACGAGCCGGAATCGACCCACGAGTAATGTGCGCTGCGGCCCAGAGCTGGCGCGGTTGAATCTTCATTATATAAAAGCTCACCTTTGTTAATGTTATTACAACCATTTGTGTTGATAAAACAGCAAACGCAGGCTACTATGTAAACGCGAAGTGTACATTAGCTAGCTTTTGTTATAGTGCAGACACCAGTGGTCAAGTGAGAAGTTCGGGGGTGTGGTTGATTTGATGTACAAGCGTTTGGTTGGAAGTTCGATTCCGCAGCTCCTCCTCTGGCTCCATCAGGCAGTCCTTCTGCGCATGCGAAGGCTCCAATTTCAGCAGTCTTTTGAGACAGTTTGTGCCCGTCACGAGGCGTTTTTTCCTTCACAGCGTTTAATGAAAAATGGCGCTGTCGCGTTGTCCATATTTTATACAGTCACTGAATAGACATAATATGCCTTTGTTTGTGATGAATATGTGCCCTCTGCTGGTGAAATTACATATTGTGCCTTTAAATGTGGTTATACAATGTGATTTATGACCATTGTGATTTCAATTATTCATTTTCTTCAGCTTAGTCCCTTATTCATCAGGTGTCGACACAGCAGAATGAACCACCAACCCAGTACTTAAACCCCATACACACTCTCATTTACACACACGCAAACTCCACACAAAAAACACCAACTGGCCCAGCTGGGACTCAAACCAGCAACCTTCTTGATGTGAGGCGACAGTGCTAACCACTGAGCCACCATTGTGATTTATAAACAGAAACCTAGAGGACAAAGTTACTCAAACATAGTTTATTCACTGCAATGCATTGGAGTATTTCTGTTCTGCAGATGAAAATATACAGTATCTACCTGTGCATCTTCTCATGTACAAATACAGTGGTCGAAATGTAAACATTGCCGAAGAAAATCAACAAGTTAGCATATTTCATATATACTTCATTCAGTGTCTGCAGCCTTTAACAGAATGAGGTTCCTTGGATGATATCACAAGCAAGTGAATAACTGAACAAACAAATAAATAAGACCATATAATAGGCAGCCAGTTATTAAGATAAAACCAAAGCAGATGTTATGAAAACAATAAACATTCAAGAAGTGTCACGGCTCATTCAAAGTGTCTTTGACCTGCCAGTGTTGATGCGTTTTAAATATCACTGAAAAGCAAAATATATACATGTGAGCTACAGCTGTGATGAAAAATCATTCAAGGAATCGGTTGTGTATACATTCTGAGATTTTCAAAATGCATTACTATTCTCTCTTGAATGGATTCTGAGCTTGTTCAAAACTAGCATAGAGCGCCATCTGCTGTTCAAAACTAGTCTAAAGCGTCATCTGGAGTTCAAAACAAACCTAAAGCATCGTATGGTGTTCAAAACTAGCCTAGAGCGCCATCTGCTGTTCAAAACTAGCCTAGAGCGCCGACTGTTGTTCAAACCTAGCCTAGAGCACCATCTGCTGTTCAAAACTAGCCTAAAGCATCATCTGCTGTTCAAAACTAGCCTAGAGCGCCGACTGTTGTTCAAACCTAGCCTAGAGCACCATCTGCTGTTCAAAACTAGCCTAAAGCGCCATCTGCTGTTCAAAACTAGCCTAGACCACCATCAGCTGTTCAAAACTAGCTTAAAGCAGTGTCTGCTGTTCAAAACAAGCCTAGAGCGCCATCTACTGTTCAAAACTAGTCTAGAGCGCCATCTACTGATTAAAACTAGCATAGAGTGCCATCTTCTGTTCAAAACTAGCCTAATCAATCAAGAGAGAATAGCGATACATCTTGAAAATGTCATAATCCATACAGAATTGACTTCTCAATCAATTTTTATCCACAACTCCAATGTGAGCAAATATGTATTTTCATATTAAATCTGTGCTCTAATAAGTAACGCAAGATGATGTGCAGTCCTGAAATGATCACATTCACAAGAATCAAAATATGGCCTTCAACTAGCCCTCAATTATTTTTTTCCATCTAAAAATACAAATTACTTGACATCTTTGTGCAAAAGGTGGATTTATATTCTGGGTGACTGGTGAGAAAAATACATTTTAGGACTTTCAAAAGCACATAGTTTCACAGCACTGCACTTCTAACACTCTTAAACATCAGTTCATTGATCATATGATCAAATAAAACAAACCCAAACATCAGTCCATCATATTCAAAAGAGTTTTACAGCCATATTTTAATGACAGGCAGGCTGGAGAATCTAGAATATTATTATATAAAGAAAAGAACAATCATATGAGTGATGAATAAATCCCTCATTCATATATTAATAATTTGGTCCACTCAAACATTACTTTTGATTATTAAATCCCTGCAGCCTATCTAAAAAGATCTAAAAACACCATCAAACATCGAACTGGAAATAAATGCCGACATATGATAGTGAATAGAGTCAAAATATCAAAAGATCAAAAACAAAACCGAATGTGTTTTGGTGTAGAAGTTACAGTTGAAGAAAAAAATATTACAATTATGAAATTTTCATTTCTATTCAATTATTTCCCAAATGATGTTTAACAGAGCAACGAAAATGTTCACAGTATTCACTATTATAGTTTTCTACTAGAAAAAATCTGACTTCTTTTAGTTTGGGTGGAATTTTCTTCCACTTATCCGGGGCCGGGTCGCGGGGGCAGCAGTCTCAGGAGAAACCCCCAGACTTCCCTCTCCCCAGACACTTCCTCCAGCTCCTCCGGGGGCATCCCGAGGCGTTCCCAGGCCAGCTGAGAGACATAGTCCCTCCAGCGTGTCCTGGGTCTTCCCCGAGGTCTCCTCCCAGTGGGACATGCCTGGAACACCTCCCTAGGTAGGGAGGCTTCCAGGAGGCATCAGAAACAGATGCCTGAGCCACCTGAGCTGACTTCTCTTGATGTGGAGGAGCAGCGGCTCTACTCAGAGCTTCTCCCGCGCGACAGAGCTCCTCACCCTATCTATAAGGGTGCGCCCTGCCATCCTGCGAAGGAAACCCATTTCGGCTACTTGTAGTCGAGATCTTATTCTTTCAGTCATGACCCAAAGCTCATGACCATAGGTGAGAGTAGGAGCGTAGATTGACTGGTAAATCGAGAGCTTTGCCTTTCGGCTCAGCTCCTTCTTTACCACAATGGACCGGTACATCGACCGCATTACTGCTTCCGCTGCACCGATCCGCCTGTCAATCTCACATTCCATCCTTCCCTCAGTCGTGAGCAAAACCCCAAGATACTTGAACTCCTGGGGTAAGGACTTTCCTCCAACCTAGAGATGGCAAACCACCTTTTTCCGGTGGAGCACCATGGCCTCGGTTTGGTTCAGGGAGCAAAGGATTGCATCTCTGTTATTAGCAGATGATGTTTTGTTGGCTTCATCGGACATGGACCTTCAGCATGCCCTGGAGCGGTTTGCTGCAAAGTGTAACGCGGCTGGGATGAGAATCAACACCTCCAAGTCCGAGGCCAGGGGTTAATTTGTGCCGGAACAAGCCGGATCAGGCACCTCTGAAATCTGATTCGGCACCTCATTTTACTGATCCCCCTCCTCGCACGCACCCCAGCCCCGCCCCGCTCTTCACTTTCTTCCGCGACTCCCAAACCCTCTTCACTTTCGTCTGTGACACCCCCCCTCCCACTCTTCACTTTCGACTGCGATATCACCCCCCTCGCTCTTCTCTTTCATCCGCGACACGTTTACCTCCTCTGGTAACATGCTTGATCGGTTAATCCGATCTGTTCTGGGACCTCGCCATTTACAAATTAAGCACTGTCCGAGGCTATGGTGGTCCACCAGAAAAAGGTGGCTTGCCATCTCCAAGGGTGGAATAAAAAATATTTAAAAAAATATAAAAACTGCTAAGGTCTGTATTATTAGCCCCCTTAAGAAATATATATATTTGATTGTCTACAATCACAAAGCACTGTTGTCCAATGACTTAATTAATCTAGTTTAGCCTTTACATTGCACTTTAAGCTGAATACTAGTATCATGCAAAATATCTAGTAAAATGTATACACTCTCATCAAGGCAAAAACAACAGTAATTAGTGATTAGAAATTATTTATTAAAACTATTATGTTTAAAAATGTGATGGAAAAAACTCTGTATTAAACAGCACTTGGGAAATTTTTGATAAAAGGTAAAATTTTCACAAGTGAGCAAATAATTTAATCTTCAACCATACATGTTTGGTCCTTATATGCATTCATGAGAAAGTGATTGTAGCCAGCATCAAAAATATGAGTTATTTTTTTTTTATAATTTTATGAATGAGTTTGAATTCAGAGGAATGCTTTAGTTCAGTTTTTGTCATCAGTCTTTTCCATAATTGTTCTTTAGTGCTGGTTTAGGATCTGTAACCTACGGCTTCACTTTAAAATCCACAGACATAAACTGGTCCTGGATCAGCCTCTACCTCAGCCGCGCGGAGAAGCAGCGCATGTACTCGGTCATCCAGCGCTCGTCCGCCACACTCAGCCTCGACCTTCTGCTCTTCTCCAGGTCAGCTGATCGCGCTCTCCGATGATCAGACGCACGCCCATTTTTTTTCGACTCCCTTCGTGTCTGGACACCCACATCGGCGCGATGAATCTGAAAATAGATTGAGAATTATTTATATTGTCGGTACCAGTGTAGTTATAGTTTTGCATTTTTAAATTAGTTTTTATTTTGATACTATTTTAAAATTTGCTGTACATTTCAGTTAGATTCATTAATAGTTTTGTTTGTTTTAGGTTATTATTTTTTAAAATATATTTTTATTGAACGTTTTTAGTGCAAAAACATATCAGAAATCTAGATAGATATCAGAGTAATAAGATAATATCCACCACTCAAATCCTGCACACACACACACACATAAAATTATAATAAAAATAATAAAAAATTGTTTTTATCTTCATTTATTAATTTTCCTTCAGCTTAGTCCCTTCCCTTATTTATCAGGGGTTGCCACAGCCGAACCAACAACTATTCCAGCATATGTTTTACGCAGCGGATGCCCTTCCAGCTGCAACCCAGTACTGGGAAACACCCATACACACTCATACACTACGGCCAATGTAGTTCGCCCAGTTCCCCTATAGCGCATGTGTTTGGACTGTGGGGGAAACCGGAACACCTGGAGGAAACCCACGCCAACAAGGGGAGAACATGCAAACTCTACACAGAAATGCCAACTGACCCAACTGGGACTCGAACCAGCGACCTTCTTGTTGTGAGGCAACAGTGCTAACCACTGAGCCACCATGCGATCTTGATTTAGTTTTCTTTTACTAAAATAACCTCACTCTTGAGTCTTGACTCATCTCAGTTGCAGTTTTCCAAACAGATAATAATCCACTTTGTTTAACCTACTAAACCTTTGTATACCAGAGACTGTAATCTGGACGTGGCTTCAGAATATCAGCGCTCTATCCTGAATAATTCACCGCTTCCACATGCAGAGTCAGATATCACACGCGCCGTCATTCCACTGATTAGTACACCACCACTGTTTAGTCGCTCCAAAACTTCCCCCTTTGTATGTATGATTTATTCAAAACACACTTGTGATCATTTCTGACAGTGCAAAATTAGCACAGCGGTTAGCTCTGCCGCCTCACAGCAAGAAGGTCGCTGGTTCGAGTCCTGGCTGGGCTAGTTGGCATTTCTGTGTGGAGTTTGCATGTTCTCCTCGTGTTGGTGTGGGTTTCCTCAGGGTGCTCCGGTTTCCCCCACAGACCAGACGTGCTACAGGTGAATTGAATAAGCTAAATTGGCCAAAGTGCGTGAGTGAATGTGCGAGTGTATGGGTGTTTCCCAGTACTGGATTGCAACTGGAAGGGCTACCGCTGCATAAAACATATGCTGGAATAGTTGGCGGTTCATTCCGCTGTGGCGACCCCTGATAAATAAGGGACTAAGCCAAAGGAAAATGAATGAATGTATAAAAGTTTGGAAATAGTTCTAAAATTATTTACCCTCCTCTGAAATTCAAATTATTTTTCAAATATTTTCCAAATTATGTTTAACAGCGGAAGGAAATGTTTCACAGTATTTCCTTCTAGAGAAATTCTTTTTTTTTTAGTTTGACTTAAAAAACTATTTGAAATCAATATTATTAGCCCCTTAGGAAATTTGTTTTTGATTAGCTACAGAGCAAACTACCGTTGTCCAATAACTTGCCTAATTAATGTAGTTAACCTAGTTAAGCCATTAGCTGAATATTAGAATCTTGCAAAATAACTAGTAAAATAATATTACTTTTTAATGTAAATATTACTATATTATGTACCGTCATCATGGCAAAATAGTTTTAAGAAATGACTTAATAAATTTGGCTAAAACGTTTGTCTATTTTGTAACACCTACATTAGCTATTTAAACTAATTTCAATATTGGCTACCTCTACAGCATCAAATACATAAGTAAATATATCAATATATATCTATATCTGTTCAAAAAACATGATAAATATAAGTAACTGCAGCTATTAATTTTAAATATATATTTAGGAAATGTGTAAATGTATCATAAATGTCTGCAAGAATATATAAAGATAGAATAAATATATCATACTTTATTTTAAAGATGTAGCACAATATACAGTTAAAGTCAAAATTATTAGCCCTCCTATGAATATTTTATTAATCAAATATTTCCTAAATGATGCTTAACAGAGCAAGGAATTTATCACAGTATTTCCTGTAATATTTTTTCTTCTGGAGAAAGTCTGATTTGTTTTATTTTGGCTAGAATAACAGCAGTTTTTCATTCTTTTTTAAACCATTTTAAGGTCAATATCATTAGCCCCCTTAAACAACATTTTTTTCTACAGAATGGCTTGCCTAATTACCCTAACCTGCCTAAATAACTTAATTAAGCCTTCAAATGTCACTTTAAGGTGAATACTACTATCTTGAAAAATATCTAGTCAAATATTATGTGCTGTCATCATGGCAAAGATAAAAGAAATCAGTTATTAGAAATGTGTTGAAAAAATCTCCTTTCCGTCAAACAGGCATTGGGGAAAAATATACAGGGGGTCTAATAATTCTGACTATAGATATCCAAAATAGCAAATATAGAAAATAAATGTACTAAAATGAAACAACATCTACACACATTTCTAAATGCTACAGAAAGCTGCAGGTTTTAGCAGGCCTCACCTCTCCAGCAGACAC
Organism: Danio kyathit; assembly: GCA_903798195.1. Lineage (NCBI taxonomy): Eukaryota > Metazoa > Chordata > Actinopteri > Cypriniformes > Danionidae > Danio > Danio kyathit. The sequence continues at coordinate 67,346,682 of LR812519.1, read as the reverse complement.
AGACGCTCTTATATTTGGTGTCCTCCTGGTCTCGATGTGTCTTTCTGCCCAGTCGTAGCGGATAAAAGGCCGTCTGTTCTCGCGGTTGGACGTCCTCTCCTTGGAGTTGCCCGGAGGTTGGCTCTTGGCCCTGGGCGGTTTTCTTGATACGGATATTCGGGACTCATCGCTATCCAGCTCTTTATTTGGGTAGCACGGCTCGGAGCGGGGCGCCCGGTGTCTCTGACGCCGCTTTGGAAAGGATTCTGACGGTCCGTTACTAGTCACAGCTTTGTAACCATTTTCTGTGATAAAAGCAAAATGAGACATTTGATATCAAGGTTTCAATAAATTCCTAAATCCACAAACTGAAACTTAGGGCGAATTCACACTTGCAGCTTGGTTCTCTTGGTGTTTTTTGTCAAAAAAAAAAAAAACTTTTACACACACACACAAAATAACTTATATTAATAGATATTTTGCCAGAGAACTTAACTGTTGTGTTCTAGACTAAACCAAATTCTAGACTAAACCAAAATCTTCTGACATCATGCCCTGTTTTTGGTTTGTTTATATATTGTTGATCTGTATTTTAGTCGACTTAAAGTGTGTGTGAACTGGAAGTTGCTGAGACTTTTATTTCAGCATGCTGATATACTTCCAACAGATAATGAATAGGGGGTGGGGGCTCTTTTTTTGTGCATCATTTGCTCAAAGCAAATTAACGGTAAGAGGGGTATGGCTAAACTGACATCAACAAAGAAGGAGCCAATCCAAACGCAGAAGCAAATGGTCAGTTTGATGGAAGATTACCAAAATAGGACATTGTTTTTGTGAATTAAGCTGCATGGATTAATTGTTCACCTAAAGAATAGCAATAAGCGCTAGCAAAATAAACATTGTAAATTTTGATTTCAGATGGATTTTATAATCCTCATAAACCATAAGTTCATTCATTCATTCATTTTCCTTCGGCTTAGTCTCTGACTTATCAGAGGTCGCCCAGCGTAATGAACTGCCAACTATTCTGGCATATGTTTAATGCAGTGGATGCCCTTCCAGCCGCAACCCAGTACTGGGAAACACCCATGCACTCTCGCATTCACAAATGCCAACTGACCCAGCCGGGACTTGAACCAGCGACCTTCTTGCTCTGAGGCAACAGTGCTAACCACTGAGCCACCATGCCGCCCTTGAACCGTAAGTTGCATAATATTTTTTCAGTATGAAGACGTTTATGCATCTGAACCTGATTATTGAGTAGGGGGCGGGCTTTTGTTTTTGCACTCCTCCTGTCATCTTTCGCTCAGAAAAAAATAACGGTTTGAGGGGCGTGGCTAGGCATATTTAGCCCAATCCATCAAACTGACATCATCAGAGAAGGATTGTTATTGTGGAGCGGAAGCAAATGGCCAGATTTTGATTACAGATTAGCAAAACTTTTTTTTAACTGTTCCACAATGTGCACTATTAAAACAAACACGGTTAAATTTTAATTCATTCAGACTTTAAAGGGGACCTATTATACCCCCTTTTTAGAAAATAAGTCTCTGATGTCCCTAGAGTGCAATTTTGTGACGTTTCAGCTCAAAATATCCCACAAATAATGTTTAATAACTCTCTGAAACTGACCCTTTTAGGCTTTGATCCTAATTGTGGCGTTTTGTTGACTGTCGCTTTAAATTCAAATTTCAGATTGAGTTCTTTTCAAAAGAGGGCAGAGCTAAAAATGCCTGTCTGTCAGCATAGTGGCAGATTCAACAACAAGACACCTTTCCTCTGCTAATGAGGGAGAGATGGATGGTCACTAGTGGGCGGGGCTTTCCCCCTCTGATGACACGTACAAAGGGAGAATGTCAATCAAAGTGTTTCAGCAGTTAATCAAGTGTGATTATAAAAAATTTAATTAATACATTTTTACCATTAGAAGCTGGTTGTATTCACACAGTGTTGCCACACAACTGTGTTTAAACTCCTTATAAAAGTGATTTTTGCATAATAGCTCCCCTTTAAGGATGATAAGATCAAGAAAAAAATGAAACCTACCCAGACGAGCAGCGCTTTCCAAGGTTGCACTAGAGTCTGTGTGCACTTCTCCATTCACCTGCGGTTTCCAGGAGTTCAAAACTTCTGAAGTCTCGTTCTTGGACTCCGATGAGGATATGTAGTGTTTGGCATTTGGGACGTTCACCTCTTGGTGCTTGGGACTGGACGTTGCGCTTGAGTCTGACCCGCTGTCCCATCCCTCAGCGAATAAGGGTCTGTGTGTTTGCTCCATCAACCTCCGCGTAAGTCTGTATTTCAGAGAGTCCTCATAAGATTTCGAGAAGGTCTCCCATTTTGGTTCCCTGAACTTCTTCATGTACTCAGTCTTCTTGGACATCATGTTGTTATTGGTAGACATTTCTCCCGGGCCAATTGGTCACCTACGGAATGAGCATCATAATGAAGTGAGCATAATGATGAAGTGTCAAGTGCAAGTTAATAAGCGCACGCGCAACTCAATCACCATCTGTTCTGCGTAGTAGCTATATATTGTATGGTTTATTTTGTTATTGCACATGCCTTACCGTGCACAGTGGAGTGTATTGTGTTATTCCAGATCTACGGTACGGCAGGTTACAGCTCAGTGCCCACATTATTTATTTATATTCTTTACATAATACATAAGCCGATGTCACGTCCGATCTTTCAAAAGGGACATTTCTTATTTCTTGGGACGTCTTCAGGACACGTTTATCGTGTTTATTAATAAATCGTGACGAATCTATATCGCATTTTTGTAAGCTTGATCAAGAATAAATATATGCTATCAATTATACACTCCGTTTAATATATATATAAATATTAAAATATCATTCGCTAATTTATTGGATTAATAAAAGCGTCAACAGTGTCAGCGCAGTCTGTTTACAGGTCTGCTTTGAGTATGTAGGTAAACACTGTGTCGGATAAATGTAAGCGCTTTAAACTCACCCTCCCTCTCTTTCTTATCCGTTCCTTGGGCTTTAGCGATTGACGAATATCTGCATTGTTTTGCTTACATCCTTACGAATTACAAATGCATCTGTCCATTGTTGAGCGCCTGCTGCGTAGTAGAAAAACAACCCTCGCTGATATTACAGCGTTGGTGATTTACAATGCGCATGCGCACAGCATCATTCTTGACTGCCTGAGGACTTGATGCGCAAGTATGCAATCGCAATCCAATATACCGTTTAATTGATCCTAATTTGATTATAATCACCTTCTTTGTTGCAGAGGGTGGTGGAGGATGTTAACTATTTATTTGTCCTTCTGTAAAAGATATATAAACCTACACGACGTAACAGGTGACAGTCACATATAGCCTACTACATTCCTCTCGATGCTTGATAAGACTATACAGCGCATGTGCAGGACAGTTCTGAGTTTGTCAGGACCTTTGCAGTCTTCGACATTCATTCATTCATTTTCTTTTTGGCTTAGTCCCTTTATTAATCTGGGGACGCCACAGCGGAAAGAACCGCCAACTTATCCAGCATATGTTTTACGCAGCGGTTGCACTTCCAGCTGTAACCCATCACTGGGAAACACTCATACACACTCATACACACACATACACTATGGTCAATTTAGTTTATTCAATTCACCCAGGGGCGGATTTAACTAATAAGCGAGGTAAGCGGCCGCTTAGGGCCCCCAATAAAAATCTAAAAGTATAAATTATAACTAAACTATATATAACATCGTTTTCTACCATATTTTGTATGGTGAGAGTTAAACAAATACAATTTTAATGTAATTAAATATTATTTAGTATACAATCAAATAATAATGTAATGTTTTGTAATAATAATAATATTACAAAATAAAATATCCATCATGGAGCAGTCCAGCAGTCAAATTTATATAATTTTTTAAAATTATTTTTAGTTGTAAAGTTATTTGAAGATATCTAATTATTTAAAATGTAGAGATTGCATTAATTTAAAAGAAGACTGAGTGATATGAAAAAACAGCAATATAAATAAAAATTAAATAAAAGTAGAAAGGGTGCATTTCAGGACTTGGGCCCCATAGCTGGAATTGCTTAGGCTCCAAAATCACCAAATCCACCCCTGAATTCACCTATAGCGACTGTGGGGGAAACCGGAGCACCAGAGGAAACCCACGCCAACACATGAAGAACATGCAAACTTCACACAGAAATGCCAGAGGCTCGAATCAGCGACCTTCTTGCTGTGAGGCGACAGCGCTACCCACTGGTCCGCACAGTCTTCGACATTTTATCTCGATATTTTTATTTAGGAAACATTTTTGAGTATACAATTATTCTTTCTGTGCTGCATGGCCTCGTCGTTTATGCAAATAACATGTTCCATGAAGATATTTAGTAAATGTCCAGCTGCAAATATATGATTGTAATTACCAAGGACTTCGTGTCTAAACAACTTTAAAGGCAGATTTCTCAATATTTAGGTTATTTTTGAACCCTCAGATTAGGGCTGCACAATATATTGTTTAGCATCGATATCGCAATAGTCACATCGCAAAGTTGAGTCTGGATTATGGTTGAGCAGGAGCCACAAACACATGATTTTTTTGAGTCAATGCAACATTTAACCATAATAGAGTGAACATTTATCATTTGCATGTGTTTTTATGGCCTGAGACTGAGCATTTCAAGAGTATAAAACAATCTGGCACAAGAAATTATGACTTGGAGGTGTAACAAAGATCAATTATATTTAATTATTTATACAATGAAGACGATATAGTGTTAACTTATATTTACAAAAATGCTTTTTTTAGCTTTTCCATTTTCCAAAAATGCTTTTATGCTTTTCCATTGTTTCCTTGTCAAATATCTACATTTCAAACACAAAACAAGATTATTTTGCTTGCCCCATTTGCTGATTATTTAGCTTGTTTTAAGGAAAATCTCAATACATTTTGTGTTATTATTTCTGAAAATGAAAAGAAATCTATATTTTTAGATATTCGGGCCTAAGTAATTTACCCTCCATAGCATTTTTTGTAAATGTAAGTTAACACTATATCGTCTTTATTGTATAAATAATTAAATATAATTTATCTGTGTTACGCCTCCATAAAATCATGATTTCTAGTGCCAGAATTTTTTAAACTCTTTAAATGCTCAGTCTCCGGCCCTAAAAACACATTCAAATGATAAATGTTCACTCTATTATGGTTAAATGTTGCATTGACTCTAAAAGAATCATGTGCTGTGGCTCCGGCTCAACTATAATCCAGACTCAACTTTGCAATTTGACTATTGCGATATCGATGCTAAAACTATATATTGTGCAGCCCTAATCTGAGGGTTCAAAAATAATCTAAATATTGAGAAAACTGCCTTTAAAGTTGTCTACATGAAGTCCTTAATAATTAAAATCATATATTTGCAGCTGGACATTTACTAAATATCTTCATGGAACATGATATTTGCATAAACGACGAGGCCATGCAGCACAGAAAGAATATTGTATACTCAAAAATGTTTCCTAAATAAAAATATCGAGATTAAATGTCGAAGAGGGGTGTCACGGTGGCGCAGTGGGTAGTACGATCACCTCACAGCAAGAAGGTTGCTGGTTCGAGTCTCGGCTGGGTCAGTTGCCATTTCTATGTGGAGTTTGCATGTTCTCCGGGTGCTCCGGTTTCCCCCACAGTCCAAAGACATGCACTATAAATGAATTGGGTAAGAATAAGAATGAGAGTGTATGGGTGTTTCCCAGTGATGGGTAACAGCTGGTAGGGCATCCGCTACGTAAAACATATGCTGGATAAGTTGGCGGTTCATTTTGCTGTGGCGACCCCAGATTAATAAAAAGGCTAAACCGAAGGAAAATGATTGAATTTACATAGTGTTTACTCAATTTCTGTACCTAAATATTCTCCCCAGACTCTCCCCAAACTGTATTCATATTGCAATAATGTCAGATTTTTCCTATATCATGCAGCCCTACCTTAGATTATAGATTTCAAATAGTTAAGAACAGTATCTCAGTCTAATATTGTCCCATATTAACAAACCATACATCAATAGAAAACATATATAGAACTGTTTAAAAATGTATAAATCTCAATTTCCCCCCAAAATAGCACACATAAAGTAGATGCTCCCTTATGTAAGGCTTAATTAATTGTCCCATACATTCATCTTCCATTATAAACAACCATAACAGTTTATAGATGTCAAATTATAGACATAACAAGACATCTCACTATGTAATTAGTCTATAAACCATCCGAGAGGTTGTGTCAGTGTTGTTTAGTCTATCTCAGTGTGTGTTGAAAAGACATTAATGGACAAAAACAATGTTTAAAAATACATGTTCGGATTTATTTGTCTGTTGAAGTGAGATTAGTGTTGGTCATCAGCTGAGTGTACAGTGGAACGTATGGCACTGGAATCTATAAGGGAGCGGGAGTCCTTTTTCGTTTCTTTTAAACAGCATCCACCAAAATACCAAGCCATGGAAGTCAGTAATAAATACAGTTGTGTGCAATGAGAGCGCTTGGTATTTCTGCTGTTCCCTGATGCTAGTGTCCTTTTCTCAGTTTATGCTTTTGATGCTCGCTCCTACGTCATCGCTGTAGAAAATCTGTCCACAGGAGCAAGGCATCGTTGCTTAATTCCCGAGCAGGAGGCAATGATAGGATGTCGAATTGTGCGATTAGAAGCATTTGCGGTGGACGATGCTAGGGCCAGCCTCATCGTATTCCTGCTTAGTGATCCACATCTGCTGGAAAGTGGACAGAGAAGCCAGGATGGACCCGCCGATCCAGACGGAGTATTTGCGTTCAGGGGGAGCAATGATCTATAGAGGAGGAAGAGATCAAATGGTACTTAGAAAACCAAGTTGTATAGTCAATGTCAACACATATGCAGTTTTTGGGAAAAGCAAACCATTTTACTTTAGGGTTCCCACTTTAAAGGGGACCTACTATGCTCCTATTTACAAGATGTAAAATTCAATCTCTAATATCCTTAGAGTGTGTATGTGAAGATTCAGCTCAAAATACCCCACAAATAATGTTTGATCCTAGTCGTGTCATTTTGGTCACTTTAAATTCAAATGAGATTTTCAAAAGAGGGCGGGGCTACAAATGGCTATGTGTCAGCATAGTGGCAGATTTAAAAACAAGACTAACATCCTATGCTAATGAGGGAGAGATCATCACTAATAGGCGGGGCTTTCAAAAATGGTTTTAGCTTGAATATCATTTTCCATGACTTTAATAGCCACTATGAGAACAACAATGGATAATTTACCTCAGATTTTGAAAAAGAATACTTAGAAAACCAATTTGTAAAGTCAATAATGTCAACATATGAGCAGTTTTGGGGAAAAGCAAACCATTTTACTTTTAGGGTTCCCATGTTAAACTAAATATAAAATTTCCTTGACTTTCAGAGACTGAAAAGCTGAATTTCCATGACATCTATTTAACAGAACAACAGGCTGCCATTTGGCTTATTTACATTAATAAAATACTTATTTACTCCCAGGGCCATATATATCGAAGTTGATATTTAGCCGCACCATATTGGTGTTTCGCAACATCTAATTTTTATGAGGTGGGTTGTTAGCCCAACGCTCAACCCCCAACATGGAGGACCAGGACATACACACACAAACACTACGGACAATTTAGCTTCACCTACAGCACATTTGTTTGGACTGTGGGGTAAATTGGAGCACAAGGAGGAAACCCACGCCAACACGGGGAGAACATGTAAACTCCACACAGAAATGCCAACTGACCCAGCCAGGACTTGAACTAGCCACCTTCTTACTGTAAGGCGACAGTGCTACCCACTGCGCCACCATGTCACCCATATATTAATAACATAACATGTTAAAAATAACGTAAAATTTAAATTGTATTAGCTTGAATATCATTTTGCACTACTTTAAATAATCATTATGAAAACAACAATAATTTACTTATTGTTTGTGTTGATGTAAAGTTCAGTAGTTTTACAAACATTATATTAATTTTATTTGATTCTGATTCTTTGATTCTGATTCTGATTCTGATTAAGCTTTCTGTCGTCTACTTTTAAACACCCATTCTCTAAAGTTATCACTTTGAAGCCAAAGTCTCTAAAAATCTATATTATCCTGGCATGTTAGCCTTAGTTAACAGGTATAGTCTGATGACTACATTTGATTTCAGTGACTGACAGTTGAGGAAAATGAAACAAAATAAATAGCCTAACCATAACAATAATTGTGAAAAAGTGTCATATCAAAAATACAGTATATTCTTTATCCACCTTATGCTTATTTAGATTTATCTTACTATTATTATTTTATATATTTGTTTATATTTCAAATGTTTTGTCTGCATGTTTTTGTTTTTATTTTTTATACATTTTCTGTACAAAAATTTATGTACATTTATTATTTAAATTTAACTAAGATGTTTAAATTTAACACTGTATTCTATGCAGTGTTTTGTTCTCACTTAAAACAAATAAGTAAAACATATGCTATAGAAAATTTACATTTTGATAAACCTAATATTTAAAGCAGCAAACAAAAAGCCCTGATATGCCATGACTTTGACAAAAATATATAAACATTCCCTGACTTTAAACATCAGGAATAGATTAACAGGTATAGTCTGATGACTGCATTTGATTTCAGTGGCTGACGATTGAGTAAAATGTCAAAGTAAAATGAAGCAAAAGAAATTGTCTAACCATAACAATATTTGTAAAAAAGTGTCATATCAAAATACAGTATATTCTTTATTCACCTTATACTTATTTTGATTTATCTTATTATTATTGTACATATTTATTTATATTTCAATCATGTTTTTTATTTTATTTTCTACATTTTCTGTACAAAAATTTATGTAACTTGAAGGACTAACATGTTCAAATTGAACACTATTATATGTTTTGTACTCAAATAAAAAAAACATAAGTAAAAAATTAGGCTGTAGAAAAATTACATTTTGATAAACGCAAACTAAAATTTAAAGCAACAAACAAAAAGCCCTGATATGCCATGACTTTGACTAATATATATTCACCAGGATGGACCACGCCACACTTTGAGCTAGACTTTACTGTAGGGATGAAAGGGATAGTAAGAGAACTGTGGGATGAAGGGGAAGGGGAGTAAGAGGATGACTGGTGATTAGGTGGGTAGGTTGATCGGGCGTCCTACTATGCCCAGAGACTCAGAGTGGGGGTACTGTCTCTGTAATATTTTGGCAGAGTGATTAGACCCCCCCGATTCAACCTACATGTAGGAGTGAAGAGGGTTATAGAATTGTGAATAGAAAGCGAGGAAATAAAAGGAGGGAGGGTGGGTTCAAAAGAACGAGAAGAACAGTGCTAGAAAGATGGTCTTCCTTAAATAAGTTTAAGGGCGTAGGTGATTGGTTAACAAGACAAAGTGAGGCGTGGATCCGCCGCTGAACCTTTATTAATTAACTCCATTAAAAAATCCCTGACTTTGAACATTGGGAATACATTTTTAAACATTCCAAATATTCTGGATATGACCTGTGGGAACCCTGTACAGGCTTAAAAACACACTTTTTTTCTAATTTCTACTATTTTACTTCTCTACACTGTTAACAATTTTCTGTAGAATCTACACCAACTTACAGGCAGCAGTTTAGCAGTAACTTACTGTAAATCAATTGCAGCAAAAATACTGTATTTTACATTTACCATTTACCTAGCTGTTTATGTATTTACGATATTGTACTTTACTGTAAAATATACATTGCAACTTTAAAATTCAGTTCTGTCCTACAGTAAAATACAGTTCACTTTACAGTTAAATACAAAAATAGTTTACCTTAATCTTCATTGTGCTTGGAGCCAAAGCTGTGATTTCCTTCTGCATACGGTCAGCAATACCTGGGTACATCGTGGTACCACCGGACAGTACGTTGTTGGCGTAAAGGTCCTTTCTGATGTCAATGTCGCACTTCATGATGCTGTTGTAAGTGGTCTCGTGAATGCCAGCAGACTCCATACCTGTGTTTTAAGGACAGTAAATGTTTACTTACAGGCCTAAAAGGCAAGGCGACGGATGCTTTTAGACGTTTTCAGACAACATACCAATGAAGGAAGGCTGGAAGAGGGTCTCAGGGCAACGGAAACGCTCATTACCAATAGTGATGACCTGACCGTCGGGAAGCTCGTAGCTCTTTTCGAGGGAGGACGAGGAGGCGGCGGTGGCCATCTCATTCTCAAAGTCCAGGGCAACATAGCAGAGCTTCTCCTTGATGTCACGGACAATCTCACGCTCAGCTGTTATAGACAATGCATGAAAGTTTAGGTTATTAGCAGGCTAAACACACCGATGCACAGATTGTTTAGTTGTTATATGTAGGCCCACATGGAATCTACACAGATCTTAGCAAAATAAATAAATACAAATTGATTAATCGCAAACAAATGGCAGTAAAAATGTGGAGGCACACACCAGTTGTGACGAAAGAGTATCCACGCTCAGTCAGGATCTTCATCAGGTAGTCTGTCAGATCACGACCAGCCAAGTCCAAACGCATGATGGCATGAGGAAGAGCGTAACCCTCATAGATGGGCACATTGTGGGTCACACCATCACCAGAGTCCAGCACAATACCTAACAACAAGAACAGGAAATCAGTCAGCCATGCAGAGCAAAAGTAAGGATGTTTGAAAGCAATAATAGTCACAAATATAATATTACATCAGTGTTGGGGGTAATGGATTACAAGTAATGCAAGTTATGTAATCATAATCAGATTACCTTTTCATGTAACTAGTAAAGTAATGCATTAGTTTTTAAATTTCCAAGAAAACAATTTGATTTAGTTAGAAAAAAGTGATGCCAGTTATTTGGTTTTCCCATGGATCCCATGGACTGTTTTGAGAGAAATTGAGTGCAGATGTGTTGTGTACGATGTGTAAACTACTGTTAGATACCTGAAAAAACTGAAAGGTTCAGGTTTATTTTAGCAGTATTTTTGCATTTGTTTTCTTTTGTGCTTTTGCTTGACAGTGTACTGAACATATTATGTAATGTAATGTGTGTATTTATATAGCACATTTATCGTGTATAGCCATACACTGAAAGCGCTTCACAATCATAAAGGAGGGTCTCTCCACATCACCACCAGTGCGCAGCATCCACTTGGATCATGCGACGGCAGCCACAGGACAACGGCGCCAGTGCGCTCACCACACACCAGCTATTGGTGGAGTGGAGAGACAGTGATAAAGCCAATTCGGTGGATGGGACTGATTGTGAGGCCATGATTGTAAGGGTCGATTGAGGGACTTTGGCCAGGACTACTCTTTACGATAAGTGCCATGGGATTTTTAATGACTACAGAGAGTCAGGACCTCGGTTTAACGTCTCATCCAAAAGACAGCGCCCACTGAGAGTATAGTGTCCCCTTCAATATACTGGGGCAATAGGACTCACACAGACAGCAGACACACAGACTGGCCTCTCTAACACATTTTCCAACAGCAACCTAGTTTTCCCATGTGGTCTCCCATCCAGGTACTGACCAGTCTCAGCCCTGCTTAGCTTCAGTGAGTAACCGGTCTTGGGCTGCAGGGTGATATGACTGTCGCTACCAATTTATATACCAATCTGTACTAAAGCTGTGACCCTAAAACTGTGATAGGAACCCAACCATGAGCAATCTGTAAGGTTGCAGCCCTTATAATTATATAATTATTATTCTTTCATTAAGAGTCTTACAGATGAAAAAAACAACAACATTGTAGGGATTCAAATTTCAGTGTAAATTCATCATTTGTATTTAAAGCTTTTAGATGAATCAAACCTTTCTTATATGATAATACTTTTTCTGTGGTCGTTATTGCTATTCGGGTGGTCAAAAGAGCATCAATGTGTAGATATCAAATGCAAGTCAAGATTTTGACATCAAATCAATTTGCTTTTCTATGTGTTTTTTGACATCAAGATGTGTGTGGTTATCATCGTTATTTTAGTCAAAAGGGCATCAATGTGTGGATGTCAAATGAACATCAAGGATTTATGATCAAATCCATCTTTCATTTTTTGACATCAAGATTAGTGGTTGTTATCATTATTTTAGTGGTCAAAAAGGCATCAATGAGTGGATGTGAAGAAATTTTTGATGATTTTAACTTTGTCCTATGCATTAATAGACTAATCCTGGCCTTAATAGTTTAATTCTGTTTTTAATTGATTACAACTCATGCTGATGTGTTTATCCTCATATAACCTTATGTGCTTAACCTCATATAACCTTACTCCATAACAGCTGTGGCTTTATGTGACTGATAACTGAGAAGTTAACTCCTCTGTACTTGTTATCAACAAAATGTTACAACTCTACTTTCAGAGTGTGCTCGTTTACAGGAACAATCACAGACGGGAGGGGCGAAGGCTCACTCTCTTGCAGGCTCTGTTATGTGTATGCTTAACTTTTTCTGCTCAGATTAGCTTGTTCTACCTAACAACTGATGCTTGAACTGATCTGGATGGAGGATCTTTCTTACTGAAGCTCCCCCGGGTGGGGCTGAAGAGAGACAACGATAAATATGGGCGGGAAGAGGGTGTGGGTGTGTGTGCCCAGCTGACACAGACTGCCTGTGTTGCTGTTCTCCGACACCCAGAGCTCTGTAATGCTTTATTCATCTAATTAATTAAATTGATACAACTTATTTAAAGCCACTGACTGATGTTTTAACCTGGGAGGACTAGGAAAAGTCCAACAGATGTCAAATGAACGTCAAGGTTTTGACATCAAATCAATTTTTTGCTTTTTGTCATCGTTATCTGCTCATTATTGTTATTTTGGTGGTCAAAAAGGCATCATGGATGTCAATTGGATGTCAAGGTTTTGACATGAAATCGATCAGCATTTGTGATGTGTTTTTTTGACATCAAGGTGCTCGCTGGATTACATACTCATATATCCTTTCATTCAGAGTCTTACCTGTGGTACGGCCAGATGCGTAGAGTGACAGGACGGCCTGGATGGCCACATACATGGCAGGGACGTTGAAGGTCTCAAACATGATCTGGGTCATCTTCTCTCGGTTAGCCTTGGGGTTCAGTGGGGCCTCAGTGAGCAGTGTTGGGTGCTCCTCAGGGGCCACGCGCAGCTCGTTGTAGAAGGTGTGGTGCCAGATCTTCTCCATGTCATCCCAGTTGGTGATGATGCCGTGTTCGATGGGGTACTTCAGGGTCAGGATACCTCTCTTGCTCTGAGCCTCGTCTCCCACATAAGAGTCTTTCTGACCCATACCGACCATCACACCCTGGAGGAACACAGAAGCTCATCAGAACAGCCCAAACATACACAACACCACACTACAACCACTAAACATTATACAATTTTGAGTGTGCCTCACATAGGTGAGTGGACTTGACAAACCACCTGTAGGAATCACACACTTTCATCTCTTTTACACTTTAACCAACACTTGGACAAGTTTTGGTTGGAGCGAGGGTAATAAAACAAACTGATACAAAAACATGAAGCATTTAAAATCTTCAGAGTAAAAATACGTCTTCAACATTGTTTTAAAAGATGAAGTTATTATTACCTAATATTAATACAATTTCTACTTTGAAGATACTTAAGAAATGTTTTTGGTAAATTCAGTTTTTGTCTTAATTCCTGAAAATTGAGCATAGTTTCATTATCCCTCAGAACAGGAGTACATTCAGTCAAAGACCCAGGAAATCTCTTTTTTTTTTTTACCTGTGGCTATTAAAACTATATAATTTCTCAGTTAAATAATGAACTTAGAGTGTAATATTTATTTTCATTATGTTATTATTTTTTAATGGATTTATTGGGTTCCCTCTTGGGATTATTAAAGTCTGTCTGTCTTATTTAAATCTTTCAAAGGTCCCGTGAAATTAAAATAAAGTTTTTTAGATGTCAGTATCTGTCTGTTAAATTTAAGGATATCTATAAGCTAGTGTGCTCCAAAACAATGACAAAATTCGCATTCAGAAGATATAAAACTGATATAAACATCCAAAGCTTGCAGTTTGTCACCTCCGCCTAAATGGATTTTTTGATGTCACCTCATACTTCAGTTTCTCATCAAATCCTCTGACCAATCAAATGCTCTCTAGTATCTGACAAGCCCCGCCCTCTTCAAGACACTTCTTATTTGCTTTTTATTTGATGTAATTGAGCTCAACCACTCTTACTGGCAGAGCTGTGAGAAAAACAAAAATGCTATTGGCTGTTTTAAAAAAAGGGGAGGAGCAACTCTATGTCCCGCCTCCTCTTCATATTTCAGTTGAGATTACGTCAAACAACGAATAAAAATTGTACATTTCAAAGCACTTCATGTGAACTTTAATGCCCATATTTTTTTATTTTTCAGGATTTTACCTGGTGACGCGGACGGCCGACGATGGATGGGAAGACGGCTCTAGGGGCGTCATCTCCAGCGAAACCAGCCTTGACCAGGCCTGAGCCGTTGTCGCACACCAAAGCTGTGGTCTCATCGTCGTCACACATCTTGATAGGTTCTACAAACAGACAAAGCAGGTGAGAAAACAAAGCCACACAAACTTAAATAAGATCACTCAAAATTGACTATTTATGCACAGCTAGTGATTTTCAGCCACCGATAAATGAGTTTGAACCAGTGAACAGTTTATGTGACTATTTTCAATTTCATAAGGTTATTTTAACAGCATCGATGTTGTGATGTAATTCAAATATAATCAGTTAAAAAGACTTAAGCATTCATTTAGTTGTTCATGTGTAAAACAAGATGAAAAATTATTTAAACAAAAACATCGTCAGAGGCTGGAGGCAAGCGCTGAAACTCCATTGAAATTACTGTGGTAAAATACATTTTCATATTTTAAAGAGATGGCACAGATCAATGTAATTTAATGCAGTGATTCCTGTCTCAATCAGGCAGTGAAGATTATTGATTTTTAAAGAAATCAGATCTTAAACGTGTCGCTTTTGTAAAGGAAGCGCCTGAACTGGCTTACTGAAAATTAAAAGTCTATGTGCATATATCCTATTGGACCCAGATAGTAATTTGTTGAGAACTGATTACTTTATCCGAACCAAGCATCCTAAAATGTTCAGTTCACAATGGGTTACAGTATTACTAAGTCATTAAAGGGATAGTTCTGCCAAAAATTCTGAAAAAAACATTTATTCACACTTCACTTGTACCAAACCTGAGTTTCTTTCTTCTGTTGAACACTAAAAGAAGATATTTTGAACATAGTATTTGTTTTTTCTACTATGGATGTCAATGGGTACAGGTTTTCAGCATTCTTCAAAATATCTTTTTTTGTGTTCAACAGAAGAAAGAAACTCGTAGAGGTTTATAACCAGTTAAGGGAAAGTAAATAGTGCGTCAAGTTTAATTTCTGGGTGAACTATCCTTTTAGAATAATATTGCTTATTCAGTTGGCTACTTATGTCAAATACTACATAGTCTTTTCATTTGTATTGCCATTTGGAGCAATATTATCAAATAATCAATCAACAATCAATTGCATACTGTGTACTAACATAATTAAAAGTGCATTATTGATTAATTAAATATTTTTCAGTATTATTATTATAATTCAGACTTTTTTTTTACTGCGTCTCTCATAGTTATTTAATGAATTTGATTACTTTAGTTCAGACTATATATATATATATATATATATATATATATATATATATATATATATATATATATATATATATATATATATATATATGAAATTAGTAATTCAGTAGTATACTGCATTACTCAGATGTGTACATTTAGTTAGTGGAGTATGTCATATACTTCATATCTAAATTAAATGAATTTTTATTAAAAATAAGAGAATAGTTGTTATTATTGCTAAATATGATTTGTATGTCAGTGTAGAATATTATCAAATAGCCAAGTTGTCATCGGTACTGTCTGACATATTTACATTACTGCTTAATTACAAAATAAGTGGATAAACAAACACTTGGATGATTTTGATCCCTATAGTTTAGACTGTTTTGAAAATTAAAGTTATAGTAAAATTGGGTAGTACAAGCAAAAATAAAAATTCTGCTATTATTTACTCACCCCCAAGTTGCTCTCAACCTGTATACATTTCATTTTTCTGCTCAAATCAAGGCAAAACAGGACATTTTGCTACCAGATAGTTACTAGTCAACATTGAGTAGTATTTCAGGTAAGCTATCCCTTTAAGATTTACCAAGAAAAGTTTACTCTAACATCAGATCAGCGTATTTAAGTAAATACAAACAGAACAAGCAGTTTGTTAACGATTTAGCATTAAATATTCCCGTTGACATCATCATAAATGTTGATGAATCGCTATCCTAGTTGTTAATTCTGCGTCCGCTTCTCATTCAAATTCATTAATGCGGCTGCGCGCTCTTACCTGCGTCTGCTCGTGCTCGTGACTCCTGAAGTAAAGCTGAAGCGCTCCCGCTACACACAGTGACCTGCTCAAACCTTCATCACATATATATATACACACACCCGTCCTCTGCTTTTACTGCTCTTCGGACAACCATTAAGAAATGTCAACGCATTCAAACGGAATTCCTGCCGATCCTCGTCCATATTGGGTGTCGGTTGGGTCAAGTTCCGGGAACGCGGGACGCTCCATATATGGCGCGGCAGACCCCAAAGCACAGCGGGCGGTGCAGGCCCGTGTAAGGGAGTTCGGGGCCACCAGTGGACACAGGGGCCCGCACTGGATGTCTGTGGACTGCATCTCAATATAAGGGCATGTCAGTGGGTTATGATTGTTTACCATTAAGAAAACACAATGTAAATGCTGCAAGATTAGTATAGTAATGTTAATTTTAACTAGCGCTCTCAAAAAAATGAATCATGATTAATCGCATCCAAAATAAAAGCTTGTATTTACATGTATACATCTATAAATTACATGTAGGCCTATAATATATGTATACTGTAGTGTTTAGTCTTTAGTTAAAATAGAATAAATATACACACAACCATTTTCTTTTCGGCTTAGTCCCCCATTAATCCGGGGTCGCCACTGCGGAACGAACCACCAACTTATCCAGCACACAACCATGCATTAATAGTTTTTTATTCAGGTTCCAGATGATGTATAAATCTCAATTTAAAAATATATATATATATACTTAAGGCTTGTTTTGTGGTCAAGTGTCATAGAAAAGTTTCAGTGCTTGCAATGTTTAAAAAAAACAGGGTAAAATCAGGTAAACCATGCAGGCCACTTTCTAGCCAATAAACAGCATGAATTATTTTGGGGTGTGGATAGTCTGTTGGATTGCAGTTTTTTCCTCTTCCTTAGAGAGCCACAGATGCAGAAATCTCATCCTTAAAATGAGGATGAAGGAAAATAACATTGAAAAAAATTCCTGCTTGAGTGCATTGTTTGACTTTACTTTAAATTAAAGGGATCGTTCACCCCAAAATTCTGTCATTTACTCTCCCTTTACTTGTTTCAAACCTTTAAGTTTCTCTTTTTTCTGTTAAACGCACACAAAGAAGATATTTTGAAAAATGTTAGAAACCTGTAATCGTTGATTTGTATTGTTTTCCTACTATGAAAGTCAATGTTTTCAGGTTTTCAGCTTTCCTCAAAATATCTTCCTTTGTATCTGACAGAATAAAGAAATGTTTTTGGAAATACTTGATGATGAGTAAACAACGAGTACATTTTCATTTTCCCTTTTACACAGCCACCATATTAGGCCTTCAAAAGGACACCGCCAATGTATTTTCTTGTGCGTAATATTGCATTATGTAATAATACTTCACTGTATAAAATATACAGCACTAATTTATAAATATCCATAGATTAGCAGTTTTCTGTATTTTGGGATTCGTGATTTTATTTTTACCTGATTATTTCTGCTTTTGAATTGAATTATGTGACCTTGATCTTTCTTACAACTTTTAAGCTTTAAAAAAGTTGAAAAGTTTTAATAGTGTAAAGTGATATATTGTCTGGGTTGGTGTTGTATATTCCGCTTCAAAATCCTTGTAATAAACTGCCAGTACATTTTCTGTTATTTTACAGACTTATTTCTCCAAATAACAGGGTTATACATTCCTAAAACTAAATTTTAGGCCTTAAAAAGTCTTAAATTTACCAAAATATTGTGTTGTAGGTGTTAAATCATTTTAAACAGGTCTTCATTTTCCTATGTCCATGAAAAGATACTCATTCAGGCTGAAATCATCCAATCACCAACAATCCATCTCAATAGAACTTTTAACAAATAGTTTTTAACACTATTTACCAATATAGTTTAATTATCTTCCTTACTTAAAACTCATCTTTTTAGGACTGTATTTAATTTGTGATATCTCTTTTATTCTTACTGTGTTTTTTGTATTTTTTATTGTTTTACTGTGCTTTGTTGTTTTTACTTTCTTGTAAGCGCTTTGGGTCTTAGAAAAGCGTATTATAAATAAAATGTATTATTATTATTATAACATTCGTTAAAAAGTAATTTATTTATAGTGAAGACACTGACCTGGAGAGACTTAGCTTTTTTTTTTTTAAAGAAGTGTTATGTTAAAACACATTTATGCATTTATGAAACCAGAGTTTGCTTGTTTAGATACATACACATATTTAATATATGTGGCTAATAAATAAGTAAATGAAAATTTCTTTGATAATGATAGTAAAAATCTTTTTCTTTTCCATTAGAAAAAAAATCCATGCTTGTATAAGTCTTAAATTTCATTAATAATGGCCTTAAAAAGTCTTAAATTTGACTTTATGAAACTTGCAGAAACCCTGATATATAATTTCTTATACATTATAATATTTCAAACGACTAAAACATCATAATAAAAGTCCCCTTGTTAAACTGTAGAGTTGAATTTTCAACATTAAAAGTCGACAGAGCTGAGATCAACATCACTTCAAGAGTTCACACTTAGCTGATGATTGATTATAAAGCAAGTTTGGCATGCTGTCCCGGGAGAGAGCCCTGAGCTCAAATGGTCCTTGAGCCCTGGGCTCCCTCCCTTTTGCCGGGCGAGAGGGGAGCTTTGAGCTCAGGTAGATCTCGAGAACTCCCCCTTTTTGATAAGAGCTGATGACAGAAAAGGACTGCTATGAAAAGATATGCTGCTGGATGAGAGTTTGACTGTAGTGCTAAATTTAGATTGATCAATTAACTTGTAGTGCATGTTTTTGGAATGTGGGAGGAAACCAGAGAACCCAGGGGAAACCCACGCGAGCACGGGAAGAACATGCTAACTTCACACAGAAACGACAGCCGGCCTGTTAAAGGACTAGAACCGGCCACGTTCTTGCTGTGAGGCAACAGTGTTAATCACTGGGCCACCGTGCCGCCCTATGAAGGGAAAGGTGGAGAAGTAGGGGTGGAAGGGGGGATTCTTCAAATCGAAGATGACTGTAGTGAGAAACCCTGGCTCTTTATAGTGGGTTAGGGATCGTCTGATTGGTGGATCATACATAGTTAATGCAGAACCAGCCGTGTTCAATCATAATCACGTGATCCTCTCGAAATTAGTTTATAAATAAACTTCACATAATGCAATTCACAACCGTAAATGAACAGAAAACACTGCTAATTAACAGATAGATTTTACAGTGTACATAATGAAATCATTGCAAACACATCACTAATGACCAACTATATAAGAAGAGCCACTCATCATCAAACCTCCCTAGCGTTTAATGAGCAGGAACAGGATATTACAATGACAGTCCTGACCCTTCAGGCATCTCTGATATATGTTTGATGCCAAGGTCTAGCCAAGTGGCACAAACAACCCAGTGTCACATTTCCTCCTCCTCTGGTTGCAGTCAGTTTATTTAGTGTCTTCTGGGATTGCAGCAGCTCCTGCCCCATATAGGGTGTCCGAGGACCCCCGTAAAGTTCACTAATTTTACCCTCCCTCCCCTATTTTTAGGAGACGTTTGTTTCTGCATCAGTTCAGCTGCTCCTCATACCAGCTGCTGGAGGGGAAACAACAGATGAGTGTCAAAACAAAAGGCTAACAATTCACACTATTTACTACTGCCTTATTCCCTGCCTATTATTATTAGATTTAGTGGTTAGTAGCACTTATAAATATGATCTTATTTTACATTCCTAATCCTAGCCAATACCTAAACCCAACTATATCTTAATAACTATTATAAGCAGGTAATTAGTAGTTTATTAAGCTTAAAGTCTTAGGTGGTTTTTAATTATGTGAACTGTACACTAAAATAAAGCTTGACCCACAAATGAGAGCCCTGCACATACATTGGCTCCTTATAGGGATAGTTCTCCCAAAAATATAAATATTTTGTCATTATTAACTCATCTTCTGCTTGTTTTCAGCAGAAAAAAAATAATTCAGGTTTGGAACAAAAGAAGATATTTTGAAGAATGATGAATGATGGTAACCATTGACTTTCAGTGTTTTTTTTTCCTGCTATGGATGTCAATGGTTACCGGTTTCTAACATTCTTCAAAATATCTTCTTTTATGTTCAGCTGAAGAAAGAAATTCATAAAGGTTTGGAAATCAAGTGAGTAAATAATGTAATGAGTACATTTTCATTTTTAGGTGAACTGTTTCTTTAAGAGCGTTTGACTATTTGCCAATGGAATCTGCTGCTGAAACTTTTGCATGATTGTAAATTTGATGAATTGGCGTTTTGGTGACTTTTTAGTGGGTGCATAAAGTCAGTTTGAACATGGTTTGCTAACACTAACAAATATAATGCTTTGTTTTTAAGACTTCTGATACTTTGAGGAATGCTTTGCTTAAAAATTGTGCACATTTTTCTTTGGAATGGTCACCTAAAAACATTTCTACACAGGCAAAGGGATATTTAAAGGGATAGTTCACCCAAATATTTCTATTCTGCCATTATCAGAATCAGAATCAGTTTTATTGCCAAGTGTGCTTCACACACACAAGGAATTTGTTTTGGCTACAGAAGCTTCCAGTGTACATAAAGTGACAAGTGACAACACAAAATTAAATATGAGAAAAAAAGGCGATAGACATTAAACATTAAACAGAGATGCAGTTAGTCAAAAAGATCTGGATGTTGAATTGTATGTACAGATATGTTGTAAATATACAGGTTATAAGGTGCTGTGTACCAATGCGAATGGAGAAAGTATTGCATTGTATGTTGTTATAAGGTGCTGTGTACAAGTGCGTATGAGAAAGTATTTCACGTTTATTGCCCAGTAGGGGAATATTTAACTGTTCATGAGGTAGATGGCCTGAGGAAAGAAACTTTTCCTGTGTCTGGCTGTTTTTGTGCTTGGTGCTCTGTAGCGCCGACCAGACGGTAACAGTTTGAAGAGGTAGTGTGCTGGGTGCGAGGCGTCCAGAGTGACTTTGCGAGCCCTTTTACTCACTCTGGAAGAGTACAGTTCTTGAAGTGTGGGAAGGGCAGTGCCAGTGATTCGTTCAGCAGTCCGGACTATTCGCTGTAGTCTACGGAGGTCAGTTTTGGCAGCTGAGCTGAACCAGACGGTGATTGAAGTGCAGAGGATGGATTGGATGACAGCTGAGTAGAACTGTACGAGCAGCTCCTGTGGCAGGTTGAACTTCCTCAGCTGACGAAGAAAGTACAGTCTTTGCTGGGCTTTCTTCACAATAGAGTCTATGTGAATGTCCCACTTCAGATCCTGAGAGATGGTGGTGCCCAGGAACCTGAATGACTCTACTGTAGCCACAGTGCTGTTCATGATGGTGAGTGGGGGGAGTGCAGGGGGGTTTCTCCTAAAGTCCATTATCATCTCCACTGTTTTGAGCGTGTTCAGCTCCAGGTTGTTGTATCTGCACCATAAAGCCAGCCGCTCCACCTCCTGTCTGTATGCAGACTCGTCACCGTTCCGGATGAGGCCGATAACAGTAGTGTCATCAGCAAACTTCAAGAGCTTAATGGAGGGGTCTTTTGCGGTGCAGTCGTTGGTGTACAGGGAGAAGAGCAGCGGGGAGAGAACGCATCCCTGTGGGGCACCAGTGCTGATGGTGCGGCTGTCGGATGTGATTTTGCCCATTCTGACTAGCTGTTGTCTATCTGTCATTATTTACTCTTCATTCACTTGTTTGAGTTTCTTTCATCAGTTGAACACAGATGAATATATACTGAAGAATGCTTGGTAAAAAAACAGCCATCGACTTCTAAAGTATTTTGTCTTCCCATTATTGAAGTCAATGGCTGTTTGTTTTTCCTGCAATCTTCAGTATATCTTCATTAGAGTTCAACAGAAGAAAAAATAAAACTCTGAAAAAACAGGATTGTGACAGCTGGAGGATAAAGAGGTAATAGCAAAGTGTGTTTTTGTGTTAAGGAAGATGAAAGTATTGTGTATTTATTTTATGACTGTATTTTTGCCAGATTATTTAAGTGTGGTTTGACTTTTTATGTGAAGCAAAGTACCAAGACTGACCTGCAGCTCAAAGATAAGGATATTTTATTTTTTAATGATGACTTTGATGTTGGCAGCACGGTGGCGCAGTGGGTAGCACAATCGCCTCGCAGCAAGAAGCTGGTTCCAGCCCTGGCTGGGTCAGTTGGCATTTCTGTGTGGAGTTTGCATGTTCTCCCCGTGTTGGCGTGGGTTTCCTCCGGGCGCTCCAGTTTCCCCCACAAGTCCAAAAACATGTGGTATGGGTGAATTGGATAAGCTAAATTGTCCGTAGTGTATGTGTGTGAATGAGTGTGTATGGATGTTTCCCAGTGATGGGTTGCTGTTGGAAGGGCTTCCACTATGTAAAACATATGCTGGATAAGTTGGCGGTTCATTCCGCTGTGGCAACCCCAGATTAATAAAGGGACTAAGCTGAAAAGAAAATGAATGAATGACTCTGATGTTTTCAATATGTGGTATACCGCAAGTTGTACTCATTATTTAGGGAAAATGTTTTATTCATAAGTGTAAACGAGCAGTTAAAAAACCTTTTTTTAAAAACCTTTTACTCAATTTTAAGACCGTAATAGCTCACTGCCTTCATACTTTAAAAGAGACAAGAAATATTAAAAAGGAAAAAATATATTAAGGCCTTAAACCTATTTTTTTTTAAACAATTTGTTATTATTTTACAACATTTGAAGATGTACTTGTCATGTATTACCATTTTCTCTTCATTTTATTATAGTACTCTTCTTTTTCTGGTATTGCCCTTGTACGCTCATTGTTATACAACTTATATCTCTTTTACACTCAGTTTTGACTTGTTTGAAACTGAAAAATGTCATTTAATATTAATCAAAATATTTATTCTGCTCAAGGAAAAAACAATACATTCACTCAAAGGCTAAATATTGTTTTTAAACACCTTTAATTAAATTAATTACTTTGATTATGGTTCATAGGCAGCACGGTGGTGCAGTGGGTAGCACAATCGCCTCATAGCAAGAAGGTCACTGGTTCGAGCCTCGGCTGAATCAGTTGGCATTTCTGTGTGGAGTTTGCATGTTCTCCCTGTGTTCACGTGGGTTTCCTCCGGGTGCTCCAGTTTCTCCCACAAGTCCAAAAACATGTGGTATAGGTGAATTGGGTAAGATAAATTGTCCATAGTGTATTTGTGTGAATGAGTGTGTATGGATGTTTCCCAGTGATGGGTTGCAGCTGGAAGGGCATCTGCTGGATAAAACATATGCTGGATAAGTTGGCGGTTCATACCACTGTGGCTACCCCAGATTAATAAAGGGACTAAGCCGAAAAGAAAATGAATGAATGAATGATTATGGTTCATTTATTACTACATTGACGAATATTATTGTAAAATGTTTAAAGTTGCAGATGTATTTTTAGCAATAGTCATTGTGTGGATTAAAATAATCTTTTATGCCAAACGTGATTAAAATAGTAAGTAAACATAATAATCCATGAAGACATTTGGTAATGTTCCTATTATAAATATTCATTCATTTTCCTTCAGCTTAGTCCTTTATTCATAAGGGGTCATCACAGTGGAATGAACCACCAACTACTCCAGCATATGTTTTACACAGCGGATGCCCTTCCAGTTGCAACCCAGTATGGGGAAACATCCATACACACTCATTCACACAAATACACTATGGACAATTTAGCTTATCCAATTCACCTGTACCACATAATTTTGGACTGTGGGGGAAACCGGAGCACCCGGAGGAAACCCACACCAACACGGGGAGAACATGCAAACTCCACACAGAAATGCCAACTGGTCCAGCTGGGACTCGAAGCAGCAACCTTTTTGCTGTAAGGCGACAGTGCTAACAACTGAGCTACCGTGCCACCCTATGGTAAATATATCAATGCTAAAATAGAAGTGGAGGATAAGTGACAGAATTAAAACTTTTATTAAAACAATCCCTTTAACTCTATAAATCCCACTATTTGGTCAGCAACAACATGCTTTTATTAGTCTATCAATGTCTTGAAAAAAAACATTAAAAACTATCAGACATCAAATACAGAAATACAGTTTATTCAGAAACTTCAAGTGTTGGATCATGTAATTGTATTTTTTATGAAATAGTACAAAAAGTTGGAATATTAACAAGGAACCACACATCATATCTGCACTTTCAGGTAGTGCTCGTAATTGGCTCGCAGGAGGAACTCGAAGTATGGCTTTGATTTGAGACTCTCCAGCTCGTCTTCCTGCAGAAGATCCTTCACGTCCGGCAAGTACGTCTGCAGTGGAACACCTGTGCGCACAGACACAAAACACACCGACTGTATATGCAGATTTTGCACTGTAGTCATGAAACTTTGAAAACCTTTACAATCTTTTTTTTTATGAATCAGTGATTCGTAGTGCTTATCAAATTGGCTTTGTTATGTCACTAAATTTTCGTTAAAAAACAAAACAAAAAAAAAAAAAAACACTGGTTCTCCATCAGGGGGCGATCGGTGTAATATAAAATTCATATAAATTGTGCCGGTTCACTCAGATCGCCCTCTAGCTGTGAATCACTGAATAGGTTACATTGGTTTGACCTGACTTGATTTCAGTGATCACCACTAGGGGCTGATCAAAGTGAACGAGCACAACTTATGTGATTTTTATGATATCACACATATCGCCCCCTAGTGGTGAATCACTGAACATGTTACATTGGTTTTACCTAAAACAAAAATCATTAATATTTAGTTAATAGTTCTGTAACTCGTGGCGGAACTATCATAGTACGATGCATCGTTTGGGAAAAGAACGATGCAGTGAGGAGTGTTTCCCAAAACCGCAGTTGCTTTGTCGCAGATCCATCGTTTGTGTAAAACGTCTATAATTACGCCCTAAATGAGGTGGAGTAACAACTTTCTTAGAGAAAAAAAAAACATTTTTTTACACATACACACATTTATTAATGAACACAATTGTCAACATGAAGATCGCTAAAACTGAACTGTAAAAATACTAAAGCAAATTGCAAGTAAGAGAGATGACTTTAATGTTTAAATGTTAGAATGTTCTAAACGAATAGGGCATAGGGGGGGATAATTGGGAATAGAACACAGCCAGGAACTATGCCCCTAACTACAGCTCTAGAGGTGTAGTTACAAGCATTCAAGTTTGCGACGCAGTTAATAATAATAATTATAATTCCTTACATTTATATAGCGCTTTTCTAGACACTCAAAGCGCTTTACATATTGGGGGGAATCTCCTCATCCACCACCAGTTTGCGAATATTCGTTGGAACGATGGATTTGGGAAATGCCAAATCAACGAACTATGTTTGTAACAACGGAACTTGCGACCTTAGTTTGCTAACGATGGTTTTCGGAAACGCACCCCTGTTTAGCAGAGCCGACAATAGAACAAGCAAAACAAGCCATGAAAATTTATTTTCATTTTCATATTTAAAGAAATTAGATGAAGCGCATTTCATAGCTTATATTTCAAAGTAACATTTGCAGTGTGTTTGATAACGGCCATTTTAATATGCTTTTGTTGCATTTACATGGTTTTGACCAGCAGGTGTCACTAACATATGCTGTTTTCTGTAGGATTCGAAACAGTGAATCATTTTGCAAAGAAATTAATTCAATTGTTTGAAGCTTTGAAAGGAATAGTTTCTCCTATTACCAACCACAAGCTTTAGCGGTCGATATTTTTACTTAAAGTCTGCATGAAATCAAAATTTACAATGTTTATTTTGCAAGCTCACGTTATTTAAAGTGAATGATTAACTTTTAGTCCAATGAAAATGTTACTTTGTTTTGGTAATCATTAATGAAAGTCTGACCATTTGTTCCGCCTTTGGAGTCACGATCCTTTTGTTGACGTCAGCCTGAGAGTTTCTAAAGCAACTGTATATTAATACCCCCTCTTACCGTTAAGTTTGCTATGTGCAAAGAAAGCCCCATCATAACATCTGCCTTAAACCATTTTAAATACCTTAACTGTAAGCATGACAAATAACAAGACAGTCAACATACGTTCTTGTATGAGTTTCTGTAGGATCTTGACGAAAGTGCTGTCTCTGGCCGCTTCTAGTGGATCATCATTATCATCAGACGAGGACCAGCTGTAACCAATCAATCAATCAATGACTATTACAGCAAAGCAAAATCAAGCATAATTTAACGCTCATTTTATGATGCTCACCTCTCCTTCCAATCTTTCTTCAAGGCTTTACTGAAGATCTCTCGCTTTAGAGCATCAACATCAACGGCGTCCCCCTACAGAAGATGAATACACATTAGTAACATGCATGTCTGGGAATGTTTTTAAAGAGCCCCTATTGTGGATTTTTGAAAATGAGCTTCCATGCAGTGTGTAACACAGCTCTAAGTGAATGAAAACATCCAGCTGAGGTTTAAATCTAAAAGTGCAGCATGTTTAAAACTATTGATTCTTTAGCAAAATAGTCGACTCAGAGTCGAATAAACGAATCGAGTTGGGTTCGGATATTTTGTTTGATCGCATCGACGTCGATACGGTACATCACCAAATATGTACTTCCAGTTCCGTTAAAATGTGTACGGGCTTTCCCTCCACACTCTAGCGGAGGATCACGGGACTGATCATGAGGCGAAGATGACGATCACTGACAGATTGAGATTATGCTGCGGGGAATAAATGGTTAAAGGTAATTTTCACAACAATACCACAGTATAGCCAACCTACTGCTGTGTTTGTTCCTGTCATTTTTCAGATTTTTGATACAATAACCTACGCTGCAACGCGGGAATCATCGGCCGTTTGCTATTGGAGGAGCAGCAGAGACTATGGGACTTTGTCAGTAACTTTTACAATTCAAATGGACCAGTTTCTTCTCCTCTGGATCATAACATGTAAGTGTCATTAAAATTGTTGCCTCGTTTTGTGTAGTTTGCAAAATATGTGTTTAATTGTGTGTTATAAGTTGTAATCGCCCCGTGCGGCTTGTAATCACATATCAATTTTAGATCAGCGCTTGTACTGTATCTCTCAGGTTAAATCTGTAAGGGGCTGTTCACATATCGCGTCCAAAACCATGTTAAAAACGTGACGCGTGCTTCTTCCTTTACCGATTTAAATGCGTTTCTGAACTGGCGATCCTCTGCTGTCTGTCTTTGCTATGGCCACCATCAGCTGTTTCTACACACACGCGGCGCGGTCAGATTTCAAAATAGGTCAACTTCTGCCACTGTGTGGATTAATACTGAATGTGTGTCGTTGTTATTACTTGCATTGCTTTATTGCATCCCTGCATTGGGCTCTCACATACACTCTCTGGCTGCTATTTCAAAGCAATGGTGGGCTTTTCTCTCTGTCTTGTGCTGAATGCAGTCGACCAATCGCAACTGACTGGGTCATCGGACCAATCACCGCAGATTAGCTTTGCACTAAGGAGGGGTTTGGGAACAAATGAATCGCTGAATTATTCATATGGGAGTCGTTGGGATAATTAGGTCAAAATAAATGCAGATTATAAGACAATGAAAGTGTTTTTTGACCTTGCACGCATATCAGCATGTTGTTGGAGACCCCTAAAACCAAAATATGACCTTTTTTAATGCAAAATAGGGGCAAGATAATACAAGATAACATGTCACAAAATACACTTATCCACTTTGTGTTTATGCATTATAAACTCAACCAGTGGATTTTTGTATGGCTCTTTTGTCATTCATCGTCTACTATAGTTGTATATCCATATTGTATATTGCATGAAGCATCTTCATTTTTTAAGTGCATCATCCAGTATTTAAAATGCATTTTCTTTTTGATTAAATGGGATGCGCCTAATGCGTTTAAACATGTTAGCAACTTGCTAAAACAGGCAAGAAATTTGGTGACTATAATAAAACTTTCAGAATCCAAAACAATAACGCTGTGCTAAATCCTGCTATCAACAAAGTAAAATATGCTAATCATTTAAGCTAACAATGAGCCAAATATGCTTTTAATGACTTCTCTGAGTAGAAACATCCAACTTCAAGCTTTCCAAAGTTATTTTAAACATCTAGAAAAGGTTTGTCGAGCCATCATCAATGATATTAAGGGGATACTTCACTCAGAAAATAGAATTTACTCATCAAATTACTCTCCCTCAAGTAGTTGCAAACCTTTATACCTTTCTTTATTCGGTTGAACACAAAAGAAGGTATTTTGAAGAATGCTGAAAACCTGTAACCATTTACTTCCATAGCAGGAAAAACAAATAGAAGTTCCAACATTATTCAAAATATCTTCTTTTGTGTTAATTCAGGGTGAACTACCCCTTTAATGTGTTTTCAGCTACCTCAGCAATGTTAAACACACATTTGCTCAGACTGTTTTCATACATAATAGATATAAACCTCGGTCATTAAACAATTCAATTGAAACATTAAATATTGTCCATTATTTTCAGATACCTCCTCCAAGTACTCTAGCAGATCGAGAGCTTTCTTGAAGTCGTACTCGTTGGCTCCACGGTTCTCGTCGCAGATGTACAGCTGGACAGACAAAGTAAGAGAAATGAGGAAGAAACTCGAATGTAAAAGCTGCATTATTTCAGATGTTTACTCACACTAATGAGGTGTTGAGGGCTCAGTAAGGGCATGCTGTCTGGGTTCAGCTGCTTCTCCTCCAGCAGCTGTTTAGGAAGAGTCTCCTGATGAAGGAGAAACCTCTCCTGCTCCACAATGTCTACGTCAAAACAACAATTATAATTCAGTAAAAAATTTTTTTTTTTGTGGATTAAATGTTTGGTGGCTCAGGAGATTATATGAGGGATATGCAGGTCAGATTTTATTCGTGCTAATCGTTTGACCAGACAAGTGGAGTAAAAGTATCAGCCGTTCTGTCTGTCTGTCTGTCTGTCTGCCCGAGGATAAAATAAATGCTACAAGCTGCATCATTTGCTCCACATTTTGCTGACATACATTGAATAAAAAGACTTATAAATAAAATAAAAAGGAGTAATGGTCATTAAAGCAATTTTTAATTAGTTCAATTATGCTTTTTACATTCAACTTCCCTTGTTTCTAATGTTTAGAGCTAAATCATTTGAGAAATCGATATCTGTGAATTTTAAAATTTATTACTATTCAACCCTGCAGAAAACGCTTGGGTGCCTTTTTATTTTTTTCACTCACTTTGAGTGCCTTGGACTTAAGATTTCGTTGCTTATCTTCACCTTCCCCTGAAGCACTTTTTGTTTGATTTTGGATTTATATGCATTGCTATTCACTCTTGAATTGATTCTGTGTTTTAAACAGCAGATGGTGCTGTATGCTTAACAAACGGAAGTAGTGTGCTTTCATCCAACTTCTTACAAATACCACCTGAACCTAAAATAATTGAAAATAAAGCTAGGAAACATTTAAATGAATTACAGGAGTGTTCATAGTGAACTGTTTACATTAATCTTGTGACATAAAAGCCAACTTAGACTCAGTTCAAAACTAGCCTAGAGCACCGTCTGCTGTTCAAAACTAGCCTAGAGCGCTGTCTGCTGTTCAAAAGTAGCCTAGAGCGCTCTCTGCTGTTCAAAACTAGCCTAGAGCTCTGTCTGCTGTTCAAAACTAGCCTAGAGCGCCGTCTGCTGTTCAAAACTAGCCTAGAGCACCGTCTGCTGTTCAAAACTAGCCTAGAGTGCCGTCTGCTGTTCAAAAGTAGCCTAGAGCGCTGTCTGCTGTTCAAAACTAGCCTAGAGCTCTGTCTGCTGTTCAAAACTAGCCTAGAGCGCCGTCTGCTGTTCAAAACTAGCCTAGAGCGCCGTCTGCTGTTCAAAAGTAGCCTAGAGCGCCGTCTGCTGTTCAAAACTAGCCTAGAGTGCTGTCTGCGGTTCAAAAGTAGCCTAGAGTGCCGTCTGCTGTTCAAAACTAGCCTAGAGCGCTGTCTGCTGTTCAAAACTAGCCTAGAGTGCTGTCTGCTGTTCAAAACTAGCCTAGAGCGCTGTCTGCTGTTCAAAACTAGCCTAGAGCGCTGTCTGCTGTTCAAAACTAGCCTAGAGCACCGTCTGCTGTTCAAAAGTAGCCTAGAGTGCCGTCTGCTGTTCAAAACTAGCCTAGAGCGCTGTCTGCTGTTCAAAACTAGCCTAGAGCACCGTCTGCTGTTCAAAAGTAGCCTAGAGTGCCGTCTGCTGTTCAAAACTAGCCTAGAGCGCTGTCTGCTGTTCAAAAGTAGCCTAGAGTGCTGTCTGCTGTTCAAAACTAGCCTAGAGCGCTGTCTGCTGTTCAAAACTAGCCTAGAGCGCTGTCTGCTGTTCAAAACTAGCCTAGAGCACCGTCTGCTGTTCAAAAGTAGCCTAGAGTGCCGTCTGCTGTTCAAAACTAGCCTAGAGTGCCGTCTGCTGTTCAAAAGTAGCCTAGAGCGCTGTCTGCTGTTCAAAACTAGCCTAGAGCTCTGGCTGCTGTTCAAAACTAGCCTAGAGCGCCGTCTGCTGTTCAAAACTAGCCTAGAGCGCCGTCTGCTGTTCAAAACTAGCCTAGAGTGCTGTCTGCGGTTCAAAAGTAGCCTAGAGCGCTGTCTGCTGTTCAAAAGTAGCCTAGAGCTCTGTCTGCTGTTCAAAACTAGCCTAGAGCGCCGTCTGCTGTTCAAAACTAGCCTAGAGCGCCGTCTGCTTTTCAAAACTAGCCTAGAGCGCCGTCTGCTGTTCAAAACTAGCCTAGAGCTCTGTCTGCTGTTCAAAACTAGCTTAGAGCACCGTTTGCTGTTCAAAACTAGCCCAGAGCACCGTTTGCTGTTTAAAACAAGCCTACAGCACCATCTGCTTTTAAAAACTAGCCTAGAGTGCCGTCTGCTGTTCAAAACTAGCCTAGAGCACCGTCTGCTGTTCAAAACTAGCTTAGAGTGCCGTCTGCTGTTCAAAACTAGCCTAGAGCGCTGTCTGCTGTTCAAAACTAGCTTAGAGCACCGTTTGCTGTTCAAAACTAGCCCAGAGCACCGTTTGCTGTTTAAAACAAGCCTACAGCACCATCTGCTTTTAAAAACTAGCCTAGAGCACCATCTACTGTTCAAAACTAGCCCAGAGCACCGTTTGCTGTTTAAAACAAGCCTATAGCACCATCTGCTTTTAAAAACTAGCCTAGAGCGCCGTCTGCTGTTCAAAACTAAGCTCAGAATGGATTCAAAAGAGAATAGTGGTGCATTTAGAAAATCTCAGAATCAATAAGTAATCAAAATGATTTTTCACCACAGCTCTAGTAATGTTACTGTTTGGGCGTTAAATAGATCTGCAAAGTAACTGAGGCATCAGCTGTTAATGCTCCGCCCTCTTCTAAAAAACAGGGCGGGGAAGAGCGGCTCATTTGAATTTAAAGAGACACACACAAAAACTGATTTACAACATGGTATATAATTAAAGATTTGTGTGGTATTTTGACACCAGAGTCTTATATTAGATCTTGTACAAAGGAGCATTATGCGACTAGTAGCTCATATGAAAGTGCACTGCTTACCATTGAGCTGTCTGCGGTGTACGGGTTCAGGCATGTCCGATGCCAGAGCCGTGAGTTTGCTGAGGGCCAGCAGGGTCTTCTTCTTGCTGAAGTATCTGGTCTCCATGTTGGCCTGATTATATAGAGTACGATGGGCCTGTCGTGAAGAGAACAAGACATTGAGTATGTTTACATGAACACCAATACTCCAATTAGGGGTCGACCATGTAAACAGTGATTTCTGATGACCTTAATTGACTAGTCCTAAGTCATAATTGAACTAAACAGAAATGGAATTAAGACATGTGGAGTATTCCTGATTTACTCGCATTATTGAAGTGCAGTACAGACATGTAAACACCTACCAAATTATTACTGTTTTGTAGTACTTTTGCTACATTTTGCGACAGGACACACACACACGTACTGATGTCCATGTAAATATACTTATTGATAGATTTTATAATATAAGAGAAAGCATCTACATATTTATCAAATGCATGTATTTGTTGTTGTATTTACTCTCTGGTAATCCTGCACATGTATGTCATGCAGCCAGCTGAGGTGATCGTGGGCCTGCAGGAAGCTGGCTAGCTGTTGGTGCGTCGCCATTGGCTGAGAGAGCAGCTTCCCTCTCTTGCCTTTCTCCATGTACCAGCGGAACAGGAAGTCAGCAAAGTTCTACAGGATACAGAAAAGGCTGTGAGTAATGACATTTCCCACACAATAATTAAAATGGGACGATATTACAAAAATTCTGTTTGCAATGGTCTTTAATTTAACCATTATTTGAATATATCCTCTGTAACTCTGTAAACATCTGCTGATAATTCAATACAGTTCAAATATTTGGAGTCAATGCGATTTATTAAATCTATTTCGAGTCTCTTCTGCGCACTAGGCATTTATTTACTTAGTCAAAAATACAGTAATACTGAAGTATTATTACAATTGCATTACTTCAGTGTCACTTGATCCTTCAGAAATATTATAATTTGATGCTAAAATAGTCCTGATCATTTTTATTATTGAAAAAAAAGTGATTTTATTATTTTGTGAAAACTTTAGCTGTGTCCCAAATGGCACACTATACACTTACACACTCAACAGTATAGTATATGTATGTAGTGTCGTCCCAAATGGAATACTAATGGTTCTTTTTAACTAAGCGGAAATTCAAACCGTTTCCTGGATAACGTTTGACTGTTGCCTAATCAGTGAAATAAATGACCAAAGTACCAAATAATACCTGCCATGAGTATAACCGCATTCACCATCAGGAGGCGCTATAATCACTCTCCTAGGAGAATTTTTCTTTCGCAATTCAAAATAAATAAAGTAATCCAACATGTGCGCCCGATAGCTCCGCCCCTTCCGCTACGCATGCAAAGCTGCGGTTGTTGAGTGCGTAAAGTGTCCATCATTCCACATTTCATTTTACCAGTTGAATAAGTGAATCATCGGACTAATTAAAGTGCACTTATTATTTTTGGAGTTTTCAGTGTGAACGCACTGCTTACACTATTTATACTACAAAATGGCGTAGAATAGTGCATAAGTATGCGATTTCGGACGCACCTCATGATACGCTTTTTTGATATATGCTTCTTAGATAAGTAAAAAGTTCATAATAAAAGCATTTATTCAATATTTAAAATTAGTAATGTTGCCACTGTCACTTTAAAATAATATAAATGCATCCATGCTAAATAAAATGATAATTTCTTAAATGATAGACTTCAGTTTGTAAAGTGGCATGTGCTGGTGTTTAGTGTTGATGCGTGGTTTGTTTAGTCACCTGATCAGCGAATTTGACCATGTACTGCTGCAGTCGACTCTGGTTATCCGTCCGTTCACACAACTGCACCAATATATCAAAATCACAGTATTTTTCTGCCAGCGCTGCAACCCACTGATGCTGACCCAACTCCACTGCTCGACACAAAATCAAGACGCATACATTCAGGCCATTTTTTCACTCATTCTGCTCACTTGGACAAGCAATAATCCATTCATCACAATTCGAGAAATTATTCTGCATAATCTGAGATTTTCTGAATGCATTGTGTTTCTCTGCTAAATGTATTCTGAGCTTAGTTTTTACCAAACAGATGGCACCTTATGCTTTACAAACCTTGTACTCTTGTATACAGTACATGCCTCAGTCAAACAGACAAGAGCTTTAATTCATGACTAGCCAAGAGTGCCGTCTGCTGCTCAAAACTAGCCTAGCATAGAGCGCCATTAGCTGTTCAAAACTAGCCTGACTAGAACCCCATATGCTGCTCAAAACAAGCCTAGAGCGCCATCTACTGTTCAAAACAAGCCTGGCTAGAGCGCCTTCTGCTGTTCGAAACTAGCCTAGAGTGCCATCTGCTGATGATAACTAGCCTAGAGCATCGTCTGCTGTTAAACACTAGCCTAGTGCACCGTCTGCTGTTAGACACTAGCCTAGAGCGCCATCTGCTGCTTAAAACTAGCCTAGAGCATTGTCTGCTGTTCAAAACTAGCCTAGAGCACCATCTGCTGTTCAATACTAGCCTGGTTAGAGCACTGTCTGCTGCTCAACTAGCCTAGTGCGCAATCTGCTGCTTTAAAACTAGCCAACAACGCCAACTGCTGTTAAAAACTAGCCTAGAGCATCATCTGCTGTTTAAAACAAGTCTAGAGTGTCATCTGTTGAAAACTAGCCTAGAGCGCCATCTACTGTTCAAAACTAGCCTGGCTAAAGCATTGTCTGTTGCTCAAAACTAGCCTAAAGCACCATCTGCTGCTCAAAACTAGCTTAGAGCACCATCTGCTGTTGAAAACTAGCCTAGAGCGACATCTACTGTTAAAAACTAGCCTGGCTAGAGCACTGTCTGTTGCTCAAAACTAGCCTAAAGCACCATCTGCTGTTGAAAACTAGCCTAGAGCACCATCTATTGTTGAAAACTAGCCTAGAGCGCCATCTACTTTTCAAAACTAGTCTAGAATGCCAACTGCTGCTCAAACCTTGCCTGGCTAGAGTGCCGTCTGCAGCTCAAAACTAGCCTAGAGCACCATCTGCTGTTTAAAACTAGTCTAGAGTGTCATCTGTTGTTGAAAACTAGCCTAGAGCACCATCTACTGTTCAAAACTAGCCTTGCTAGAACACTGTCTGTTGCTCAAAACTATCCTGAAGCACTACCTGCTGTTGAAAACTGACCTAGAGCACCATCTATTGTTGAAAACAAGCCTAGAGCGCCATCTACTTTTCAAAACTAGTCTAGAATGCCAACAGCTGCTCAAAACTTGCCTGGCTAGAGTGCCGTCTGCAGCTCAAAACTAGCCTGGTTAGAGCACTATTAGCTGTTCAAAACTAGCCTAGAATGCCATAATGACTTCAAAACTAGCCTAGAGCATCATCTGCTGTTCAAAACTAGCCTAGAGTGTCATCTGTTGTTGAAAACTAGCCTAGAGCACTATCTACTTTTCAAAACTAGCCTGGCTAGAGCACTGTCTGTTGCTCAAAACTAGCCTAAAGCACCATCTGCTGTTGAAAACTAGCCTAGAGCACCATCTATTGTTGAAAACTAGCCTAGATCGCCATCTACTTTTTAAAACTAGTCTAAAATGCCAACAGCTGCTCAACTTGCCTGGCTAGAGTGCCGTCTGCAGCTCAAAACTAGCCTAAGGCGCCATCGGCTGCTCAAAACTAGCCTGGCTAGAGCACTATTAGCTGTTCAAAACTAGCCTAGAATGCCATAATGACTTCAAAACTAGCCTAGAGCACCATCTGTTGTTGAAAACTAGCCTAGAGCACCATCTATTGTTCAAAACTAGCCTAGAGCACTATCTGTTGTTGAAAACTAGCCTAGAGCACCATCTATTGTTCAAAACTAGCCTGGCTAGAGCACTGTCTGTTGCTCAAAACTAGCCTAAAGCACCATCTGCTGTTGAAAACTAGCCTAGAGCACCATCTGCTGTTGAAAACTAGCCTAGTACACCATCTATTGTTGAAAACTAGCCTAGAGCGCCATCTACTTTTCAAAACTAGTCTAGAATGCCAACTGCTGCTCAAAACTTGCCTGGCTAGAGTGCCGTCTGCAGCTCAAAACTAGCCTAAAGTGCAATCAGCTGCTCAAAACTAGCCTGGCTAGAGCACTATTAGCTCTTTAGAACTAGCCTAGAATGCCGTAATGACTTCAAAACTAGCCTAGAGCACCATTTGCTGTTTAAAACTAGTCTAGAGTGTCATCTGTTGTTGAAAACTAGCCTAGAGCACCATCTACTGTTCCAAACTAGCCTTGCTAGAGCACTGTCTGTTGCTCAAAACTAGCCTAAAGCACCATCTGCTGTTGAAAACTGGCCTAGAGCACCATCTATTGTTGAAAACTAGCCTAGAGCGCCATCTACTTTTCAAAACTATTCTAGAATGCCAACTGCTGCTCAAACTTGACTAGCTAGAGTGCCGTCTGCAGCTCAAAACTAGCCTAAAGCGTCATCGGCTGCTCAAAACTAGCCTGGCTAGAGCACTATTAGCTGTTCAAAACTAGCCTAGAATGCCGTAATGACTTCAAAACTAGCCTACAGCGCCATCTGCTGTTAAAACTAAGCTCGGAATCAATTACAGACAGAATTGCAACACATTCCATAAATCTAAGAAACAATCCAAGAATCGCAATGAAATTAATAACATCCTGTTCTGTAGGGCTAGGATGATTCAAGTCCTGAAAAATGATCATGCTTATTTTCATGGTAAAGTGCTTATGAATCAGCCATGTGAACTCACGGAGTGGCTTAAGTAGCTCTGAGCGTTTCTGTGTGTACTCGTTTTCCAGCGTGTCGTATCGCTCCTGCTGTCCGGCGCGCCGCAAAGACGTAAGCTGAGCCACGTAACCACTTAGCAGAGAGTCCAACAGCGCCACCAGCTGCTCACAAAGGACACTGCGCAGCTCTGCATCTGCGTGAGGATACGCCGCCCGCAGGATTAGCTCGTGCTGCCGAGAGATGACGCTCCGAACTCCACCGACTCCTCCAGAGGCTGCAGGGATAAAATATGAAGTCTATACTGATGTAAAGTCAGAATTTTTAGCCCCCCTGTATATTTTTTCACCAATTTCTGTTTAGAGGAAAGAAGACTTTTTTTTTCCAACACATTTCTAAACATAATAGTTTTAATAACTCATTTCTAATAACTGATTTCTTTTATCTTTGCCGTGATGACAGTAAATAATATTTGACTAAATATTTTTAAATGTCACTAAATGTCACTTTAAGCTGATTACTAAAAGGCTTAACTAGGTTAATTAGGCAAGTCATTGTATAACAGTGGTTTGTTCTGTAGACAATCGAAACAAAATATTGCTTATAATATTGACCTTAAAATGGTTTTAAAAAATTTAAAAACTGCTTTTATTCAAGCCGAAATAAAACAAAAAAGGCTTTCTCCAAGAGAAAAAATATTATAGGAAATACTGTGAAAATTTCCTTGCTCCGTTAAACATCATTTGGGAAATATTTGAAATAAAATAAAAATATTTAGAGGGCGACTAATTCTGACTTCAACTATAATTATTGCTCTTGTGATCAGAAAAACAGCATAGAGGGTGCTCAGATGTACCTGTCCACGGGACGTACTCGGGCTCAGGGCTGCAGTTTTCTGGCCCTCTGTACAGAGATGCTTTGGTCTCTCTGAATTGTGCTGCTGCTTGAAGCATATCCTACCACATTAAAAAAAGAGAATTTAAAGGGGAAATGAAGCACTCAGTCAAGTTTACCTTATTTTGTACATTGTATTCCACTTTAATGAAAATATAATAAACAAACTCGATTAATGTAACCATTTAGCAGAAAATGGCATGTTTTACTGTAGATTTTAGACCTAGGGCGCCGCCATCTTGGAATATCGCTGTGTCTGACGTCACGGGGTTGGTTTGCGGTGATGAGCTAAACGGACACAATAGAAGTAAAGGAGTGAACGCGGAGACTGGACAGCCTAATTTAACCCAATGCGTGAAGTTGTGGGCGTGGAGCTGCTGCAAATACAAGCATCAGATGTGTGTCTAATATAAAAGTATATAAATGTATTCTACTTTCCTTTTTTTCTCATTTAATCACCGATCATTTGATGCACTTTGATTCACTCTCTGTATTACACTGCCTGACTGGGTTTCAAACGTGACTGTAACGGACTAAACACGGACACTGAACAGCCTAATTTAACCCAATGCATGAAGTTGTGGATGTGCATCACAGAGCTGGTGAAAACACAACAAATACAAGCATTTAAGTGTCTTGAGTTGTGTATTTTTCTTTTGCTAATACCTCTCGTTTGATGCGCTGTGGTCAACTCTTTCACGCTGCTCCAGCAGCACTGCCTGACGAGGGGATTTACATTCAGACTAATGCAATGATTAAAATCATACATGACTTCATGCTTTACTAAGTCACGTATGTGTGGATTATATCAAGACATATTCTCTTCTCAAGTCGATCAACTCGATCTCTCAACATGTATGAAGGATAAAAACCTGCCATAAGAAACACCGCGCTGATCTGAGTTTGGTTTGAACACGAGCAGAGGCGAGGGGGTGTAGCGGTGAAAAGTGAAAGAACCCGCCCCCATGACGTCAGTAATGATTCACTCTCCCAATAGTGTGGTTTTCAACTAGGTCCGGTGTAAGCGTCATGGGGGCGGGTACTTTCACTTTTCACCGCTACACCCCCTCGCCTCTGCTCGTGTTTAAACCAAACTCAGATCAGCGCGGTGTTTCTTATGGCAGGTTTTCATCCTTCATACATGTTGAGAGATCGAGTTGATGGACATGAAGAGGGAATATGTCTTGACATGATCCACACAGACGTGACTTAAAGCATGAAGTCATGTATGATTTTAATCATTGCATTAGTCTGAATGTAAATCCCCTCGTCAGGCAGTGCTGCTGGAGCAGCGTGAAAGAGTTGACCACAGCGCATCAAACGAGAGGTATTAGCAAAAGAAAAATACACAACTCAAGACACTTAAATGCTTGTATTTGTTGTGTTTTCACCAGCTCTGTGATGCACATCCACAACTTCATGCATTGGGTTAAATTAGGCTGTTCAGTGTCCGTGTTTAGTCCGTTACAGTCACGTTTGAAACCCAGTCAGGCAGTGTAATACAGAGAGTGAATCAAAGTGCATCAAATGATCGGTGATTAAATGAGAAAAAAAGGAAAGTAGAATACATTTATATACTTTTATATTAGACACACATCTGATGCTTGTATTTGCAGCAGCTCCACGCCCACAACTTCACGCATTGGGTTAAATTAGGCTGTCCAGTCTCCGCGTTCACTCCTTTACTTCCATTGTGTCCGTTTAGCTCATCACCGCAAACCAACCCCGTGACGTCAGAGACAGCGATATTCCAAGATGGCGGCGCCCTAGGTCTAAAATCTACAGTAAAACATGCCGTTTTCTGCTAAATGGTTACATTAATCGAGTTTGTTTAATATATTTTCATTAAAGTGGAATACAATGTACAAAATAAGGTAAACTTGACTGAGTGCTTCATTTCCCCTTTAATCATTTCACAAACTCACAGAGAAGGAAGATGCAAAATGTTCTTTCAGATTTCATGAATTTAAAATAAATAATGTCCATGTATATTAGCATTAAGGCATTTTAAGACAAAGATGTGACAAGATCTTTAAATAACATATTTTTTAAATAATTGATTGAAATGATTTTTAATATTTTATTAATTTAGTATGACATACCAGTTAAAATATCTTAAATAATTAGTACATTTAGAATATATTTTATAAACTCACAGAAACTGCAAGGCATTTTTTGGCATGGGCAGTACGATCGCCTCACAGCAAGAAGGTCGCTGGTTTGAGTCCCGGCTGGGTCAGTTGGCA
Organism: Danio kyathit; assembly: GCA_903798195.1. Lineage (NCBI taxonomy): Eukaryota > Metazoa > Chordata > Actinopteri > Cypriniformes > Danionidae > Danio > Danio kyathit. The sequence continues at coordinate 67,307,012 of LR812519.1, read as the reverse complement.
TTTCTGTGTGGAGTTTGCATGTTCTCCCCGTGTTGGTGTGGGTTTCCTCCGGATGCTCCGGTTTCCCCCACAGTCCAAACACATGCCGTACAGGTGAGTTGAATAAGCTAAATTGGCCGTAGTGTATGTGTGTGAATGCAAGAGTGTATGGGTATTTCCCAGTGTTGGGCTGCAGCTGGAAGGGCATCCGCTGCGTTAAACATATGCTGGATTAGTTGGCGGTTCATTCCGCTGTGGCAACCACTGATTAATAAAGGGACTAAGCCGAAAATAAAATAAATGAATGTCTATGTATATTAGCATTAAGGCCATCTCTAGGAAAACATTTTAAGATTGATATTTGATTGAAATTATTTTTAATAGTTTATTAATTTAATATGATTACTGATTATTTTAGATACTTGGTACAAGTTAGAACATAAATATGCTTAATTTCTACATAAATCTATATGTTATGCTGAATGACAATGGGACATTATTTCACCCATGTTCATTCATTTTCTTTTTAGCTCAGTCACTTTATTAATCAGGGGTCGCCACAGCGGAATGAACCGCCAACTTATCCAGCATATGATTTACGCAGCGGATGCCCTTCCGGCCACAACTCAGCACTGGGAAACACCCATACACTCTTGCATTCACATACACACTCATACAATACGGCTAATTTAGTTTATTTAATTCACCTATAGCGCATGTCTTTGGACTGTGGGGGAAACCGGAGCACCCGGAGGAAACCCACGCCAACATGGGGAGAATATGCAGAAATGCCAACAAGCCCAGCTGGGGCTCGAACCAGCGACCTTCTTGCTGTGAGGCGACATTGCTACCCACTGCGCCACCGTGTCACCTTTACCCATGTTTTTACATTTTATTGTCTCAATAGTTATAAAATGTCCTTATATAATATTGTAAAGTAAATTGCAAAATCATTAGAAAAGTGAATATGCTGAGTTATTCCCAGAAAAAGAAAAATAATAATAATAAATAGATAAATATTATTGTATTTGTAAATGTATTTAGTTTATTAATGTATTAAATTGACAGTAAAGACATTCATAATGTTAGAAAAAACATCTTTCAAATAAGGCTGCATTTACACTGCATGGTTCAAGTGACTCAATTCCAATTTTTTTGTCATGTGGCACAGATTGGATACAGCCCATGAAAAAAAAAAATCACATGGATTCTGATTTACTCAGATCAGATTCAGGCCTTGTTCACATGTGGAAATTTATCCGATATGAATCGGATCCGTCCCTTCGTGTCGGCAGTGCAAGCAGAAAGATCGGATTTTCATCTGTCAATGCGAGTTGTGCATCATTAAAAACCATATCGAATGACGTCAAGTCTGACACTTTCATTTCAGAACAGACTTCAGCACAGTCCTAAACCTTAAATCTCATACACAAAGACTGAAAAAGCTTTTATATTGTCATATAGCACAAGTATTTAAGCATGTTTAACGAGAGAGAGCGCAATATCCACCACGCAACCAATATAAACTGTTGCATACGTCAAGTGCATAAATCACGCCATGGACATGACATTAAAATGCCCACTGGTTTAAAAAGGCCTAGATTAAAAGAAGATGGCCAAATGAGATCTTTTCTGTCATCAACTACAGTAAAACAACTTGTCAAAAAGAATTGTTAAAAAAATGAAACCCTGCAAACAGATTAAATACAGGAACGGAGAAAAGAGCGCTCTTTTATTATCAGCTGTCAGTCAGCGCCCGCTCTTTTTTTTTTCCTGGTCATTGCGTCTTTGCCGTGTGCTGTGTAAATGCAGACAATCAGATACGAGTTACTTTTAAAAGATGATGTAAGCAGGTCAGCAAAAAAATTCAAGATACAGTCACAAAATCGAAATTGATCATCAAGATCTGCAGTGTAAATGCAGCCTGAATGCATCTTATTTGTTTTTATATTCTAGCTGCAACGAATCCTGAAACGATTATCCCAGTTTCCAAACTCTATATTCTACTAAAAAAAGAAAGAATGACTGGATTGTTGATTAAAGGTCATAAATTAATAAACAGGTGAAAACGTGCTGCACACCTTGATGATGTCATTAACGCTGAGCACCACCTCGCCCCATCGAGCCGCGTCCGGATGCTCTTTCAAAGCTTTCTCCTCCTCATCCAGCAGACACTCGAAGATGGAGGAGATCTGAGAAACCTGCAGACACAAGCATGAGATTAATCACGGAGAAACATCCACCTCTTTCCTGCATCCAATAATGCTTTTGCGTAAATTATGGAAGTAAAACATTTAGTCAAGTGTTTTAAAAATAATCGAGTACAATGTGCTGTCATTATACTCTTCACTGTTCATCCATTAAGGACACAAGAATGCATATTGAGAAACAGCCATAGTCTCTCACCTCTCTAAAGAACACGTCTGCTGGCGTCAGGTTGTTCGGAGTGTCTGTGCTGTTCTTCTTCAATGCTGTCTGGATGGCTGTGTTCACCAGTTCGGGATGTTTGGCATGATGGTTCTTTAGCACAATGGCGGCCGAGAGCTTCTCTGCATGTTCACAGAGCAGGAGTCGGGTCGCCATTGGGCACGAGCGCACCTTTGTGGAGGTGAGACGGTCTAGAAGGCCCGTCTATAAAGCAGACAGAGAAAACACATTGCTAGATGGCGTCTGAAGGATGATTTATAGATTGTGTGGTAGAGCTGCACGATATTGGAAAAATCTTATATTGCGACGTTTTATTTTTAGGCAATAAATAATGCGATATGAATACAGTTTGCAAGATGGTTTGAATAGCTCTATTTGACGGTTTTCTGGGGAGTCTAACAGTATTCAGGTACAGAAATTGAAAATTCACAATGCAAAAAATGCTTTTCTTACTTTGCTTTGTCTCGTTTCTAGTCCAAATATCTAAAAATTCTTATATCAAGTAAAAATATTGTTTGGTTTTTGTTTTTAAGTAAAATTATCTTCCAGTGGGGAAAGTAAAAAAAAAAATCTTGTTTCAGAGTATATACAGGAATCAGAGCGTGAAATTCAATACCTTTTAAGACTCTTTCCATACATTTTAAGACCGTATGACTACTTTAGGTTTCAACTGGAAACACTAGTGAGATTTTAACTTACAGTATATTTACTAAATATTAATGTAAGAAACTAATCCAAAACCAAACATTATTCATATACTGAATAAAAATCTATTAAATCTAGATAATTCAGCAGGTTGGCGCCTATAGAAGTGCAGAAATCAAAATTTAAAAATGATATTTAACTTAATACCTTGCAAAATAGCATTTAATACTTTTTAAGGGGCTTAAATTTCTCTACATTGATTTATCAATTTTAATACTTTTTAAGACCCCGTGGACACCCTGTGTTTTAGCTTTGAAATGTAGATATTTGGACTAGAAACAAGACAAAAATTCTAAGCAAGAATTTTGTTGTTGTTGCAGAACTCGTATAAATTCCATATAAATACAATTCTGTAGCTCCTGGTTAACTATAATTCAGATTAAACTTTGCATATCTTGTGATGTGACTATTGCAAATGTGCACATTGCGATATCAATGCGGAAATAACATATTGTGCTGATTGAGGAACCTGAAGCAGGAAGTCCATGAGGCAGCGGTGAGCCTTCATCTTATCCTCTAACTGATGGAGCAGAATCAGGGACGTCAGTGTGAATCCAGCGCCCTCTACAGGACAAAACATGCACAATCATGTATAAAAAATGACCAAATTGAACTACTTTAACCTTTGGATTTAACATTTTCTCCCGCTTAAGCCTAGTCCCAGACTGAAATGAAATTCTGAGCGGTTTCAACTGAATGAAACCTGCACTGACTGATCTTAAAGTATATCAGTGCCTTTTTTTGTCTCAAGAAAGGCATTTTTATACAAATTATAAAAGTATAATTAAAAAATCTCCTAATTAACCTATAGCTTAACCCTGGCCTGTTCTAAGCCCTGTCTGGAAACCGATGCCTTTAATGCCGAGTTCAGACTGCATGATTTTAGCCCTAATTTTGACTTGCAGACAGGTTTTGATAAATCGCAGACAAATGCCTGAAATCACTAGCAAATCGGTGCTTGTTCATGCGAGTAACAATCAAAGACATGATCTGAGAGAATCGCAGGTGAGTCGCCGTTGCCCATGAGATATTTGCCATGCTAAATACCTGGAGCTGTCTGCGATTCAAAAGTTGACTGAAAATAACATCGGCGATTACCTACACCCAACGAGAGAGCAGCATCCACTAGTATGGGTACCTGCAAGCTAGCGGGAGGTTGGGGGAGAAGTTAAAAGCGCTCATTTTCAGTTTATTTGGACCCAAGAAATGGAGGAAAACTAGTGAAAATTTGGCAGGAGCACCCGTGTTTGTGATCTGAGCAATACCACAACCGGGTCAAAAAATAAAATTTCGACTAGAAACTACACAATTTACACACAAAAACTGATAAATTATTAGAAACAAATAAATAAAACTACAAAAAATATATATATATATTTTGTAAAGGACATTGTATTTACATATTATAGACTTTAGCCAAATAAGTTATTTTGTCAATTAAACAATAATTAACATTATTATTATTATTATCACCATCATCTGAAAGAATTAAAACACTTTTTGGCAAATAATAATACAAGTAACAGTGTTCATAACATTTTGTTAGTATTTAAATAATAATAGCATCTATACTAACATTTTCCAGATAATAATTTAGCATTGCCATTCACATATATGGAAATTATTACTAGTAGTATTTAATAGTTCTAATTATATTATTACTAACAGTAGGGTTGGGCCGATAGACGATGTCATCGTCCATCGCCGATGGCTGATAAACTTCACGATGCTCGTGATCCATCGCCCCGCCCCACATGTATATTGATATATAACTTATTATTTGCATGTCATCTTAATAGCAATAACGGTATTTTCATGAGCTGTGTTATATTATAGCTGCTGTTTGCACTGTCAGCATGGTGAGGATTAAATACATCGTGAGGATTATACAGCTCCTCTCGCGCTTAAAATGTGTAGATTCAGTGGCAAACGCTGTTACCTGCAAACCCCGTCCCACAGACCTTACAGTGAATGGATATTTTCATAGCGGACTTAAAGCCACTGGAAGTCTTTTATCCACTCTTGGAAAACTGTAAATGGTGGATTAACATTCAGCACATGATCACTAATAAGATGTGCCATTATTTAACTTTAGGTGGTTTCTAAAACTAAATCTGTCAGTGTTATTTTCATTCTCTCATCTTCAGCGCGTCACATTTCCGCGGCTGTAGCTCCTGTCATGTGAAGGCAGAAGGCATTGACTGAGTGATTGACAGCTGATATTAACCAATCCATTCGCGTTCAGTTCTAGCGCAGTGCGCCAATAGGCAGAGCACAAAGGCGGGGCAAGCATTCCGGGCTTTTTTACTTCAGCAAGTTCACATGACAACTGTTTTAATCTGTTCCTGAGCGCTGCGTTTGGCGTCTTTAGGTGCAAAGATGCATTCTGCATAAATGTCTCCTAAATCCGCGCATGCGGTGAGGATTTTACAGTGAAAACAGGTCGCACGGTAAAAATGCTATGCACTAGCACAAATGCTTTCAAATACATATTTTAGGTCGCATAAAATATCAGTCGCAAGTGTGACCAAAACGGTCAAGCCCTAGCATCTTTACTTGTTATTATGTCCTCATAATAATAATAAAATAAGGAAGTTATCATTAATCACAATAAATTACAGTGAACTCCAAACGAACTCTCGTCTCCGCCACCTGCTGTGGGGAAAAGCCATTATAAGGACATAAATCACTCCGCCTGATCATGCCAGAGTCCCGCGGAAAAAAAGTGATTGACAGGTGGTAATTTGTGTATAACTTTATTTATTTTTGGTTTGGTCATAGGTAAAGCAAAGACCATGTGGGTCAGGTAGTGAAAACGATAGGCTACAATTATTAAATTCGTTATGAATTAATTGATATTTTACAACAAAGACCCCCACCCTGCCTACAACGACGATACCATCGTCCATCGCCGATGTTCACATCAGACATCGTACGATGCCAAATTTGTCAACATCGCCCAACCCTAACTAACAGCGATATCATCATAGCCGGCCCTTCCTATAAGCGAACTAAGCAGCTGCTTAGGGCTCCGCCGCCACTAGGGGGCCCCCACAACCCGCTAGTGGTGCAAGCCGCTTCCTTGCTGAAATAATTTTTATTTCCATTTTACAAATTATCTTCATTGACAGTGCTTTAGTGCTTAAATATTTATAAATTTTCACTGAAAAGAAAAAAAATCATAACTTTATTAAAGTTAAAAATTGTTTTTGTGTTAAAGTCACGTGATCAACAGGAAGCTCGCAGCATCTCATTTCTCATATGCATCGTGTTCTTGACGTTCGAGTTTGTTCTTGCAAAGAAAACCTGCAAGACCGACCGTTCACCACAAGAACACGAGCCTGTGCACGGACACAGCCACCATGACCTTTGCTTCATTGCCTGCTATTATCTACCTGATTTATTTTGGAAATTGGACAGCGAAAATGAGACGAAACTAACGTTCTTCTGACGACGAGAACAGACAGCACAAAATCATTTTAAGCATCACTTTTAAGGGCTGATGATGTTAAAGACATAATCTAGTAGCACATTTATTGAAAATCGGCAATTACAGATTAGTAAACGTCGTCTACTTATATGAAATATTTAATTTTTTCCTGGTTTTACAGACCCGCTTTTAGTCTAAAACGCATTTTACTGAAATGCAATATTGAAGTGTCTTTCACTGACATATTTTGCACATTGGTAATATTGTTTGATGAGACATGTTTATAAAAGTTATGTCCTAATTGAATTAATTATAGTTAATATAAGCTCTGGATTCTGCATCTCAAATGTAAGGAACAGGGAAGGAGACTGAAGGGAATAATAAAGTTTGTGTTTGTGTATCAACATTAACCCAGTATTTGTTGCTTCCCTTTTTCAATATTTTTTATATGAATAATTTTCATATTTACTTTATATTATTTGCTTATTAGTTTTATTATTTATGAATCAATCTTTGCATTAATATTAATTGTTTTGTTGTTGTTTTCTTGAGTTTTTAGTGAGTTCAGAATGTATATTTTATCACTAAGCAGTACATTTTCACTTTTGGCTAATTATTGCTCGCTGTCTTTCATTGCAGGATTTTTACTTGTAAAATTTATTAAAAAAAAAAAAAAAAAAAAAACCTAGAATCTTTTATAGAATCTTCAATCTGTTTGCCAAATTAATAAAATATGTTTTAAACAGAAGGATGCAAAGTAGGAATCACTGGTCCCTTTATTAAAGATAGTTGACAAAAACAGTGCTGTTTTAAAATGTCCAAGTCATTCAGAGAGTTATTAAGTAGAAGAAATCAGGCTTTACTTTTCAGTTTCATTGATTGTATTTAATAAGCAATAAAATAATTGTGGGCCAGTTTGCAATGGCAATATTCCACTATTTAGAGCAAGGTAGGGCCCCCAAAATCATTCTGCTTAGGGTCTCTAAATGTACAGGGCCGGCCCTGGGTATCATAGTACTTATATTTTTTTCAATATACAAAATAAATCCTATTTTTCATATTTCACAGCATGAATATCTTCTTAATTTATGTGCATGAACTCAGGATGATTTCAAGCTTTCAAAGATATAATTAATGAGGCCAAAAATGTAATTGTGTGCTCATGTCTCACCATCAGGAACAGACTCGGCCCAGCGAGGGTCACATGCAGGATAATCATCCACCAGATCCAGATCTATCTGAGTGACCACAGTATCCAGATCAGCAGATCCTTCTCCATCACTGGGGAAAAGCTCATCCACCATACTCTGAGCTCCCACCAGATCATGACTGCAGATTAAACACACAATCACCATCATCATCAGTGAGTTACTGACCTCACAACAAACACAGAGCAGATTTGTTTGTTTATTTATTGCCACATCGCCATCATATGCCTATTTCATGGCAAGATTAATATAGATAAACGCATATGACATAATAATAACAACAACAAGGTAACACTTTACAATAAGGTTGTAATAGAAAATGCGGTAACATTTTAGTTCAGGTCACAATTCATGCTATTTATTACTGGCTTATTACCTGCCTATTATAAAGATATTAACGGTTCATTAGTAGTTATAAAGTAGGATCTTATTCTATATCCCTAATCCTACCCAAAACCTAAACCCAACTTCTACCTTACTAACTATTAATAAGCAGCTCATTAGCAGCTTATTAAGCTAGTAATAGTTAATGGTTTGTTAATACCATGAATTAACCTAAACTAAAAAGTGTTACCAATAGTGCATTCACTAACATAAACAATGAACAATACATTACAGTATTTGTTTATGTTAGTTCATTCTTAGTTCAAGTTAACTAACTAATGTTAACAAGCATGAATTTGGATTTTTAATAATACATTAGTACATGTTGAACTATGATTAAAGAGCCCCTATTATTGGTTTTTGAAAATGACCTTCCAGGTAGTGTGTAACACAGCTCTAAGTGAAGTGAAATATCCAGCTAAGGCTTAACTCTGAAAGTGGACAGTGTTTAAAAATATTGATTCATTTATAAAAGAGTCGACTCCTAGTACTTTAAATGAATCGTCTTGATAACGAGTCTTTAGCCGTTTCGGCATGACATGGATACGAAACTTAAGCCCCGCCCAGTTGTTGCGCGTGCAAACTTAAATAACTAAATAAAAAATTGACATTACAAACTAGGGATGCTCCGATCGATCGGCCAGAGATCAGTATCGGCCGATAATCACATTTTATGACTCGATCGGTACTCGCCAATCTGGCCGATCTCATGAACCGATCACAGGTGTCTGTTTACGAGTTTATATGCAGAGGAACCAGACATGCTAGTTGGAGAGAAAATATTGGAATGGTCTTGCATGTGTTTAGACCTTTTTACATATATAAGAACTGAGAGTTCTGTGTTTTTGACAATATTGCAAGTTCACTAAAACCTGGCTGAAATACAATTAAAAACGTAAAAAAAAAAAAAACGTTTTAATTGAATATTTCATAATATACCTTTTTGTAATATACTTACTGCAATAAATAAATATATATTTATAGATGTGCATTTTAACATCTTATGCATCAAATATGTACTTTTTCTTGATTGAGACATGTCGAATTCTTCTTCCATCATTTGCAATGTTTTCAAATTGCTTTGTTGGTTGTTTTTCTTACCATTTTTTTGTATCGGTTTTATCTATTATTTTCTGTAAAGTTGCTTCTGACCATGACAGGTCCACACTAAATGGTTATAAGAGACATGTTTGAGGGATTATATGCAACATTCTTCATTTATTCTCTGAGGTGTAAGGCAAGATCTCCACTTAATTATCATACTTAGGGGGAAAATGTGCTCCATGTATTATAAAGCTTGAAGCATCAGAATCTGTACTCAGTATTGGCCGATCACCATCACAAAGAATCGGTACTTGGTATCGGCTGCAAAAATCTTGATCGGAGCATCCCTATTACAAACATTAGTTATGATTTTTCAGTCCAATGTTTGATAAATAACTTCAAATTCTTCCATTTAAAGTGCTCTCAGTATATAAATATTGTCTAATAGCGTTTAAAATGTAAGCAGAGAGCAGAATCTGACCGGCAGAACTGCAGGAACGCTTGCTTCAGAAGTTTGGTTTTGTCCTCCTGGGCCACCATGTCTATTTTGGGTGGAGTCTCTAATGGAGTGCCCTAAAAAAAATGTAATTAATTAGAGGTAAAACAATATGTTGTACAATGTGAACTGCATAACAAGACAAATATGTATGCAATTATGTAATAAATAGCAAACAGTATATTTGTTTGAGTTTGTGATTTATGTATTTGATTTCTCTATATGAAAATTCTCAGCTTCTCTGGATTTATTAGCTATTAGGGTTTGAGTAAAATGTCAATCATTTTTATTTAATGATTTTAATCAATGTCAAATTTAAATTATTTCAAATATTTGCAAAGTTCTGTTGTGCGATTATTATTATTTTTTTTTTAATAACTAAATTAATTTCTCCAGAAGAAAAACAAATGACTATATTTTATAGTTTATAATGTGGAACAAATGCTATCAGTAGTTTACAGAATAAAGCACAAATTACATTTTACTCAAACACATAGCTATATATATATATATATATATATCAAAAAACCAGTGAAACTGAAAACTTTAAAGTGGTCTTTTAACTTTTCCCACCACTGTATGTAATGTAATGTAATGTAATGCAATGCAATGCAATGCAATGCAAGTTATAGAAACCTCAGGTCCAGGTCCAGCCACTGAAGTGCAGAGCGAGTCCTCCATGGTCTCGGGCAGAAGAGAAGCAGTTTCTCTGGCTAAAACAGCAACCAGTCCACTGTTCTGAGAGAAAAACACCGGCAGAGCAGCACAGACCCCACCGCCACGCACACGATCACCTAAAAAACACACACAAAACACCCACAACAGCTACAGTAAGTACAGTTTATTTATAAAGCACATTCATCTTAAGCTTTGCACTGATCAAATAAAAGCAATACAATTCAAAAATAACAATGAAAGTAGTAATAAAGTAATAGTATTAAAGGGATAGTTCACCCAAAATGACAACTGTGTCATTATTTACTAAAATTCAGCTTTGAATCACAGGAATGAATTACATTTTAAATATATATATTCAAATAAATATTTTCTTTTATTATTAAATAAATGCATCCTTAGAGAACACAAGAGAAATTAAACATTAAAACATTTTAATTATTACAAACTTGACCTGCAGTCTACAAACTGAAGGAACTATTTAAAGGGACAGTTCACCCAAAAATTCTAATTCTGGTTACTCATTTTTAACCTTTACAAGATTATTTCTTCTTTTAAATCACAAAACAAGATATTTTTAAAAATGTTGGAAACCTGTAACCATTGACTTCAATAGAATGTTTTTGTTCAATATGTGGTTACACAACAAAAAATTGGGTGAACTATCCCTTTAACAACTCAATACACATAGAAGATTGATACGCTGGGAAAGTGATAGAATAAAAATGTGTCTCAAGTCTGGACTTAAAAATATAGAGAGAAGAAGCACTAATAATAAAGACAGGAGCAGCTGAGGGTCAAACCTGGAGAGCTGAAGAGGATTTTCTCCTCTGAGAGTCCCACGCGTCCAGCTCCGGTGCTGCAGGCGAACACCAGCTCCTCATTATAGAGATACGCAGCCGGACTTGACGGATCGGGCAATACCAGACGTGTCTTCAGCAGCTCCTCCTCGCTCTGACAGAGAAAATCATAGCAAAAATGAGCCATATAGATTTTTGGTCCCACTTTATATTAAGTGGCTTTAACTACTCTGTACTTACATCAACTTATAAATACAATGTACTTAAAGGTGCTGTATGTACGTTTTTGACTCTTCTAAAGCATAAAATACCATATGTTTGCAGATATTTAAGAAATCTAAAAAAAAAAACAATGCCTGACAACAAACAATCTGAAGTCAGATATTCTGCTTTGAAAATTTGAGTTACGGTTCCTTTAACCCGAAATTATTTACAGATATAATTGCATGCATGTATTAATACAATGTAAAAACATGTATTTACGCAATAAGTACATTGTAACAAATTATTAATTTCAGTGTAAGCATTTGTAACGGAGGCCAGCTAGTAAGTGCTGTGCAGGTAAACCTCACTCCTCTGACCTTTAAAAGGTGCTCTAGCGACAGACGCTAGAGGCCATGGTCTTTAGCCTCCTTGGTAGAGCAACCGACTCCCATGCGGAAAGTCGCCGGTTCGATACCAGCTCGGAGTGGGTTGGGTGGCGTAGGGGTTACATTGGTGCCGTGACCCGAATGGGAGTGAGGTTTAGGGGGGTAAGTGTAACGGAGGCCAGCTAGTAAGTGCTGTGCAGGTAAACCTCACTCCTCTGACCTTTAAAAGGTGCTCTAGCGACAGACGCTAGAGGCCATGGTCTTTAGCCTCCTTGGTAGAGCAACCGACTCCCATGCGGAAAGTCGCCGGTTCGATAACAGCTCGGAGTGGGTTGGGTGGCGTAGGGGTTACACATTTATATAAACTTCCCATCGTTAAATGTCTGCCAAATATAAATGTATAAAAACTAAAATTACAACGTGTACCTGGAATGGTGGGTTGTATTTGGTGACCTCCACTGTGAGCAGGTCTGGCGACGGCACTATGCTTTCTGCAAGCGTGACCAGACAGAAATACGCCACGCATGGAGTATCGCCCGGATACCAGGCGGCTGCTAGCACCACCAGCCCCGCGCTAGAGAAACACACAGCGCAAGAAAGAGCCATTACCGTATATGCATTACAGTATAAAACGAACGTGATTATTCACCATCATTATTACACACTCACTTGCTGTGCTGCATGTCCAGATACAAGACGTTCACTCCTTTCTTGATCTCCGAGTAGTTACTTTCTGAATCCTAGAAGACCAATGAAGGATATCACACACAAAATAAACAAGTTTTTAATAAAAAGGTTAGTTCACCATAAAAATCACTTATGCTCCTGTTCAACACAACACTGTTCACCAGTCAAATCTGGGAGATTTCTGTCCATTTAGTCAAAACACTAGCACTTCAAAACAAACATAAAAAGATTTAGAAAATAAATTATACATATAAATAGAATAATAAATATAAAACAGTGGTTAGCACTGTCGCCTTAAAGCAAGAAGGTCGCTGGTTCGAGTACCGGCTGGGTCAGTTAGCATTTCTGTGTGGAGTTTGCATGTTCTCCCCATGTTGGCGTGGGTTTCCTCCGGGTGCTCCGGTTTTCCCCACAGTCCAAACACATGCGCTATAGGGGAATTGAATAAACTAAATTGGCCGTAGTGTATGTGTGTGAATGAGTGTGTATGGGTATTTACTAGTACTGGGTTGCAGCTGGAAGGGTATCCGCTGTGTAAAACATATGCTGGATAAGTTGGCGGTTCATTCCCTGATTAACAAAGAGACTAAGCCAAATGGAAATTAATGAATGAACATATAAATGTCTTCTGGACACTATATGTGATAAACAGATTTATTTATGAGCTTGAATATTTTTTTGAATGTTATGAAGCATTACAGATTTGGGTGATTAAATTTTCAATGGCAAGAAAGAAAATGATTAAAAATATTCTTAAATATTTTGTGGAGACTTTTGACCCTCAAACATTTGAAGACTAATGCACATAAATAAAAACTGTATATAATAATGCAAACAGTGAATTAGGGGTGCTTCAGGAAAATAAATTTAATATAAATATAATATATAATATAATTTAATATAAATATAATATATAATATAATATAAATATAATATATAATATAATTTAATATAAATATAATATATAATATAATATAATATAATTTAATATAAATATAATATATAATATAATATAAATATAATATATAATATAATATATAATATAATATAAATATAATATATAATATAATTTAATATAAATATAATATATAATATAATTTAATATAAATATAATATATACTATAATATAAATATAATATATAATATAATTTAATATATATATAATATAATATAAATATAATATAATTTAATATAAATATAATATATAATATAATTTAATATAAATATAATATATACTATAATATAAATATAATATATAATATAATTTAATATATATATAATATAATATAAATATAATATATAATATAATTTAATATAAATATAATATATAATATAATATAATTTAATATAAATATAATATATAATTTAATATAAATATAATATATAATATAATTTAATATAAATATAATATATAATATAATATAAATATAATATATAATTTAATATAAATATAATATATAATATAATATAAATATAATATATAATATAATTTAATATAAATATAATATATAATATAATTTAATATAAATATAATATATAATTTAATATAAATATAATATATAATATAATATAAATATAATATATAATATAATATAAATATAATATATAATATAATATAATATAAATATAATATATAATATAATATAAATATAATATATAATATAATTTAATATAAATATAATAATCCAAAGGTCAGAATTCAGGTAGAAAAATAAATGTAACTATTAACGTAACTCCTAATTAAAATTTATTATACTTAAATTTCAAAAACTTATCTAAATAAGGACGCTAGATTGTGCGCAATATTAAAAGAATGGTTCAGCCAACAATTTAATTCTACAATTAATTTACTCACCCTGAGGCTACTGAATATGTAGGTGACTTACTCTTTTTGGATAAAGTTTTTATCTGAACTGAACATTAATCAATGGCCTGAAGGTGAGTAAATTATCTGTGAATTTACATTTTAGTGTGAACAATCCATTTAAATAAAAAAGCACATTTAATTCAATGTAACTATATAATCTTGCAGTAAACATTTCTGACCCAGATGGCGTCTGTGATGCTGTCCGTGATGATCTGATTGGTGCTCCAGCTCAAAACCTGCGTCTCGCTGTTCTCGTCCACCTCCCATTTACTGAGACCACATGAGCTGAGAGAGTAGAGACAGCTGGACGCCTTCACCCACAGCACACTGAACACCTGACAGGTAAATATACACAGTAAAATCTGGAAATTAACACCAATAGAGTTGAATTCAACACTCTAAAAGTGCACATATGGGAACTACCCACAAAGTGTTAATTCAACACTTTTTAACACCAACGTAGTGTCAAAATATTAACACTAAGAGTCAAACACCATCGCAGATTCAAGAGTTTAAATTCTACACTGTTCTAGAGTTGACCTTCTAACAGTAAAACAGTAAAAATGACAGGAACAAAACACCAACAATCAAGAAGACATGATTACACGCGGTTATGTCTTGGCAATCAAAAAATGTGATCATAATGGAAGACAATGGGACAAAAACAGCCATGAACATAACGAAAAGGTAGTCAATTTGAACAATTCACAATGGTTATTCCTTGATATCTCAGAAATTCTGTGTGAACTATGATTCACAGAAAACACTGATACTGACAGAGAGGTCGGCTGGTTGGCCACGGATCCCAAACAGGCTGGAAACCCTTCGGCCGATGCCCGACAGCATCCCCTGACCCTGCTGGACAGGTCTGTGGTGCAGTTTACCAGAGGAATCTGCAGAGAGCCGTAGCAGATGACCACGGTATGAGGACACGATGAAACTCCCACCCTGAATGAGCAAGACAACAGTCCCAGAATGAAAAATGTATATAAATCAGCCTTTTAAAAGGTAAGGATGTAGACATAATATGCATAATAGGGTATATGCAGAGCTAGTGTTTCTTCCCATACTGATAAACTGCCGGTGAACGGTTAATGTGACTTTTTCATTATATACCGTTCCTTTTACAGCATTGATGTTGTAATTTAATTAAAATATATTCAGTTGAATAGACTTTGGCATTCATTTAGTTGCTCAAGCGATGAAAAATCGTTTACACGCACACCCGTCAGGATTAGCAGGCGAGCGCAGAAGCTCCATTGAATATACTGGGGTAAAATAAATGTTCATATTTTATGGGCATGGCGGGAAAAATGTAATTGAAAGCTGTGCTTCTTGTACAATCTGAGACCCACTTTATAACGGATATCCCTCAGTCAGTGGAGATCGCTGATTTTTAAAGAAAACGATTTTGTAATGGCATACAGTTCACCGGAAATGCTTGATCCAGGTTACTGACCAATTAAAAGTCCTTCCGCATACACCCTATTACATTTTAAAGCACAATAATGTTCAATGTTTTGTAATAAAAAAGATCTATATAAAAATAACCATATTTTAACTTCAGCTGCATTTTGTGACCCCCCCAAAAAACAGTAGAGAGTAAATTTGAGTATATTACCTACTGGTAGTCTGAGATAATGGGTATGTTTTATTAGACTTAGACTCGTTTTTAAAGTGTATACATCTCAAGATTTCACAAATGTCATGTACCAAAACTTTTTGTCAAATCAGAATGATCTAATGAAATCATTTTATTTATTTTCAAGATGTGGTTTACATTTATTATTATAAATTAATTATAACATATTATTATTATATTACATACATTAATTTTATAATTAAATTATATATTATGATAATTATTATAATTAAAAATGTATATTGAAAAATATATTTTGAAATGTAATGTATTCCTGTGATGACAAAACAAAAATAAAATGTGTATTTAGTGCTAAATTATTATTAATTTCTGCTTCCCAATTACCACTGCTTAAATATAATCAATATTAATATAGTTTTGTTTTATTAAATTAGGATTCCTTTGATTTGAGGAATAGAAAAGGTAAAATCAACAGCATTACTTAAAAAAACCTTTATTTCTATTTGTCGCAGTGACTTTTGATCAGTTTGATGTGTCCTTAACAAATAAAATGACTATTTTATAAATTGGCACATCAGATCAATCACAACACATCATTTTGGTCAAGTCAGATTTCATTTAACTTATTTAGTTTGTGTTTAATGTCATGCCAGCTTCTATGGCTATTTTCATAGCGAGAAAATGCATACTGCAGTTAGATTATATAACATTTTTACAATTTATTTTTTGCTAAAAACCATAAATCAGTATTTAAAACGGTTTTAAAAATATCTTCATAAAAGTGAACTGAATATCAAATAAATTCCCCACAGGATAAAATCTGAGACACGCTTCTTACTTAAAGTGCATTTGCAAGGAGAAAATGTCTGTTTTTACCTTGACAGCGGCCACATAGTTGGACAAGTGTCCGCTCAGGTCCAGAGAGATCTCGGTGTAAGACCCCTCATGCGCCAGACTGGGCCAGAAGCGGACCAGACCATCAGGAGACACGGCCAAAACACTGATGGACTGTGTGAGAGAGAGAGAGAGACTTTTTTTTAGACAATCTCTTTATTTAGTTGTCTGATAACATTAAAAACAGCCCTTTCCAAAAATTAAATGTTTAACACTTTGGTTTCTGTTGCAATATTGACATTTTGGGGGACCTTCTCCTTTTAGTAAATGTCTATGAGTCTAATACACCACCTTGTGGAAACAACCTCATGATGTCTTGAGTTAAAATTTGTTTGATTTTCTTCCTTCTACTGGCTAAATATATCAAAACATTTTTTTGAGCACTGATCCCATTTTGTTTGCCATTTGTTAAGAATATAGCCTTTTATTGGTATCTTTAAATCTGATGGACTGTGAAAAGCACATTTGCATTGAAGTTTGCAGGTTAAAACTTCCTCTGATGTTCATATACAGATGCAGGAGCTCACCTGAATGGGGGCCAGATCGAGCGGCCCGGAGGAACTGATGGAGACCAGATCAGCACTGTACGCAAACTCACTGGACGGCAGCTGGAGGTCCTTACACACCGACAGCTGAACAACAAAATAAAACAGCATGATGTTTGCAGAAAAACACACAAAAGGTAATTATATTATCTGTGCCAATTCACCTACTTATACTAAGTCCTAAAAATATGTACTTTATTGTGAAGAAAAAGTAAATACAGTTGAAGTCCCCCTGTATATTTTTTACCCAATTTCTGTTTAACAGAGAAGATTTCTTCAACACATTTCTAAACATAATAATTTTAATAACTCATTTCTAATAACATATTTATTTTATCTTTGCCATGATGACAGTAAATAATATTAGACTAGATGTTTTTCAAGATACTAGTATTCAGCTTAAAGTGACATTTAAAGACTTAACTAAGTTAATTAGGCGAGTTAGGGTAATTAGGCAAGTTATTGTATAACGATGGTTTGTTCTGGTTTGTCAATCAAATACAAATATTGCTAAAGGGGGCTAATAATATTGACCTTAAAATGTTTAAAAAAAAAATTAAACTGCTTTTATTCTAGCCGAAATAAAACAAATCAGACTTTCTCCAGAAGACAAAAATATTATTGGAGATTTGCCTCTTTTCTGACCTTCGCCACAGACGTCTGAGACACTTTCCAGACGATCAGCCGCTCTCCACAAACCATCCAAGCCCAACCAGATGCCTCCACCTTCACTGAGATCTGATCATCCACTGCAGGAAACAAATATTTAGAGGACCTCAAACCATTGGATTGGCTCTAAAACATAGCCGAAATCTATAAAAACAAAGATTCTCACCATCAGCCATGGTCAGCGCCTCCATGACTTTAACAGGTAGAGATGATCCGAAAGTCTGGACATCAAAATTATAAGATTCGACGATGGCATGACTCTGAACTCGCGTGGGAGTAGATCTGGAAGAGAGAAAACCAATTGATAAAGATACATTTAGCAAAATAATAAAAATAAAAATGTATTTTGGAATAATTATGCAAGTTATGTTCCATAAGTTATATTGAATAATGAATATCGTGAAAAGCACTATACAAAAAACAATCATAAAATGTGTATTATATATATATATATATATTAATGACTGCCTCGGTTTCTTTCGGTTTATTAGGTATTAGATTGATTTCAATATTAATATTTGTTTTATTGTTTAAAGGTCTTTTTTCTTCTGATTTTAAATGTCAATTGATCAGAATAAGAAATGTTTTCATTTGTTGCGTTTAAAAAATCTGGGTTATTGCAATTAAATATTTATATATTAACTTCAGAATTTAAAACATTGTATTTTGTTGTCTAAACATTAATATTAACATGAAAAGATGCCACTTTTTTGTAATTTTGCGCAACAACAAAATTTTACTTATTTCAAATTTGGAAGAAATGTCAATAGTAGTCTAAGGAATAAAACATAAATTACATTTTACACAACAATAGTAATACATACCAATAATTCATAAATTTGAAAATATACACACACACACACAGTTGAAACCAGAAGTTTACAAAAATGTCTGATGGTAAATCATACTAAACACTTACTATTTTAGGTCTGTTCTGATTACCTAAATCATTTACACTTGCTAAATGCCAGAATAATGAGAGAATTTTTTAATAATTTCTAGACAGTCAAAAGTTTACACACATTTCCTTGATATTTTTTAGCTTTGCTTTTAAACTGTATAACTTTGGTCAAATGTTTTGGATATCCTTCCACAAGCTTCTCACAATAGTTTGCAGGAATTTTGGCCCATTCCTCCTGACAGAATTGGTGTAACTGAGTCAGATTTGTAGGCTGTCTTGCTCGCACAAGCTTTTTCAACTCTGCCCACAAATTTTCTACAGGATTGAGTTCAGGGCTTTGTGATGGCCACTCCAATACATTCACTCTGTTGTCCTTAAAGCACATTTTAACTAATTTGGCAGTATGCTTAGGGTCATGGTCTGTTTGGAAGACCCATTTGTGGCCAAGTTTTAATTTCCTGGCTGATGTCTTAAGATGTTGCTTCAGTATTTCTACATAATGTTCTTTCTTCATGATGCCATCTATGCTGTGAAGTGGACCAGTCCCTCGTGCAGCAAAACAGCCCCACAACATGATGCTGCCGCCCCCATACTTCACAGTTGGGATGGTGTTTCTAGGCTTGTAAGCTTTCCCCTTTGTCCTCCAAATGTAACACTGGTCATTATAGCCAAACAGTTCAATCTTAGTTCCATCAGACCACAGGACATGTCTCCAAAATTATTCTTTTCCCCAGTGTAATTTAGCAAATTGTAATCTGGCTTTTTAGTTGATTCTGGCTTGTTGATTTTTCCATGTTGTCACACAAGGAAGAGTTGTGTTTGAGGTTTTCCTTAAACACTATTCTACAGTTGTGCCTCCAATTACCTCAAATGTTGTCAATTAGCCAATCAGAGACTTCCAAAACCTTGACACCATCATCTGAGCTTTTTCAGAGGCATAATAATCTTATTGTATGTAAACTTGACTTTCAAGAAAAGTTATAGCAATTTCTCAAAAAATCTCTCTCTCATTATTCTGCTATTAAGCATGACAGAAACAAATTTGATAATCCTAACTTAACTAAAAGAGAAAAGGTTTAGTCACATTAACATCTGACTTTCTTTAAACGGTTATGTGCCTTTTTGTACAGTGTATGTAAACTTCTGGTTTCAACTGTGTGTTTATATATATATATATATATATATATATATATATATATATATATATATATATATATATATATATATTATTGCTACAATTATTTATATTAATAAAATAAATATTACATGTCATATATTTACATAAAATTAATAAAAATATGAAGTGTAACTGATTTAAGATTAAATTTACTGGAAAAGACTACCGTGGCTAAATTATCAAATGTTAGTAACACTTAATTTTGAAACGATAATTCTTCAGTATCAGGATATATATTAAATTATTATCATCATTATGATGTACATCTAAAACACAAGCATGTCAGTGTTAATTCAGTGTTTACTGTGTTTTACCGTGCTATCACAGCGGAGCGGCGTGGAGAAAACAGCAGTCCGGGCTGAACAGCGCTCACACTCCTCCTTCCGCCGGTCCGGGGCGCCTGTCTGCGGCCTGAGCCCGGTGTGCCGCGGGGGGAAAACATACCCGGTCCACAGTCCGTTTACAATCGGCAGAAACCGTTCAGAAGCGACGAAATGCGATATAAAATCGGGAAAAGCCTTTTACCGCGCGCTCACTGAAGTCAAGCGCGCACACAATAAGCGTCATCACAGGAATGCGCATGCGCTATTCTGCAGCTGATCCTGAAACTGTATAAAATCTTTACTCAAAAACGGATGAAGAGGGCGTTGAGACACGAAACTGATCCTGGAACAGTGTTACAATAAACAGCACATCAGATAGGATTAATAGTAATTCTCAACATCAGGATATACGAAAATGTAGTTTTAATACATGTAAAAAAACAAATAAACATCAGTAAACAAAACACTTTAAAAGTAAGTGTTTCAGTAAAGTCGACTTCCCAGTAAAATACTGCGAGTTGTTGATTCTGTCGATGCGCTAGATGGCGCAGTGCAGCACCTGCAATCTCAGCGCGCCGTCAGTGGAAGCGCCGAAGAAAAAAATCGCTCGACCAATGGAGCTGCGGTGGAGAAGAGTAGCGGTCAGTCTCAGAGCCTCGTTCATGGCGTAAAACAGCACTTTTCTCCAGGACAGGCATTCACGGATTATACAGTAGGTGTTTACCATCTTTTATAAGCTGTTTAAGAGCTATAACCCTGTATAGGTTAAGTGTATTTGTGTTCAGAAGTCAAGAAACGTGATGATGGTCGAGGCCGCGCAGCTGCAGGAGTCTCTTGAGTAGCCTTGATTTATTCAATTAGTTTATTTAATTAATGTTATCTTTAGATACTCGGGAATTTGATTTGTGTTCTGGTTTTTCACCTTTCATTGCTTTGGTTGCATTGCACAAAAGCTAACCTGGTCCTAATGGCTGTATCTGAAATACTAGTGAGTTCCCTAACTAGGCAGCATTAATTGAACAACGTCAGAGTTTGAATGCGGACGCGAAAGTTTGATTCGCTAGGCGAAAATTAACGGGGTATTTCACCCAAAAAATAAAACTTTCCTCAACATTTACTCGCATTAAAGTGATACTAAACTTTCTTTTCTTCTTCACAAAACAGGAAATTTTGAACAGGGAAAAAAACATTTACATTTGTTGTATGAACAAAAATGCTAGATTTTCAGTCAAAAAATGTTATGTTTGCAGGTATATTCCAAATAAGATAATTTATCAAGTGCGTACATCCAGTAATAGAGGTAAACTTGGTTTTATATTCGCACATTCGTTCATTTAGAAGTCTATATTGTTTATCATGTTACTTTGAATATTCGATCGGAACTGAAAACTGAAACTGAAAGTACGCCCTAAAAATAGCTAAATATTTAAGTTCTCACCTCAGGTTTTGAGCTTAATCGTACTGAGGTAAAGTTGGTTTTATATTCGCACATTCGTTAATTTTCATCACAGTCCCTATATTGTTTACCATGATATTTCGAATGTTCGGTCTGAAATCACATGTAGCTGTGATGCCAAAACAACATTGGCAACACAACATTAGCACTTTTTAATTAATTGTGAACAGTGTTCTACTTTGATAGTCATTGGCTGCTAACATGACTTTACTATTCAGAATTTGCAAAGAATACTTTTCTGAAATCATATTATTAAGGAGAAAGTCTGAATTTGCAAATATAAAACCAACTTTACCACGATTATTTGATGTATAACGTCAGAGCTTGAATATCGACTCGAACGTTTGATTCACTACGCAAAAATTACTGGGTAATTCACCCAAAATTAAACATTTCCTCACATTCGAGTGATACTAAACTTTTATTAATTTATTTTCTTCTTCACAAAGCAAGATATTCTGAAAATTTCTGCAAAAAAAGACATTTACGTTTGTAGTAGGAACAAAAAAAATACCATGAAATCACCATTATTATTACAATAAGTACATTTTTTTATGGTGTGCAGAATTTTCACAGCTTTATTGCAAATTATATAAGAGATTCCCTATCGAGTGTGGGCATCCAGTAAGCAAAAACCACACAAGAATGTTATTCAAAAAAACTCAATGTAGGCACACGACAGCTATAAAAATAGCTAAATTATTAAAGTTCTCACCTTAGGTTTTGACTTCAGACATCCCCAGTAGACGCCCCTTCATCATTCCTTTGGTAAAATAGTAAAACTTGTGGGTTTTCTAAAAATGATCAAATATTCCCGTTATGATATTTCTTCATGATTCGCTTCTACAGATGTTTGATGTTTTGTGTATATTTTGTGTGTTCTTGAGGAGATGAAGCGTGTCCGGACGGAGCAGATCCAGTATGCGGTGACACAGTACCTGAAGAGGAGACAGTATATCGACACTGATGGATCACTAAAAGGAGCAAAACTCTCCCAAACCGCTGAGGAAATGGCGGCCAGTCTGACAGGTGTATAAACCAAATTATTCGTTCTTTTGTGAATTTTTTTTCAAACATTTCCCAAATGATGTTTAACAGATTCAGGAATTTTTCACAGTATTTCCTATAATATTTTTTCTTCTGGAGAAAGTCTTATTTGTTTTATTTCGGCTAGAATAAAAGCAGTTTTAATTTTTTTTTTTAACCATTTTAAGGTCAATATTATTAGCCCCCCTTAAGCAATATTTTGCTTCAATTGTCTACAGAACAAACCACTGTCATACAGTGATTTTCCTAATCTTAGGAAATTCCTAACTTGTTTAATGAACCTAGTTAATTCTTTAAATGTCACTTTAAGCTGAGTACTAGTATCTAAAATATCTAGTAAAATATTCGGTGCTGTCATCATGGCAAAGATAAAGAAGTCAGTTATTAGAAATGAGTTATTAAAACTATTATAATTAGAAATGTGTTGAAAAAAAAAATCTTCTCTCTGTTAAACAGAACTTATGGAAAAAATATAAAATAATTAAAATTGAACAGGAGGGCTAATAATTCTGACCTTAATCTGCAACTGTAAATGATAATGAAAGCTTGACTGTTTCTCTGTGTTTCTGACTTGTGCAGTTCAGACGGAGTCGAGTTGTGCCAATGTGGTGTCTGCGGCCCCGTGTCAGGCAGACCCTCAGCAGTACGAGAACCAGTTCTACAGGCTACGCTCCTTCCTGCAGGGTGAGAGACCAGATCCTCAGAAACACACCCGGGATGCACAATATTTAATATTCTGATGATACATTAAATTTAAAAAAATCTTTAAAAATATGAATATTATATTAATAAAATTGAAATATAAATTCAACATTAAATATTTAAATAGTAATTAATATTATTTAAAAATATCAAAATTCTACATAAAATAAATATAAAAATATGAATGTTAAAATCTAAATATATATAAAAATAAATCATATCAGGCAATTTTTGAATTAATATTGAATTTTCCGATTAGAAATTATATTTAAAAAACATTTTAAAAATTGTGAATATTATTAGGGTTGGGCCGATAGATGATGCCATCGCCAATGGCTGATAGACATCACGATGCTGAGCCGGCATCGCCAATCCTCCGCCCCGCCCCCGTCGCAAACCCGCTTGTGTAAAATACACACTCAGGCCCCGTTTCCACTAATACAGCTTAGTTTTAAAATGGCATTTTAGAGCAAAAATTATCCATGTCCACACTGGCTTTTCACCTAGCATTTCTGAACAGCCCTCCATCCACTGAAAACACACATCACGTGACCACACACACATATACACACACACAGCCACAGACACACACACACACACACACACACACACACACACACACACACACACACACACACACACACACACACACACACACACACACACACACACACACACACACACACACACACACACTGTCATGAGCTCCAGGGTGCAGTGCACGTCGGACAGTTTATCAAGGATGTATCGCTGGACCGCGTCTCACTATAGCTGTTAAACGTGATATTTAATTAATCTGGTCTCTATCCAGGGCTTTATTTGTGCCGGAAAACTCCGGATCCCACGGCACCTCATTTTACCGATCTCCCTCCTCAACCGCCCTCCTCCCCTGTCCGCTGTTCATTTTCACTTTCTTCTGCGACTCCCCAACCCTCTTCAGTTTCATCCACGACACCCCCACGCTGCTCACTTTTGTCCACGAGACCCCTCCGCCATCCGCAGAAAAAGTGATTGACAGGTGGTAATTTGTGTGTAACTTATCTTTATTTATAATTTGGTTATGGGTAAAGCAAAGACCAGGTAGTTGAAACGGTAGGCTACAAATAATTAATTCGTTATTAATTAATTATTCATAAATAATGAATTCACCTCCGCCTATGAAGACAATGCCATTGTCGATCGTGATGTTTCACATTAGACATTGTATGATGCTAAATTGGTCAACATCGCCCAACCTTAAATATTATAACATGCTTATATCAATCTAAATTCAACAAAATAAATATTATAATGGTAATTAATATTAAAATATTAATGATATTATTTTTAAAATATAATTTCAACATAAATATTAAAATAGTAATTAATATACAAATATTACTGTTATTTAATAAAATATTTTAGATAGAAATAAAGGCAATATTTTAATCTCATTTTTTGCTGATTTTTGTTTTGTCAGATTTGCCCAATTTATTCCCAATAATTCATAATTAACTCATCTGCAATGCATAATTTGCCTCCATTCAATGTGATCACCCAATTTATCAAAAAGTCTAATAAAATATGGTCATCTTTAAAAACACTGTCTGTATGAGCCGCTGTGGTTTTATCAGTGCTTCTCTCTGCTCTCAGAAGCTGAAGGGCCGCTGGTAAAGGAGGCGAGCAGCGTCTTGTTCCCGCTCTTCCTCTACCTGCACCTGCACATGGCCCGCTGTGGCCTGAAGGGGGCGCTGGACTCGTTCTACAGCCGCTTCCACTCACTCTTCCAGCAGGACCCTGAGCAGAAGGCCATCGTGGATCTGCTGCGAGGAGCCCTCACTCTGCAGGTCTGATGCTTTACTGTTAGAAACTCTGTGTGTCTTGTATATTTAACATTTTAATTACTCAGCTTTAGATTGATAGATATAGATAAGTTTTCGAGTGCCTTGGCCTGATTTTTGCTTTTTATTCTGATGAATCTATTACCCAAAGAGCACCGATACATTAAGCTACCCCTGAGCACTTTTTGTCTGATTTTTGAATTTTTCTATATTGTTTTATTAAGCAAAACAAACATGTATATCTTCTGTGATTTTATTTTTAATTAATTTTATTTTATTATTATTATTTTTTTTATATATTCCATTTTGTCAGATTGAGTGCAAAGCATCATTGGATAATTCATTTATTTCTGGCATTTCCTTTTTTGTCTCATCTTGCAGGATGTGACCACAAACCCTAAACTGTGCGCCCTGCTGGACCACAAGTATGTTGTTCACCTGACGGATCAAGCGTACAGTTACCTGCTACGCTACCTGCAGAGTGAAGACAACAGCGCCATCTGCTGGGTGCTCACCGCACATCTGCAGGTATGCGTATCCAGAATAACTTTAAAGCCTGGTTTATACTTCTGCGTCAAGTGATCAACTTGCCCTTACTTGCCCTTGATCCTCGCGCGTAGCAGTGCATTTATACTTGTGCGCGCTGTTTCTGTTTCTCTGCAATACACTTCGGAAACGCTAGCTGGCAGTAGGTGTTTATGTTTCTCTGTGTCGAGTTTCTTCGCTGGTGTTTTGTTTTTTGAACACTTCCTTAATGTACAAGTGGCTCAAATTCGCTCATTTTGAGGCGGGAACTGGCGGCCGTGCATCAACTTTAATCATGAGGTAAACACAAAACAACAGTCTCCATCTGGAGCTCCTTCACGGGACTCCACACTTGTAAACACTCGCTCCATCTGGCTCACGCGGCTCTCACCTCTGCCCACACTCGTCAGCAATACCAAGCCGACCAATCACAGAGCTTGCGCTACGCATACGCGTTACATTTTTTGAGAGGTGTGCGTCAACGTTGCTGACAGCCACGGCGAGGGGCTATGCGTCCACGTGTAGGCTGCGCCGTAGCATATGCGTGCGCTTGACGCAGAAGTATAAATCAGCCTTAAGGGCGTACTCTCACTAGGTACAGTTGCCTTGAACCGTGCCGAAGCACACTTGTCCACCCTCCCTTCTCCCCCGACAGCCTGCACTCACATTGCATCTTAGCCTGCGCATGCTTGCGTCATCAATCATCAATGATGTTTAACAGAAGAGAAGCGCCCTTGCTCAGTACACTGGACATTGCTTTAGTTATATCGTTTTAGTAATTTGATATGCAGTAACACACAGTCAAATATTTCGCCGAACAGATCAGCCACTTTTGACGCTCATAAATGATCATAAATGTCCTTGTGCTGCAGGTATTAGGAGGTTTCCTGAAGGTGCAGATGTCCCTTAAAAGTCACGTCTCGTCTTCAGTTTCGGGCTCAGGCGCTCTTTGCACTCACACTACAAGCGTACCGTGCCAAAACCCAAGTGAACTGCGCTCTGGCACACCTCTGCCAACCCGGCCAGGGCCGGCCAACTGAACTGTGCCTGAGCCCGATTCAGAGCACTCACATTTCTCAAACAAACCGGGAAACGCGCCTGGGCACGGTTCAGATAGCATGGGGTGGGCGCACCCTAATCTAGTACTGACAGAAAGAGTCGTCGTCCTATGTTGGGCTGGTCACATGTGCTTAACCCTGGGTTATCATTGTTATAAACACAACTTTTAACTCCTGGTAACGACATGTTTAACACCTGCAACTTGAAAGCGGTGTTAGCACTGCATTTTACCCATGTTCTCCAGAGCAGGGTTGGATTTGTGTTGGATTAATAAAATAATATAGAAATATTCTACAAACAATTTATCTAAATAAATAAATGAATGTACAATATACATGTGTAGCATAGCAGTGCTACCTTTGTTTAGTGTTAAACAGAGCAGTGTTTGCTTGTTGCTGATTGACGCTTAGAAACATACAGCCAATCAGAAACTGGCATGTCAGTCACAGGAAGAAAATAAAGTGTAAAGACTTAATATTATTTATACCGAGTGGATCTGCATAAAATATACAATAAAAAAACAATTAAAGCACAGATGACAACAATGACAAAGTTAAGAATGAGATGAACAGTAAGCGCTTATTCTATTTACCTTTAAATAAATAAATTTACCATTAATTATCTCTTTTTACCTTTGTTTCATTGTTTTCATCTGTGCTTTAATGCATATTATTTTGTGTGTGTGTATGTGTTTTTGTGACATGTCAGGACACAAATCTGTATAATGACATGGGTATGGCAGGTATTGCAAAAAGGAAGTGAAATACCAGGACAGTGATGATGTCCTCATTTCTCAAAAAGCTTATAAATCACAGAATGAGTTTATTTCAGAGAGTAAAGCTGTACACAGTCGCCTGTGATGGTTGGGTTTAGGGGTAGGGTGGGGTAAGGGCAATATGTTTATTTCACGCGGCCACCATTTTAAAACACGAAAGCGAGGCTGCGGTGGGAAGAAACCCAGAAGTATAGGATCAGCACTGTAAACATTGCAACAACATGCTGTGGACTATAAACCTCCAGCTGTTGCCGCAATTTCAAAACGCAGATATGGTGTAAACATCACTTTAATATCATTTAGTTAAGTTTCATTTTAACAATTAAAAGCATATTAGGCATCAAAAAACGTCACAATCTCTGTAAGAGTGATGCGCTGAAGTGTCCTCCTAGGCTTCAGTTCATGGCAGCAGGTAAACACCGTGGGGACGCTTCCCTGCTTCAGCCTATGCAACCTGGTGAGCGATAAAACACTGCAGTCCTCTGTAGCACATCTTCGTGTTGTCTTTAACAGTGTTATCCCGGTACTAAAGTTTTAAAAACATCCATTTCCCGCTAACATTTAAGCGCCGCTGAGCGCGTTCGTAATCAGCGCTGATTTGCCATTGTATTCACCAGTGCTCATCAGAAATGAGTGTGATTGGCTGAGAAGGTCATCAGTTCACCGCTCTTCACAGATTGCAAACACAGATAGACATTGGAGCGTTTTAAAGCCGTGAAGATCAGTCGATTCATCAGTGGATCGCTCATCTGTGTTTGCACTCTGTAAAAAATCGGTGAAGTGCGGTGAACTTATGACATTCACGGCCAATCACAGTCATTTCGGTTGAGCACGTGAACACAATGGTAAATCAGCGCTGTTTAAGAACGCCATCAACAGCGCTTCAATGTTAACGGGAAATTGACTTTTTTTTTTTTTTTTTTACATTTCAGAACTAAAATTTTGTATAGTGACGAGTCTAATATAGTGAAAGAATCAGTTCATTAACTTAAGTTTGATAAATGGCATCTAAAATGTGTGCTTGGGAAAGAAAATATTAGCTAACTAGTGCCATTTCCCTTAAAGGGCCATGAAACCCCCTGTCTCAGCAGGGTGTTTTCACACCTCTAGTTTGAAAAAAGTCAGGAAAAGTGGGCGTGTCCAGCTCCGTTTAGGTGGGAGTGTCAGGGGAGGGAAAGAGGGAAGGATATGCAAATATGGGAGTTTCTGTTTGGGCACGCAGACGCAGGGGAGAAAGACAGTAACTGTGTTTACATGGCCATCAGTAATCGAACTACTTGCCAAATTATTAATTTGTCGACTTTAACTGCAGTTTGGCATTTTCACTTTTTATTCAGGAACATTTCCTGCATGTTGCCTGTGACAAACGAGATATTGAAAGCGAGGAACTGCTGGAGAATGGAGTTTTAATCCAATGTTTGATACCGCACGGCGAATGGGAGAAAAAAAAAATCCTCCGCATTTCTCTCTAACTTAGATGACTCGGTAGGTAGCATCAGAAAGCCGTGTGTATATAGACTATATCCTGTCACAAAATGCGGCGAAAATCCTGCACGACGGGAAAAGTTTGATCATGTTTTACATTTGGAGAGCAGCATTTACAGCGGATCTTTCAGTCTATAAAATTGGACTATAATATTGCAGTGATATTAACATACTGTAAACTTAGTAACTAAATCATTTTGACTGAGGTATGTCTTTAAAAACTGAAAGAGCTCTGCTGACCACGAACTAACTTTGCAATCTGGGTAAAACAAAGGGCACTGCACTGCAAACACACTTACCAAATCTGTAGACAGACAATCAAACTGGAGCTGTGTCTTTTTATTAAACGGAGACGAGCGGCAAATCCGGATTTCATCATTTTCAGATGCGGAAAGCTCTCGGGTAAACAATGTTCCTTACAAACGCATTTCTGTTGCGTGCACTGTAATTCACACGTGAGTCCAGCAGCTCTCTCATAGAGGGAAAATGAAAACAAAACCTTGTTGCTGCACACCGACGACCCGTGTCTCCAAATTCTTGTTCTTTCACTTGTTTTAGCAACACAACGTGGCGTCTCTCTGCCATCTGTACAGTGTATACAGTCTCTGGAGCTATCATGCATATTAATGAAGTTTCACGTCATACACAATAGAGCGCGCTGATTGGTTTGAAGCACGTCTTCTCATGAATTAATGCCGCACACTCAAATACGTCAGAATGTGCTCAAAAAGACAGCCAGCCACTCTCCAGGCTGGATTTACCCCTATGTATCTCATGGCCGTGACGTAGCTTCAAAAATTCGTTTCAAACCGGAAGAACGAATTTGCTCAAAATAACGCAAAAACAACCAATTTTCACTTTTTAGTGCGATATATGTGTCCTAATAATGTTTATAGCAGCGTGGGACACAGATATGACTGTCAACAGCTCAAAAAAAGTGTTTTGGTGTTTCGTGACCCTTTAACTTAGCTGAAAATGAGGTCTGATATCCCTTTTTATTTTCACTTTTCATTCAGAATGGACCTTCGGGTCACTTGGAAGGCGGTGACATTATAAATTTGTGTCGCTTTCTCTTCACTGATAAGATATACAGCCAGGTACACAACATTCCTGTGTGACTCAGGCGATACTTCCGGATTTCTTCCCTACCGTAGCCTCGATTTAATGGCGGCCGCGTGAAATCAGTCCATACAATATACGGTTTGGACAGTATAAAATGAATGGAAACCTTTGTAATGTACCCACTTTTCACAAAAACAAACGTGTGTGTAAAAGTATGAAATCTTTTCTATTATAAACTTCAATTATATTCATATCGCAGAAATATAAATATTGCAATCTCAGTTTTTTTCAGTGTCATGCAGCCCTAATTATGATCATACCTGTGTTCAATCAGGTGGAGGTGATGGCTGCACAGAGAACTGACTATCAGCTGTATGGTTCAGGGGTTGGCACAGGAAACACCAGCTCTTCTTCTTCCTCCACATGGGCATCGGTGGACGGTTCAGACGGAGCGGAGCGGCTGGAGGTGCCCGCAGGTTTACCACAGAACGAGGCGGCGCTAGAGACTCTGCAGGACTGTATAAAGCGTGTGCGTGAAGGCCCACCGTCGCTCACCACCATCTGCTTCTACGCCTTCCAGCACACGGAGCAGCTGCTGAACACGGCCGAGGTGTCAGCGGATAGTCGTCTGCTGGCGGCCGGCTTCGATAACTCCGCAGTGAAGCTCTGGAGTCTGAGGGCCCGTAAGCTGAAGGCAGGACCGCACCGAGCCGACGTGTCCAAGATCAGACTGGCCTGTGACGTGCTGGAGGAGGAGGTGAGGGAATGCTGGCAGACACACTTGTTTTGAGGAGCTGAGGGTGTATATACAGTTGAAGTCAGAATTATTAGCCCTCCTGAATTATTAGCTCCAGTTTCTGTTTAACTCAGATAATTCAGGCTTATAATTCAGACTTCAACTAAATATTTTTATATAAATATTTTCTTTTTCTCTTCAGGCAGATGACGAGGACGCCTCAGGCAGTGAGATAAAGACTTTGCGTGGACACAGCGGTCCTGTGTACCGCACAGCCTTCCTGACGGACGCCTCCGGTCTGCTGTCCTGCTCGGAGGACTCCACTGTTCGCTACTGGGACCTCAAGAGTTTCACAAACACTGTGCTATACCGCGGTCATGCTTACCCTGTATGGGATGTAGACGTGAGTCCCTGCAGCCTGTATTTCTCCACAGCGTCCCACGACCGCACCGCTCGCCTCTGGAGCTTTGCCCGTACGTATCCACTCCGTCTGTACGCTGGCCACCTGTCAGACGTCGACTGTGTTAAGTTCCACCCAAACTCGAATTATATTGCAACGGGATCGACAGATAAAACCGTACGCCTGTGGAGCACCCAGCAGGGGGCGTCTGTGAGGCTGTTTACCGGGCATCGTGGACCCGTCCTGACGCTCGCTTTTTCACCAAATGGAAAGTATTTGGCATCTGCCGGTGAGGATCAGAGATTGAAACTGTGGGATCTGGCATCCGGGGGCTTGTTTAAAGATCTACGCGGACACACCGACACCATCAGCAGCCTCTCCTTCAGCCAGGACAGCAGTTTAGTGGCGTCCGCATCTATGGACAACACTGTGCGAGTGTGGGACATTCGCAATGCTCATGGCTCCGCCCCCACTGACGGCTGCAGCAGCGAGCTGATTGGACAGTACACCGGCAGCACTAGTAACATTCTCAATGTGCAGTTCATGGCCTGTAACCTGCTACTGGTGACAGGAACAGCCATGGAGAAGCAGGAGCAGTGATCGGGAATACTCCCCTAGGTCATATTTCACATCAAAATTACAATATGCGTACTTCACCTAAATGATAATATGCAATTAAAGTGATGGATCACCTGACAGTGAATATTCTGTCATCATTTGCTGCTCCTCCAAGTCAAAAACCTTCTAGATCTGCTGAACGTTCTAGATCTTCTAAACATTCTAGATCTTCTAAATGTTCTAAATGTTCTGATCGTTCTAGATCTTCTGAACAATCTAGATCTTCTAAATGTTCTTAATCCTCTGATCGTTCTAGATCTGCTCAACGTTCTAGATCTTATAAATGTTCTAAATCTGCTGAACACTTTAGATCTGCTGAATGTTCTAGATCTTCTAAATGTTCTAAATCTGCTGAACGTTCTAGATCTTCTGAACCTAGATCTTCTGATCGTTCTAGATCTGCTGAACGTTCTAGATCTTCTAAATGTTCTAAATCTGCTGAACGTTCTAGATCTTCTGAACCTAGATCTTCTGATCGTTCTAGATCTGCTGATCTTCTGATCTTTCTAGATCCGCTGAACGTTCTAGATCTTCTAAATGTTCTAAATCTTCTGAACGTTCTAGATCTTCTAAACATTCTAGATGTTCTAGATTTTCTAAACGTTCTAGATCTAAACATTCTAGATCTTCTGAACGTTTTAAATCTGCTGAACGTTTCAAATCTTCTAAATGTTCTAGATCTTCTGAACGTTCTAGATCTTCTAAATGTTCTAAATCTGCTGAACGTTCTAGATCTTCTGAACCTAGATCTTCTGATCGTTCTAGATCTGCTGATCTTCTGATCTTTCTAGATCCGCTGAACGTTCTAGATCTTCTAAATGTTCTAAATCTTCTGAACGTTCTAGATCTTCTAAACATTCTAGATGTTCTAGATTTTCTAAACGTTCTAGATCTAAACATTCTAGATCTTCTGAACGTTTTAAATCTGCTGAACGTTTCAAATCTTCTAAATGTTCTAGATCTTTTGAACGTTCTAGATCTTCTAAACATTCTAGATGTTCTAGATTTTCTAAACGTTCTAGAGCTTCTGAAGGTTTTAAATCTGCTGAACGTTTCAGATCTTCTAAACATTCTAGATCTTCTGAACGTTCTGGTTCTTCTGAGCGTTCTAGATCTTCTCAACGTTCTAGATTTTCTAAACATTGTAAGTTTTCTAGATCTTTTAAGCATTCTAGATCTTCTAAATCTTCTATAACTTCTAAACGTTTTAGATCTAAATGTTCTAGATCTTTTAAACATTCTAAATCTGCTGAGCGTTCTAGATCTAAACATTCTAGATCTTCTGAACGTTCTGGATCTTTCGAGCGTTCTAGATCTTCTCAACGTTCTAGATTTTCTAAACATTATAAGTTTTCTAGATCTTTTAAACATTCTAGATCTTCTATAAATTCTAAACGTTTTAGATCTGAATGTTCTAGATCTTTTAAACGTTCTAAATCTGCTGAACGTTCTAGATCTAGATCTTCTAAATCTTCTATATCTTCTAAACGTTTTAGATCTTTTAAACGTTCTAGATCTACTAAATGTTCTAGATCTTCTAAATGTTTCTAAATCTTCTAAAGCTGTTTGCGTTTCTTTTTGTTTAACACAAATGAAGTAATGCTGGAAAAAATAAGCATCCACTTCCATAGTATTTTTATTCTATGGATGTCAATGGCTGCTTTTTTTTCAACATTCTTCAGAATATCTTCCTTTGTGTTCAACAGAAGAATGACATTCATCAAAGTTGAGTGTCAGGAAATGTTCATTTTTGGGTGAACTATCTCTTTAATCCCAAAGTTCTCTTTGCTGTAATGCAGAAAATAAAGCAAGAATGGCATTCAAGTTCTGAAGAATTTATCAGGGTGATATTTGTTTACTTTAGATGGATAATTAATAAATAAATAGTGTATCTGGATTTTTACAGTAATAAAATGTTTTGTTATAAATGTCGTTACTGTAGAAAAGTGAACGGGGCAAAAAAAAATACAAATATTTATAAGTTTGTGGCAATTAAATCAAATATGCAGTGAAGTACAAAATATCACCATTGAAAATAATAATAATTATGATTGTTATAGGTATTGCAGTATGAACTTTGGTTTAAATATTATAATCCGATCAATCTTAATAAAACTGATAACAGGCTTGGTTTTCTTTGAGAATTTTCTTTTTCCCCTGTGAAATATGACCTGGGTTTTGTGAGAATTTTGCAATGTTTAAATCCCTCTTTTCTTTGGTCGTTGCGATATAAGTTATCGTGTAGAGGTCAGAAGTGCAGCCTGCTGTTTCTGTCTGGATGTAAATATATGTATATTATTGTGGAGAAAAACTTTAGGTCACTGTTTTCATCTCTGGATTGTTTTTCAGATCTGTTAGTTTTGCTTTATCATTTCGCTGTTATCCTGCAGGCCTTGGCTTTTCATAAGGAAGCCTGATAATCTGGATTCATCTTACTTTTAGTTGAAAAACAGTCCTGTTCAAGTCCTTAGAGGAAGTAATATAGTATCCGAGTCTAGTCGCAGTCAATGAAAGTACATTTAGTTTAGCTTGAAGGGACAGTTTAGCATTTCCTGATTGTTTATTTCCTCACGCTCAAGTGGTTTTCAACGTTTATGAAAGTCTTATTTCTGTTGAACACAAAACAAGATATTTTGAAGAATGATGGAAAACACGGTCATTAACATCCATAGTTGAAATTAAAAATAGTGCTTTATTAAATAAAATAGCTGTTTATTCTTCAGTGTATCTTCTTTTGTGTTCAGCAGAAGAAAGAAACTCAAGCAGGATTTAATGACCGTAAATAAAATTAATTATTTTTTTTGAGTGAACTGTCCCTTTAAAGATCAGTTTAGATGGCAGTTTTCGTGGCTGAATAGATGCACTTGAATGTGATTTTTACACCCCTGCACTTAGCTTTTACCCAGAGCTTTTTTGTTCAGCATAACCAATGTGATGTTTATCTGGAACGGCGAAGAAAAAAATAATGCTTTTGTATCATTTGTTTCCAGAACAGGGTGTTTTTGCATCAACATTTAAATATATTTTTCTAACATTTAATTGCTGAATCGTCTTTATGATCATTCTAGCACATTAATATCTAGACCAGGGGTGCCTTAACTCAGTCCTGGAGGGCCGATGTTCTGCAGATTTTAGCTCAAACCCCAATTAAACACACCTGAACTATAGCTAATCAAGCTCCAGGTATACTTCCTGCCAGGTGTGTTGAGGCAAGTTGGAGCTAAACTCCTGATCTTAACCTGATCTAAACAATGCCAATGTTTAATAATTATGGTGGTGATAACCACAGACAAAACTGATATCTGCTGCGCTTCAAAATTCCTTGAATAATTATTTATTATTTAATCTTTTAGATTGTTTCTAAGAATATTCAGATATTATTTGCAGTGATGTTCATAACTGCGCCAAAAACTTAATTTAGTTGTTTAGCATATGTTCAAACATTGTCATAGTATTCTGGCCTACTACATGCAGAAATATTAATCGACACATTTTCTATGTTTCCATCCACCTATTTTTATGTGCTATTTGGGAATATTGCAATAAAAATGCTTTATGTAAATGCCAAGATGCGCATCAATTTTAAAAATGCACACGACCAAGATAAACGTTTCATTCAATAAGAAATAATGCGCATAAACTATGATGGAAACATTCGTTTACTGAATAATATCCAGTATACTCATTTTTTTCTCCAGTTTTGCTGGCCTCACAAGTGTAGTTTACGTTTTGTCAATTTAGTGGCTAATTCGTACGAATTTATTCAAGTTCAGTCGTGCAAAAAATGACATCGTACAATTTTTAAAAGGAGCCGTGGCACCAAACCCCACCCACAAACACAACCGCCATTGGGGGAGGAGCAAATCATATTAATCATATATGCAAAAAATTAGATCATACAAATTAGTCATTAAATCAAAAAGTTACGAATTGGCGTGAGGTATTGGTTTTCTGCATACATTCAATTCGCATATTTGTATGGAAGCATTTAGCTATTGTTTGATTATTTATACAGCTATTGTTTGTTAAAGATCCTGTGAAATTAATTAATTTATTTATATATATACATGTATATAAAATTATTACTGTTATTACCAAAATAAGTTCTTTTTAAATGTCTGGGTAAAATAGAATAACTTTTCCCCCTATTAAACACAAAATATTTGATTTTAAGAAACATTTAAAATATTTTGGACAGTAGCTTGTAATGTAGAGGTTCATTTTCGGCTTGAGATACTGTTGCTTTAAAAAACTAAACAAAAAACCTTACATATAAACCTTAGGAACGGTATAACAGAAAACTTTGGCGGTTTTGACTTTGACTTTTTCAAACCGCGGTAAACCTTGAAACCGGTTATCGTCCCATGCCTAATATACAGTTAAAGTCAGAATTATTAGACCCCCTGAATTATTCGCCCCCGTTTAATTTTTTCCCCAATTTCTGTTTAATGGAGAGAAGATTTTTCCAACACATTTCTAAACATAATAGTTTTAATAACTCATCTCTAATAACTGATTTATTTTATCTTTGCCATGATGACAGTAAATAATATTTGACTAGATATTTTTCAAGACACTTCTATACAGCTTAAAGTGACATTTAAAGGCTTAACTAGGTTAATTAGGTTAACTAGGCAGGTTAGGGTAATTAGGCAAGTTATTGTATAACAATGGTTTGTTCTGTAGACTATCGAAAAAAAAATTGGCTTCAAGGGCCTAATAATTTTGGCCCTACAATGGTTTTTAAAAACTTAAAATCTTCTTTATTCTAGCTGAAATAAAACAAATAAGACTTTCTCCAGGAAAAAAAAATCCTTGCTCTGTTAAACATAATTTAGGGAAATAAAAAAAATAAAAAAATAAATAAAAATCAAAGGGGGGCTAATATAATAATTCTGACTTCAACTGTGTATATATATATATATCGAGAGAGAGAGAGAGAGAGAGAGAGAGAGAGATTTATAATCTAGTGTGCTCCAAAACTATAGAAAATATACACTGATATAAACATCCAAAGTTTGCAGCCTAAATTGATAAATGATTTTTTTTCATGTCACTCAAACTTCAGTTTCTCATCAAATCTTGACCAATCAGATGCTCTCTAGTATCTGACAAGTCCCGCCTCCTTCAAGAAGCTTCACATTTGCTTTTCATTTGATGCTCTTGAGCTCAACCTCTCTCACTGGCAAAGCGGTGATAAATTGATATTGGCTGTTTTTTTTTAAAGGGGAGGAGCTACTTTATGCCCCACCCTCTTTATTTTTCAGTTCAGATTACCTAAAACATCAAATAAAAAAATGCACATTTTAAGGCACTTTACGGGACTTTTACCAATGTGCAATAATGCTTCTAGTTAACTAAACTCCAATTAAGAACTACAAATGCTTTTATTAACCTAAGCTGATGTAAATTTGTAGTTAATGCCTAATAACAGGTTAAAATGACTGTCATTCAAACATTTTATTAAAGTTAACAACTAATGAAATTCAGTTGTATTTGTTTAAAACTAATATTAATATAGTAATGTGTTTTTATCACTGCTGATTGTAATCAATTAACTAACATTTACTAATAAGACTATCATAGTGTTAGCTGTATTTTACCTCATAATCCTTCTGCAATTGAATTAAGTTGGAACATTTAGTTACTCTGAAAGTGTATATAGTACAACTAGATATTAAAGTTTGAGGACAAACTTTATGGTGGCTTGAGAAAACCTGTTAGAAGTAGTTTTTTTTTGTTTGAAAAAGTATTAAGTTGGCTAAAAGAATGTTTAGGATGCCTGCAGTCAACAATGCAACCACTGTAAAGAGTGAAACAAGCCAGTCTTGCATGAATTAGCATGTTGTTAGCATGAATCCAGCATGAATTAGCATGATGTGAGCATGATTATAGCTTGAATTAGCATGATTCTAGCATGAATTAGCATGAATTAGCATATAACTAGCATGATTCTAGCATTAAATTAGCATATAACTAGCATGATTCTAGCTTGAATTAGAATGATATTAGCATGATTCTAGCATGAATTAGCATGATTCTAGCTTGAATTAGCATGTTGTTAGCATGTTTCTAGCATGAATTAGCTTATAACTAGCATGATTCTAGCATGAATTAGCATGATTCTAGCATGAATTAGCATATAACTAGCATGATTCTAACATGAATTAGCATGTTGTTAGCATGGTTCTAGCATGATTTTAGCATGACGTTAGCATGATTCTAGCATGAATTAGCATGTTGTTAGCATGAATCTAGCATGAATTAGCATGTTGTTAGCATGAATCTGCTTGTTTCTAGCATGGATTAGCATGTTGTTAGCATGAATAAGCATGTGCTAGCATGACTATCATGTCCTTAGCATGTTTCTAACAAGATTAGCATGTCAGTAGCACGTTAAAACTATTAGCATGTGTTAAAACAGCTAGTCACAGTCTATGGAACAGTTGCTAGGGTGCTGAAATTGGTTGCTAGGGAGTGGCTAGTAAGTTTAAAGGTCATCAGTGATTGGCTGCTGGCTAGACTGAGTTGAATGAGCCTAGTCTCTAGTCTGTAGGACAGTCTGATGCAGAGTTATGAGCTCACAAACTTTGATACAATGTTAAGTCAATGACAGTCTTTTACAATGGAAGTCTATGGGACAGTTGCTAGGGTGCTGTAAGTGGTTGCTAGGGAGTGGCTAGTAAGTTAAAAAGTCATCAGTTATTGCCTGCTGGCTAGACTGAATTAAGTGAGCCCAGTTAGAAGTCTGTAGGACAGTCTGATGCAGAGTTATGAGCTCACAAAGTTTGACCCAATGTTAAGTCAATGGGACTTTTGAGAATTTTCTGGGTCGTTTTTCGGAAAACCAAAAGTCAGATCAGTTAGAAAAGACATAGCAACCCGAGTCACACCAGTTTGAAGGTTTGATAAAAGTTTGAAGTATGTAGCTTGAAAGGTTTAGGAGGAGATACCCTTTAAAATTAGTCTCAGAAGACGGAAGAATAATAATAAGTTTATGTGGAATATCTTTCTCAAGCCACCATAATAAATCAATATACTCTAAATATTTTCATTTATACCTGTTAAAGAACTTTTTCTTCTGCTCAATTCAATATCCTGATAATACAGCACAATAAAAACTTCAACAATTATTCTCAACAAGAAACAAAACCTGATGCCGTCTTAAACCTCATTGGATTAAAGTGGTTGCAAACAATTTATATGGGCTGAATTTAAACAAACAAATTAAATTTAGCTTAATTAAGCTTCATTTGTTTAAATTCAGCTCATATAAATTGTTTGCAACCACTTACCTTAAAAAAAATTGAGTAA
This sequence comes from Danio kyathit, assembly GCA_903798195.1. Taxonomy (NCBI): domain Eukaryota; kingdom Metazoa; phylum Chordata; class Actinopteri; order Cypriniformes; family Danionidae; genus Danio; species Danio kyathit. Next base: position 67,267,609 of record LR812519.1, on the reverse strand, counting down.
ATCCAATGAATCATTTCTTTACAGTGTAATACCATAGTAAAAACCTTCCACACACACACACACACAGGCGTGGCTGCTTTCACCCAAAACCAGTTCTGCGCCTGATGGGCGGGTCGTCAACCTGACAAGCCTGTCCCGTCGGCCGGTGTGTGTGAGTATACATCTCTCACACTCGCACTCACTCTCACACACAGTCTGTCATCCCGAGGGTCGTCTCAGTGTGTTTTATTCTCGAGTTCTAGATTTGAAGATGCCCTACAGCGTGACTCTGCCGGGCGGCTCGGGACAGGCGGCTGTAGTGGAGAGCACACAGGCTGATGGCAAGACATATGAGCAGCTGCGGAGAGAATGTTTGCAGAAGGGAAGGCTGTTCGAGGATCCAGATTTCCCTGCGGTGGACGATTCGCTCTTCTACAGCCAGAGGGTCCCGGTTAACTTTGAATGGAAGCGGCCCGGGGTGAGTGATGAAGATGATGAAGAAATACTTTTCTTACTTAGAGTTTTTGTCTCGTTTCTATTCCAAATATCTACGAATAGATGCGTGAAAAATGTTGTTTTGTTTTCAGGAATAATATTAAGTCAAATAATGAGTCAAAATATAGTGATTTTCTCATCAAAACAGGCTAAATAATCTGCCAATAGGGTGTTAATGATGTTGATGTTCATGAAGCCTGTGCAAACACTACATTTTGTAAACTAATATGCAAACAAATATGCTTTAACTTAGAGTTTGTGTCATCTTTCCAGTCCAAATATGCAAAAATAGTTAATTAAAACAAGCTAAATATTCCTCCAGTGCTATTGTGAGCAAAATAATCTTGTTTTTGATTTGAAATTCATTGGTTAACTAATTTTTACAAGTTTAAGTGGAGTGAATTTAAAACTTTCAAGTTGTCCCCCAAGAAACCCTTAAGAATTGTGTTGGTTCAACTCATTTTAAATAAGTAGTTTGAACAAGCAGCAGAATTCATTTTTTGACTGCACTTAGTGAGTTTTTTCCTTGTTTCTAGTCCAAATATCTAGAAATAGATGTGTCAAAAATGTTGTTTTGTTTTCAGGAATAATAATAAGTCAAATAATAAGCCAAAATGCAAAATGATGTTCATGAAGCCTGTGCAAACACTGCATTTTGTAAAATAATATGCAAAAAAATATGCTTGTACTGAGAGTTTTTGTCTTCTTTCCAGTCCAAATATGTAAAAATAGTTAAAGCAACGAGCATTTTCTAGATGAGTGAAAAAATATTGTCTTGTCTTCAGAAATTATGAGTCAAAATGAAGTGAGTTTCTCATTAAAACAAGCTAAATATTCCTCCAGTGCTGGGGTGAGCAAAATAATCTTGCTTTTGATTTGAAATTAGCCTGTTTTACTCACCTCATTGGTGAATTATTTTGCTGGTTTTAAGGTAAAACACTTTATTTTATCCCCAAGAAACCCTTAAGAATTGTGTTGGTTCAACTCATTTTAAATAAGTCGTTTGAACAAGCAGCAGAATTCATTTTTTGACTGCACTTAGTGAGTTTTTTTCCTTGTTTCTAGTCCAAATATCTAAAAATAGATGCATGAAAAATGTTGTTTTGTTTTCAGGAACAATAATAAGTCAAATAATAAGCCAAAATGCAAAATGATGTTCATGAAGCCTGTGCAAACACTACATTTTGTAAAATAATATGCAAAAAAATATGCTTTTACTTAGAGTTTTTGTCTTCTTTCCAGTCCAAATATGTAAAAATAGTTAAAGCAATGAGCATTTTTTAGATGAGTGAAAAAATATTGTCTTGTTTTCCGAAATTATGAGTTAAAATGAAGTGAGTTTCTCATTAAAACAAGCTAAATATTCCTCCAGTGCTGGGGTGAGCAAAATAATCTTGCTTTTGATTTGAAATTAGTCTATTTTACTCACCCCATAATTTAGCTGGTTTTAAGGTAAAACATTTCATTTTGATTCATTGGTTAACTTAATTGCCTTTACAAGTTTAAGTGGATTGAACATAAAACTTTTAAGTTGTCCCCCAAGAAACCCTTAAGAATTGTGTTGGTTCAACTCATTTTAAATAAGTAGTTTGAACAAGCAGCAGAATCCATTTTTTGACTGCACTTAGTGAGTTTTTGTCTTGTTTCTAGTCCAAATGTCTAAAAATAGTTAAAGCAACGAGCATTTTCTAGACGAGTGAACAAATATTGTCTTGTTTTCCGAAATTATGAGTTAAAATGAAGTGAGTTTGTCATTAAAACAAGCTAAATATTCCTCCAGTGCTGGGGTGAGCAAAATAATCTTGCTTTTGATTTGAAATTAGTCTATTTTACTCACCTCATTGGTGGATTATTTTGCTGGTTTCAAGGTAAAACACTTCATTTTGATTCATTGGTTAACTCATTTTTACAAATTAAAGTGGAGTGAACATAAAACTTTTAAGTTGTCCTCCAAGAAACCCTTAAGAATTGTGTTGGTTCAACTCATTTTAAATAAGTAGTTTGAACAAGCAGCAGAATTCATTTTTTGACTGCACTTAGTGAGTTTTTGTCTTGTTTCTAGTCCAAATATCTAAAAATAGATGCGTGAAAAATGTTGTTTTGTTTTCAGGAATAATAATAAGTCAAATAATAAGTCAAAATGCTATGAGATTTTCATTACAACAGGCTAAATAATTTGTCAATGGGGTGTTGATGATGTTGTTCATGAAGCCTGTGCAAACACTACATAGTTTTTGTCTTTTTTCCAGTCTAAATATGCAAAAATAGTTCATTAAAACAAGCTAAATATTCCTCCAGTGCTGTTGTGAGCAAAATAATCTTGCTTTTGATTTGAAATTAGTCTATTTCACCTCATTGGTGGATTATTTTGCTGATTTTAAGGAAAAACACTTTATTTTGTCCCCAAAAAACCCTTAATAATTGTGTTGATTCAACTCATTTTAAATAAGTAGTTTGAACAAGCGGCAAAAGTCATTATTTGAGTGTACTTAAAGAGTTTCTGTCGTGTTTCTAGTCCAAATATGTAAAAAGTAGTTAAACCACACAAGCATTTTCTAGATGAGTGAAAAACATTTGTCTTGTAGTCAAATTGAAGTCATTTTTTTTATTAAAACAAGCTAAATATTCTTTCAGTGCTGGGGTGAGCAATATAATCTTGCTTTTGATTTAAAATTACTTTATTTACCTCATTGGTGGATTATTTTATAAGTAGCAAAAGCATATTTTTGCAGTGTATGATGATGATATCTGATGTTCATGATGTTCTGATGTTCAAGTCTGTTCTCCGGCACAAAAAAATGCCTTTCTTACTAAGAGTTTTTGTCTTGTTTCCATCTAAAAAAAGATGCATGAAAAAGTTTTGTTTTCAAGAGAAATAATAGTATTTTATATATATATATATATTAGTATTAATAATAATAGTAAGTCCAAATGTAGGGAGTTTTTCATTAAAAGAAGCTAAACAATCTGCCAGTGGGGTGAATAAAATAATCTTGTTTTTTAAATTAAAATTAGCTTATTTTACTCACCTCGTTGGTGGATTATTTTGCTCGTTAAAAAAAAAAACTCACTTGATTTCTGACAAATTATTTCTAAAAACAAAACAATATTTTTTTGCTTGTCTAGAAAAGGCTTCTTGATTTAAGTACTTTTCGATATCTGGACTAGAAACAAGACAAAAGCATTTTTTGCAGTGTCCATCTGAATTTTGCAAACAAAAATCACAAAAAACAAACTATAGTCATTTATAGTAAATACTATGTTTTTGAATCATACCACAGCAATGTGTTTTATATATTGTAGTACAAATCACACATAGTTAAAACATGCTGCATCATACTGTAGTATCAGCAGATAAACTAATGCTGTAGTATACTTTAGTTTTTACTACAGTAAACTGTGGTGTATTGTAGGATAATTTACTCTATAGTTGTAGAAAGCTACAGTATTGGGAAAACTGTTTATATTGCTATACACTTAAAATATTGCTTATGCTGTTTGTTGCAAACTATTTTAAAATGAGTTGAAACGACACAATTCTCAAGGTATGTTTTTTTGGGACAACTTAATAGTTTTAAGTTCATTCCACTTAAATCTGTAATAGGTATTACATTAACTTAATCAATGTGTGTTGGGGCAGCATGAAGGATTTGTGTGGAACCCTTAATTTTTTACAGTGTACAGTTGCAATCAGAATTATTAGCCCCCCTTTAAATTTTTTTTTTCTTTTTTAAATATTTCCCAAATGATGTTAAACAGAGCAAGGAAATTTTCACAGTATGTCTGATAATATTTTTTCTTCTGGAGAAAGTCTTATTTGTTTTATTTCGGCTAGAATAAAAGCAGTTTTTAATTTTTTAAAACACATTTTAAGGTCAAAATTATTAGCCCCTTTAAGCTATATATTTTTTCAATAGTTCACAGAACAAACCATCACTATACAATAACTTGCCTAATTACCCTAACCTGCCTAGTTAACCTAATTAACCTAGTTAAGCCTTTAAATGTCTCTTTAAGCTGTATAGAAGTGTCTTGAAAAATATCTAGTCAAATATTATTTACTGTCATCATGGCAAAGATAAAATAAATCAGTTATTAGAGATGAGTTATTAAAACTATTATGTTTAGAAATGTGTTGAAAATTTTTTCTCTCCGTTAAACAGAAATTGGGGGAAAAAATAAACAGGAGGGCGAATAAATCAGGGGGTTGAATAATTCTGATTGCAACTGTAGGTGTTGTGTTATTATCAGGGGCGCCGCTAGGGCATGGAAAGTTGGGATTCTAAGGGCCCATGCCTAATTACTATTAGGGGCCCCCAATCCCCTCCCCCCTCCCCCCACGCTATTCACTTTCGTCCGCGACACTCCATACACCGCCCCCCTGCTCTTCACTTTGTTTGCGACACTATATCAACCAACCCCAACCTCCTTCTTTCGTCTGCAACCAGCCCCACCAAATCCCCCCACCCTCCTTCACTTTCGTCCCTGGCAACATCAGAATGTTGTATTAGGGCCTGTACCGGCAAAAAGCCTAGAATGACCAAGAGGCGACACTCAATAGAACTTTCCATTGCAACAGCACCCAGCAGCAGGCCCGGATTCTGCCATTTTGGAGTGAAAGCGGTCGGCCGTCCATTGGATCTTATTGCTGTCGCGATGGCAAGCAGCTGCTTTGTTTGTTTATTTATTTATTTAAAAAGAGCATTAAAGCTGAGATACAACCTGAAAGACGACAATACAACACTTACCATCACAATCATCAGCACTTTAAATAGTTTATTTTACAGACTTGTAATATGCTGTTGTTCTATTGGAATTTTCATTGCAAAATGGCCGCCGCGCCATCTATTGGCTGTTTCCCAAATCGCACTAGAGTGTCGCCTCTTGGTGATTCTATGCTCTTTGGTACCGGCCAGCGGCTTCCTTGGTTACCATAGCAACTATAGCATCACAACAATTTATTCAAGTACTTTTTATTGTAGTGTGGTTCAAAAGCACTACAGTGTTTACTATCAGCTACTATTCACCTTATTCTCCGCGTACGAGCGGGCGAAGCCATTGGAATCTTTTTGGCTCGAGACTTCTGGTCTCATTCATTTCCATTCATTTTTAGACATTAAAAACCGCTCGTTTTGCTGCTTGATGTCGCAAACTGACATTTTCTTATTATGTTATTCTGCTTTGTCTGTATAGTCATGCAAACACTTGTTTGTAGAGCAAGAAATTTGACCATTTTCTGCCGTTTATATTCATTTCTCCCATAGGTGACTGAATCGGAAGTTCTAAAACAATCACAAAAAAAACGAGCGCACTTCCGCATTGAAGAATAAGGTCAATAGTATTGGAAGTCTGCATATTTTGAGAGTGAAGCTGACATTTGAAATAAAATAAAACTTCTTAACTTTTATTTATTTCAGGTTTACAGTTTAAATTGCTTATATTGTTTGTTTGGTAAACAAAGCTCCAGTATACAGTAGCTCTCTCATATATAACACATCCACTAAAAGACTGAAAATAAAACTTTACAAATAGTGTTCATCTAAATTTCGAGACATTCGCATATTTTCAATAATATAACAAAAACTGAATAAACGTCACTCCAAAAATGATTTTTGCTGCTTGTTCATACGACGCATTTAAAACGAGCCCAATCAACACAATTCCTGAGGGTTTTTTTTGGACAACTTAATTGTTTTATGTTCACTCCACTTAAATTTGTAAAATTAATTAAGTTAACTTAATGCATTTGTGTTGTGACAACATAAGGGATTCTGTGGATCCCAGCATTTTCTGCAGTGTATTAATACATTTACATAATATACTCGACAAATCTGGGCACTGATTTCATGCGAGCCTCATCATGGAAGGTTTTTTGCACTTAAATATGAGACTTAAAGACAAGCCAGCATGATTTATTGGTGCAAAAGGTCTCAGGGTAGCAGGTAATCCAAATGAATTGGGAGTGCAAATAGAAACTTGCTTATTTATGCTGAGTTAATTCACCCCCTGCCCCTCGTTTTCTTTTTTTTAAAGGACACAACAGTACATACAATCCAGTCTTACATTTTAACAAGTTACTTCTTCAAATTCCAGCTACACTGATAGCTGGACAGAAAAAACATTCATTCATTCATTTTCCTTCGACTTAGTTCCTTATTTATCAGGGGCGGCCACAGCGGAATGAACCGCCAACTATTCTGGCATATGTTTTACACAGCGGATGCCCTTCCAACCGCAACCCAGTACTGGGAAACACCCATACACTCTCATTCACACACATACACTACAGCCGATTTAGTATTCAATTCACCTATAGCGCATGTATTTGGACTGTGGGGGAAACCGGAGCACCCGGAGGAAACCCACACCAACACGGGGAGAACATGCAAACTCCACACAGAAATGCCAACCGGCCCAGCCGGGACTCGAACCAGAGACCTTCTTGCTGGGAGGCGACAGTGCTAAAGTCGACAATAAAAAAAAACATCCTGATAAGACAAAAAAGGAGATGCAAATAAATCAAATATAAAGAGGAGTAAGGGCATGTCAGGGGTCCGTCTCTTTAGGAAATCGAGGGTGTCGCCAGCTATTTTGGGCCCTATGCACAAAAAGTTTAAGGGGGCCGGGGAGGGGTGGAAGTTTCAGGTGAGTGGGTTGGAGCAATCATCAATAGTGCAATCGTTGAAAGTGAAGATTTGGGGGGCGGGGGGAGCCAATGTGTGAACTTGGGGGGGGATAAGTGGGAAGCTTTAATATGGAACACTTCCCAAAGAGTAAAGATAATACATATTTTTATGTTGCTTTAACTTGTTTTAATAAGTAAATCAGTTATACAAATTTATAAAGTTTATATTTTCAGTTTAATTGATCTGAGTTGAGACGACTAGAACAGTTCATTTGATTCAACTCAAAAAATTAATGCAGCAAGATGTTTTTTACAGTGCATGATCTGTGTGTTTAAACCTGTTCCCGGAGCAGCGCTTTCCTGCTGTTTAACTCCAGCCCTAATTACACACCGCTGAACCTGCTGATCAAGCTCTGTAGACTGAACTGATGAGTCCAGGCCAGTGTGTTTGAGCTGCTGGAAGATCAACTCCACATCATTGAACACCCCTGCTTTACATGTAGTGTTTAAAAAAACAGTGTGGATTAAGTTATTTAACTGGCAGAAACATGTAATAAGTAATAATAATTCCTTACATTTATATAGCGCTTTCTGGACACTCAAAGCACTTTAAACATTGGGGGGAATCTCCTCATCCACCACCAGTGTGCGGCATCTACTTGGATGAGGTGACTGCAGCCGTATTGAGCCAGACCACACACCAGCTGATTGGTGGAGAGGAGACACAGATCAAGCCAATTATGATATGGGGATGGTTAGGAGGCCATGATGGACAGACGCCAGTGGGCAAATTTGGCCAGGATGCCGGGGTTAAAGGGGAAATGAAGCACTCAGTCAAGTTTACCTTATTTTGTACATTTTATTCCACTTTAATGAAAATATAATAAACAAACTCGATTAATGTAACCATTTAGCAGAAAACGGCATGTTTTACTGTAGATTTTAGACCTAGGGCGCCGCCATCTTGGAATATCGCTGTCTCTGACGTCACGGGGTTGGTTTGCGGTGATAAGCTGAACGGACACAATAGAAGTAAAGGAGTGAACGCGGAGACTGGACAGCCTAATTTAACCCAATGCGTGAAGTTGTGGGCGTGGAGCTGCTGCAAATACAAGCATCAGATGTGTGTCTAATATAAAAGTATATAAATGTATTCTACTTTCCTTTTTTCCTCCTTTAATCACCGATCATTTGATGCGCTTTGATTCACTCTCTGTATTACTCTACCTGACTGCCTGTCTGGGTTTCAAACGTGACTGTAATGGACTAAACACGGACACTGAACAGCTTAATTTAACCCAATGCATGAAGTTGTGGATGTGCATCACAGAGCTGGTGAAAACACAACAAATACAAGCATTTAAGTGTCTTGAGTTGTGTATTTTTCTTTTGCTAATACCTCTCGTTTGATGCGCTGTGATCAACTCTTTCACGCTGCTCCAGCACTGCCTGACGAGGGGATTTACATTCAGACTAATGCAATGATTAAAATCATACATGACTTCATGCTTTACTAAGTCACGTCTGTCTGGATTGTCAAGACATATTCCCTCTTCAAGTCCATAGACTCGATCTCTCAACATGTATGAAGGATAAAAACCTGCCATAAGAAACACCGCGCTGATCTGAGTTTGGTTTAAACACGAGCAGAGGCGAGGGGGTGTAGCGGTGAAAAGTGAAAGTATCCGCCCCCATGACGCTTACACCGGACCTAGTTGAAAACCACAGTATTGGGAGAGTGAATCATTACTGACGTCATGGGGGCGGATACTTTCACTTTTCACCGCTACACCCCCTCGCCTCTGCTCGTGTTTAAACCAAACTCAGATCAGCGCGGTGTTTCTTATGGCAGGTTTGTATCCTTTATACATGTTGAGAGATCGAGTCTATGGACTTGAAGAGGGAATATGTCTTGACAATCCAGACAGACGTGACTTAGTAAAGCATGAAGTCATGTATGATTTAAATCATTGCATTAGTCTGAATGTAAATCCCCTCATCAGGCAGTGCTGGAGCAGCGTGAAAGAGTTGATCACAGCGCATCAAACGAGAGGTATTAGCAAAAGAAAAATACACAACTCAAGACACTTAAATGCTTGTATTTGTTGTGTTTTCACCAGCTCTGTGATGCACATCCACAACTTCATGCATTGGGTTAAATTAAGCTGTTCAGTGTCCGTGTTTAGTCCATTACAGTCACGTTTGAAACCCAGACAGGCAGTCAGGTAGAGTAATACAGAGAGTGAATCAAAGCGCATCAAATGATCGGTGATTAAAGGAGGAAAAAAGGAAAGTAGAATACATTTATATACTTTTATATTAGACACACATCTGATGCTTGTATTTGCAGCAGCTCCACGCCCACAACTTCACGCATTGGGTTAAATTAGGCTGTCCAGTCTCCGCGTTCACTCCTTTACTTCTATTGTGTCCGTTCAGCTTATCACCGCAAACCAACCCCGTGACGTCAGAGACAGCGATATTCCAAGATGGCGGCGCCCTAGGTCTAAAATCTACAGTAAAACATGCCGTTTTCTGCTAAATGGTTACATTAATCGAGTTTGTTTATTATATTTTCATTAAAGTGGAATAAAATGTACAAAATAAGGTAAACTTGACTGAGTGCTTCATTTCCCCTTTAAACCCCTACTCTTTTTCAAAGGACATATTGGGATCTTTAACAACCACAGAGAGTCAGGACCTCGGTTTAACGTCTCATCGAAAGCAGTCCTCCTCAGCAGTATAGAGTCCCCATCAATATACTGGGGCATTAGGACCCACACAGACCGAAGGTTGAGCTCCCCCTGCTGGCCTCACTAACACCATTTCCTGGAGCAACCTAGCTTTCCGATGTGGTATAGGTGAATTGAATAAACTAAATTGGCTGTAGTGTGTGTGAGAATGAGTGTGTATGGGTGTTTCCCAGTACTGGGTTGTCGCTGGAAGGGCATATGCTGGAATAGTTGGCAGTTCATTCCGCTGTGGCGACCCTTGATAAATAAGTAACTAAGCCGAATGAATGTAATCTGCCATATAAAGTTTTGTTTAGGTTTACATTTCTCACACTGGAGTAACTTAATCGTCCGTTTTTAGTTGTAGCTCTTCTATTTCTTGAATGGACGAATGTAAGATGAATGAAGGCATGTGGTTTTTACACTTAGTAATTACTCTAATGGCTTCAGCGTAGAATTGCACACATTCCCAAGACGTTGAAACGAATTGTGGCCTGTTTTGGCACACAACTGATTTCACGTATGCGATCTGCATGCTTTAATATGCAAGTATGCGCACATCAAAACTCGTCAAGCAAGTTTGCAGAGTCAATTCCAGGATTTACATCAGTTTGCAGAGTGAACACACATTGCTTTATTCTTTTTTAAATGTCAATATTTAATATTACCACACAGGTCATACCATAAAATGAGTGGGATTAGACTGAGTCTATTTTATTTTGGGGTGAACAATCCCTTTAATGTTGACTCTGGAAAAATAAATGGATCTTTTATTTAGTGGTGAACGCTTCAGAACAGGTTATCAGTGGCTGTGACAGATGAAATAATACGATCCACACCTCTCAGGCCTGTCGGATTTATATATCTCTGAATGAAACTACAACTGCATTTCATCGCAGGGCGTTCCTGTAGAGTGAGCTGAGAAATGCAGAGAGTGAAGAGTGTGGGCTTGAGAATGTGAACGCTGTACACACCTTACACAGGCATCACGGGCGTTCACACATCTCTTATCAAACACTGCATCAGACGGTCATGTGATGCTCTGAGCCTTCTGCAAACGTCCATAAAGCTGATTAAAGGAACGCTCCACCTTTTTTTGGAAATATGCTTATTTTACAGCTCCCCAAGAGTTAAACAGTTTACCATTTTATTTCTTGCATCTTTATGATTTTAACTATTAATCACAAAAGACATTGAAACAAACTAACATACATTTTAACAATGCTAAAGACAAAGTAAATTATATATTATAAATAAATATATATATATATATATATATATATATATATATATATATATATATATATATATATATATTCATAATTAATAAAGTAATTATGATAAATAAATAGTAATAATGATAATAAGTAAATAAAAAAAATAAACAATCCAAAAATATATAAAGATACAAATAGTAATAAAATAAAATAAATAAATTAAATTATGACATGCCATAACTCAAAATACAGCTTGAAGAAACATCAACAAAATCCAATTTACCATCTTTTAATCCATTAAATTGTTCTCCGGGTCTGGGGGGAGCACTTTTAGCTTAGCTTAGCATAGATCATTGAATCGGATTAGACCATTAGCACCTCACTCAAAAAAGGGTTTTGATCATTTGTATATTTAAAGTTATATTAAAGTTGCTATTTTCTGATATGGGTTGGAACTAAACTCTCATTCTGCCATAATAATCAAAAAACTTTGCTGCCATACCTTGGCTGCATATCCTTGATTATTACGCCAGAATGAAAGTATAGTTCCTAGTCATATCAGCCTAGAAAATAGCAACTTTTATTCTCTTTCATTCTTAGTACACAGTGTATCAAGAATAGTTAAACTTTAAATAGGAAAATGATCAAAACTCTGTTCATTTTGAGTGAGATGCTAATGGTCTAATCCGATTCAATGATTTATGCTAAGCTATGCTAAAAGTTCTCCTGCCAGACCCGAAGATCAGCTGAATGGATTTAAAATGGTAAAACTCAACTGTTTAACTCTGAAGGAGTGGTAAAATGAGCCTATTAGTGAGGTCCGGATCGATACTAAAATATCGATATCTCTGATACCAGCTTTGTATGTTCTAGACTCGATTATCTTATCAAAATATTGATATTTCAATAATTTGGAGCAAATATGTATTTTATTGGAAATAGAAATACTGCGTAAAGTAACCACAATTACCCTAGTTTATCTGAATAATGTAAACTTAGTCGGAACTACTTGTATTTCCGCCTGCAAAGTCATGTGCGTAATATGGCACTGTACAACTGCAGTCAGATCACGCTAGCTAGCCACTCAGTCCACTGGCACATGTTGTTCAGTCACGCTGTCATTGGATATGTGTGACCGCAAGCAGAGTTATGTGTGGAGCTACTTCACTTCCATAAACTCAAACGATGCGGTTTGTGACATGTGTAACAAAACAGTGAGGTACTGTGGTAATACCACAAACCTAATCAAACATCTACATATAAAGCACAAGACAGAATATGACAACGTTATGACTATGCGGTCAGAAGAGAAGGAAATGAGAGGTACAGGTGCTGCTAGGGCGAGACAGACATCGCTTTCAGAGTCCTTGGGTGCAGCAGGCAGGCACTATCCAGGTACAGAGGGAGAAAATGCGGCGATGGGGCTGTATTTTGGGGGCTTGGGTTTTTTGTGACAATGATAAAACAACGAAAAAAGGTTCAAAACACTTTCATGGGAACCGGATTAACATGTCACTAAACGTAGAAATGTGAATGTTTTTTTTAAGATGTTCAGGCAGGCGTTTTAAGATATACATGCTCAGATGCTGTCAATAAATATGTAAGTTGGCTTTTTTGTATGATCATTCTTCATCAATAAACAAGAATAACCCATAATATGGCTCGTATTCAGTATGAAGTGACACATTTAAGTACACTACTTACTACTTTAATTTCCCAAATAGTCATTTTTGGGCAGTATCGGTATCGGATCGGTATCGCCGATACTCGCCTTCATTTTACTTGGGATTGGATAGGAAATCAGTGGTATCGCACATCACTAGAGCCTATTTTCAAAAAAAGTTCCTTTAAACTTTAACTGGTGAAAATTACATTGGTAGATGGATGTTATTTGATTTGATCGGTGTATTGATCTTTTTTCTCAGATATATAGATGAATGGATGAACGGATCTAGATAAATAGTTTGACTGATATATATTCTCTTCTATTCTGAATTTCAGGAAATTTGCAAAGAGCCACAGTTCATCACCGGAGGAGCCACCAGGACAGACATCTGTCAGGGGCAGCTGGGTATGTGCTCGTTTTAGTTTTTATTTTGCAGGTTAATCTAATTCAAAGAATGCTAGTCATATTATCATTCGTCAATCAAAGAATTGTAATAATTAAATTATTCTCAAAAACATGCTGGGTTGCATTGACCCGATGCTGTCAAACATGGACAAAACCAACATTGGGTTAATTTGATTGCATTTTTGTGCTTTATTAGGTTCATTTTAGGCCAGACAGAAAATAATAATTCTGTAAATACAATATAAATAATATAGATACATACAGATACCAAGTAACCACACACTAGTTCAATTCAGTGAACAAGAAAGCATCGGAGAAACACATTTATACACTAAATAAGTATATAAATAATATGATAACATATCACATACATACATAAATTAACAATAAATAAATAAATGCTATATGAATGGATATGAATGACAGGAATGGATGGATGGATGGATGGATGGGAATTGACTGTAGATGGATGGATCGATTGAATTAGCATGGATGGGAATGATGGAGGGATTGGGAATTGAGTGAACTAGATGAGAACGATGGATTAATAGATCCATATAATAGGATGGGAATTGACTAAAATAGTAGGAAATAAAGGGTTTGTTAGTTGGGTGGATGAATTAGGATGAATAGGGATGATGGATGGTTGGATGGATGGAAATTGATTGCAATAAATGTGAATGAAGAGTTGGTTGGATCAACTCTTCATTCACATCTATTCCAATCAATTTCCATACATCCAACCATCGATCATCCCTATTCATTCTAATTCATCCATCAATTCATCCATCCATTCAACCCTTCATTCCCATCTATTCCAGTAATTTCTCCATTCATTTATATCAGAATAGATTGATAAATAGAATGACAGATAGATGGATGGATGGATGGATGGATGGATGGATGGATGAATGGATAGATAGATAGATAGATAGATAGATAGATAGATAGATAGATAGATAGATAGATAGATAGATAGATAGATAGATAGATAGATAGATAGATAGATGGACAGACAGACGGATAGACAGATAGATGGATGGATGGATGGATCGATACAGACAGACAGACCGACAAACAAACAGATGTATTGGGTGAATTTTTAAGATGAATTTTGAATTACATTTTGCAACCAAACTCATGGGTTTCTTAATATTCGACCCAACATTGGGTCCCAACAACCCAGCATTTGACTAATCTCCCTCTTGCC